>CAWUFW010019360.1:0-189013 GCA_963921515.1 Calotriton arnoldi
CGTCGGACGCCGAAGTCTTTGCATCACCAGAGGTGGATTTCCAGACTTCCCCGAGGCTGCCCTGAGTCCCCAGCAAAGCTGAGGCCCGTAGCTGTCGTGGGTAACGTGGAACCGTGACCCCTGGACACCGAACGCATTTGCAAGTGCATCCTCTTCTGGGTCTCCCATGAAGTTGTGCTTTGGGCTCCGAGTAGCCCCAGCCTCCAGCACCAACTGCACCGAAGATCACTGGCCTCCACTCCACGAGTGTCCTGTGAGCCAGCTCCACGTGCATTGTCTCGAGGCTCCTTCGCGGTCGCTAGTCCGTTGGCTAGTAGGCCCTCACGAAGGCCAATCTTTTTCTGCTTGGGCTCCCTGGTTGCTCCAGGTGTGCCCTGACTTATCCTCGCTGGGTGAGTCTACCAGACCTTGCTGGTCTGCAACATTGTCCTTCTTCTATTTCCACGAGACTTGCCGTTGCCAAGGCTTGTTGGGTCCAATCCGGTCGCCGACACCCCTGCAATCGACAGACGTCGTGGGACAGCTCGAATCCAGCTCCTGGTTGTCGTCGACGCCTCCTGGACCTCGTGGCTGAAGAGTCAAGACGACCGTCAACCTACCTGAAGCACTCGACATCGGTGGGCATCTGCTCATCGCCTTCCTGGTCACTGGCTAGTGACCCAGACTCTGTCCCCTCTGCTTTCAGGTTCTTCAGATCTTTGATCCACCTTTGGATCCACCCGAACACTTTCGACTTGGTCGCCAGCAGCACTTTGCAGCAGATCGCCATTGAAAGCGATGACGAAACCCGACCCCGAAAGACACCTATGCACCCGGCTTCCCTGGGTGAGGTAACTCGAGTACTCCGGTGCTCCCGTGGGTATTGACACTAGAACAGCCTAGTTCTCAAAGGGTTTGCTCCAAGTCCTCCTCTAAGTGTCCCTTTTCTTTTAAATTCTAATCGCGACTTTCCCCATAGAAGTTAACGGTGGTTCGCGGTTGTGTTTATACACTGCACGCGTCCCCCGTGGGTCCCCTGTGTCACTGCCTTGGGTGGTTCCTTGTGGTCCAAGCACTTCTACAGGCTCTAGGCCTTGTGTCTAGCTCAGTCGTGGTTCTTATACCACTTTATTGGTATATGGTTTGGTACGCCCCTGGGGCTCAAACCTGTATTTGTGCTATTACTGTAGATAACTAACTCGTAACGTATGTACTTCGAACTCTAGCCTCATAAAGAGACTAGAGGGGTGTGTTTAGTAATAAATACATATATTTTGAATATATACCTGGTGTGGTCCTCTTTCATTTGGTCACTCAAGAGATTATAGACTGGTAAAACAAGCTGCTTTACATTCCTTCAAGGCTTAGCCTGAAGGCTGCTCTCCATAGCTACCACTAGGATAGCTTTCAATAAAGGTTGTCTTTAACCTATCTCCAATAAGGGGTTGTTTGGACTGGTGCAAGGTGCCCACTATAATTAGTGGACAGCATATGCCAGGCCAACTTCTCACAGGCCTCATATGTCTGAGGACACCAAGGAGTTTTGTCGCTCCTGTGTCACCTGTCAAGCCAGTGGTAAGGCAGGTGGCACTACAAAGGCCCCCCTGATACCACTACCTGTGGTGGGGGTTCCCTTTGAGAGGGTAGGGATTGACATTGTTGGGCCCATGGATCCTCCAACTGCATCTGGGCACAGCTTTATACTGGTGGTGGTGGACCATGCCACTAGGTATCCAGAGGCAATTCCCCTTAGAACTACCACAGCTCCTGTGGTGGCAAGGGCCCTCCTGGGAATCTTTTCCAGGGTGGGTTTTCCTAAGGAGGTAGTATCAGACCGAGTTGCAAACTTCATGTCTGGTTACTTAACTGCTATGTGGAAGGAGTGTGGTGTAAATTATAAATTTACCACCCCTTATCACCCACAATGCAATGGTTTAGTTGAAAGGTTCAACAAAACCTTGAAGGGCATGATTAAAGGTCTCCCAGAAAAGCTTAGGCGCAGATGGGACATACTTTTGCCCTGCCTTCTCTTTGCCTACAGAGAGGTTCCTCAGAAGGGGGTTGGTTACAGCCCATTTGAGCTTCTGTTTGGACATCCAGTTAGGGGTCCATTGTGTCTAGTGAAGGAGGGATGGGAGTTACCTCTCAAACCCCTAAACAGGATATTGTGGACAATGTACTTGGTCTCCGCTCCCGGATGGCTGAGTACATGAAGAAGGCAACTAAAAACCTTGAGGCTAGCCAGGAATTGCAAAAGGCTTGGCATGACCAAAAGGCTGTACTGACTGTATACCAGCCAGGACAGAAGGTGTGGGTATTGGAGCCTGTGGCCCCAGCAGCCCTCCAAGACAAGTGGAGTGGCCCCCATACCATTGTTGAGCAAAAGGGAGAGGTTACCTACCTGGTAGACCTTGGAACTCCCAGGAGCCCCCTTAGGGTGCTCCATGTCAACAGGCTCAAACCATATGTTGACAGGGCAGACATGGGCTTGCTCATGGCTACTGATGAGGGACAGGAGGAAGAGAGTGACCCACTCCCTGACCTGCTCTCACAGAACCCTGATGATAGTTCAGTAGATGGTGTAGCCTTGGCAGGCAGCCTCACTGACCAGCAGCAAACTGATTGCAGAAAAGTTCTCAACCAGTTTAGACATATGTTCTCACTGACTCCAAGTCAGACTACCTGGTGCACTCATGAAGTGGACACTGGGGACAGTCTGCCTGTTAAAAATAAGATTTACAGGCAACCTGACCATGTCAGGGACTGCATCAGGACTGAAGTCCAGAAGATGTTGGATTTGGGTGTGATTGAACCCTCAGATAGCCCTTGGGCTAGTCCAGTAGTCTTGGTACCTAAACCTCACACCCAGGGTGGTAAGAGAGAGATGAGGTTTTGTGTTGACTACAGAGGTCTCAATGCAGTCACTAGGACTGATGCCCATCCAATCCCTAGGGCAGATGAGCTTATAGATACTTTGGCCTCAGCCAAGGTTCTGAGCACATTTGACCTGACAGCTGGCTACTGGCAGATCAGACTAGCTGAGGATGCAAAAGCCAAAACAGCATTCTCAACCCCTAGTGGGCACTACCAATTTGTGGTGATGCCCTTTGGTTTGAAGAATGCACCTGCCACTTTTCAAAGGTTGGTGAACAAAGTCCTTACAGGCCTGGAAGCCTATAGTGCAGCATATCTAGATGATATTGCTGTCTTTAGCTCCACCTGGGAGGATCACCTGGTCCACCTGCGAAATGTTTTGGAGGCCCTGCAGAAAGCAGGCCTCACTATCAAGGCCACCAAGTGCCAGATAGGGCAGAGTCAAGTTGTATACCTGGGCCACCTTGTGGGTGGAGCACCTAATGAGCAGTGGTATTTAGTTGGGTAAATGAAGGCGCCACTCGGGAGAGATAACACAAATATTTGATATTTACTTGCTGTATTGATCACGGTGCTGCAAGGTGAAGAGAACCACTGACCTCCTCAAAACACAAAATGGCCTTGGCCAATTGACAGATATACAAAGGAATTCCTCAGCACACGTCTGTTATGTCCCAATATACATAAACATGCTTGATGTGAGCATAAGTAAAATGGAGATAAAGAATATGCACCTAGTAAAATAGGATTAGAATGGAACACCTGCTTGGCACTTTCACACTGCCCTTTATATATAGACATGTCACTATATAGATGTTCATGAAGCATGGAAAATGCATGTATCATAGACCATGAGGCACCTTTCACATGAAAATGACATAATATACAGCCTCTACACACCTTATCTTTATACCCCTTACGCTACACAATATCAGCCCTTGTGTCTATAATGCAGGATGCAATGTCTGCATATAGGACTATATCACCGCGTTTCCCGCACAATAACGGTAGCCCCGCAATCTTATTTCGGATTATTTTATAGGCAATAGGTATTGTTGCTGCCAGAAGACCGCTTTGCACCTTAATGAATAAGAACATACTGATGTTAGGGATTCAGTGTCGTTACAAGATGGCCACCGTTATGCAACTAGGTTATACTTGAGTCCTTCTTCTCTGATTGCTGAGAAACTGGATAGCTGTCCTTCCTCGGTTTCTATTGAACTTGAGTGAAGCCGGTATAAAATGGCGGGAACCAGGAGCCTCATTCGTGCACCGTACTCGGCAACACGAGGAGCGACGTCCGTGTGTGGGGTCAAACTACTAAGAAATAAGGTAAGGGGATCAACTGACCAGGGGGCTTTTGACTTTAAGGAAGAATAGAATATTGTGAGTTCTTGTTGTCAGATTCATCGTTAGCATGATAGCGCTAATGGAGCAACTAGCATGACGGATTCATTTTAGCTTGTTGACACTCTAGATATAGCACAGGAATGGAGGAAGCTTATCTTTACGATTTACTAGATGGATCAAATGGTACTCTAGCATCAATATGAGGAGATAGATAAAGCGGATATAAACTGAATAGCTTTGTTGTGATGTCAAGCTGTATTCAGTGTTATGACAAATGGTGCAGTGTTAGATTGGTCATTCTGCACCTAGATTTTGACTATTGGGGTTTGAATAAATAGAGCTTGACATTGCTCAGGGAAGGTAAATATCACATGGTTAGTCTACAATGAGATTGGATGAGGTATTCATTTTGAACCATAAATCTTATGGAGTGAAACATGACTGGCTATATCTTTGTAGATTCTGGACTTCTGGGACATACAGGGATCCCTTGGATTTAACATTGAGAAGTGAGACGTCGCGAGATATTGAATCCCAGTGTGGGTTGGAATTAACACCACTAATAAAGTAGGTGGGCCAATTGTTACTTTGAGTTTGCAACTTTAGCCGTATGTGACTTTTGCCTGATGGTCCTATTTATACTCAGGGCGCTTTCTGGTTTCTTTACAGGGTTATACACAGGAAGACAATAGGTATTTACCCAACATAATTTGGTTTTTTGTTAAATTAAGTTCAAACAAAAATCTTTTATCTCACCTTTTGGGCTCCACTCCGATCTCACCCCAGGAATGTTCATTCTTGGAGTCGTCATACACGGTCTGAGTAAATTATATTTTGACACTACCGAATGGCACTATATATGGTTTATATTGCACTTACTACTGAGACTATACCACGGAATTCTTCTTACTCCATCTTTTTCTTTTGGGATTCTGGATCTTTTGATCTACGGATTATTGGGTCACATTTGAAGAAAATTTTCAATGTTTCTGGTGTTTTATATTTTGTGCATGTGGGCACACAACCAATGAGATAACATATTGTGATGAAGCATGGCACCGGCCGCTGAATGTAATCTCTGACTAGTTCTGTACACCCAATTTAAAGAAGGTGATACATTGAGTATTCATTCTGTTTTTATGCAGCCTTGATAAAGTCGCGGGATTAATTCCCATGTAAGCGACGAAACACGTGTCGGCTGTCTGAACATCGGAAAATAAAAAGGAAAAAAGAAATAAGAACTTACCTACTTGTATTTTACTTATGCTCACATCAAGCATGTTTATGTATATTGGGACATAACAGACGTGTGCTGAGGAATTCCTTTGTACACCTTGTGGGTGGAGGCCAGGTTCAACCATTGCAGAGCAAAATCCAGACCATCACGGACTGGGTTGCTCCAACCACTCAGACTCAGGTCAGAGCTTTCTTGGGCCTGACTGGGTACTACAGGAGGTTTGTCAAAGGATATGGATCCATAGTGACCCCTTTGAATGACTTAACTTCCAAGAGAATGCCAAAGAAAGTTCAGTGGACAGTTAGCTGTCAAAAGGCATTTGATGACCTGAAGCAAGCCATGTGCACTGCTCCCATTCTGCAAAGTCCTGACTACTCCAAACAATTCATTGTCCAAACAGATGCATCTGGGTAGGGGCTGTGTTATCACAATTGAATGATGGTCAGGATCAGCCAGTAGCTTTTATTAGCAGAAGGCTGACCCCCAGAGAGAAACGTTGGTCAGCCATTGAGAGGGAAGCCTTTGCTGTGGTTTGGGCTCTGAAGAAGCTGAGGCCCTACTTGTTTGGCACTCACTTCATTGTTCAGACAGACCATAAGCCCCTCTTATGTCTAAAACAGAGGAAGGGTGACAACCCCAAACTTTTGAGGTGGTCCATTCCCTACAGGGGATGGACTATACAGTGGAACATAGACCTGGGAGTAACCATGCCAATGCAGATGGACTCTCCAGATATTTCCACTTAGAACATGAAGACTCAACTGGTCAAGGTTAGTTTAATGTCCTGACATTTGGGGGGGGGTTGTGTAGGAGTGCTGTGGCTACAGTTAAAGGTTATTTGTTGGCTTTGTCGGCTTTTATTTGTTTGCCGGACCAGCCGTCTTTGTTCAAATCTCCTGTAGTTATGAGGTTCATTAAGGGCCTTACCAATAAGTTTCCTCCTACTTCTTTCATTATGCCTCAGTGAGATTTAAATCTTGCAGGAGAGTAGGATCTGCTTCTTATAGTTACCCCCACTTTTTGCTGATGTTTCACTGTTTTCGACTTAGTCTGACTGGGATCCTGCTATTCAGGACCCCAGTCTATCTGCTTTCTCCTCTAAATTGATTGCATGTACTTTAGGTACACTCCAGATTGGATTCTGGGATGCCCT
The DNA here is from genome assembly GCA_963921515.1 of Calotriton arnoldi. NCBI lineage: Eukaryota > Metazoa > Chordata > Amphibia > Caudata > Salamandridae > Calotriton > Calotriton arnoldi. The sequence continues at coordinate 6,594 of CAWUFW010019360.1, forward strand.
TATAAGTCCCTAGTATATGGTATACTATGTACCCAGGGCATAGGTACCCCAGAGGCCTCCCAGGGGCTGCAGCATGTATTATGCCACCCCTGAGAGACCATTTAAAATGACACCACAGGTCTGCTACTGCAGCCTGTGTAAGGTTGTGCATGAACCCCTTACTTAGATATAGGTTCACTATATCTATCCTTATCACTGCACATATAAACCTATCAGTCACCCCTATAGCAGGCCTTATCAATCCTGAAGGCAGGTGTAGGAAGGTGGAATGTGACTATATGGTTGCCCCCACTTTTTTTATGGTGTTTTGCTGGTTTATGACTTAGTTGGACTGGGATCCTGCTATTCAGGGCCCCAGTCTATCTGCTCTCTCTAAATGACATGGAGTGCACTCTAGGTGCACTAGTGATTGGTTACTGTGGTGCCTTATGAGTCCCTAGTATATGGTACCTTAGGTGCCAAGGGCATAGGTACTTCACAGGCCTACCAGGGGCTGCAGCATGTATTATGCCACCCCTGGGAAGCAGACTAAATCTGACACCACAGGCCTGCTACTGCAGCCTGGGTGAGGTGGTGCTAGCACCCCTCACTGAGATATAGGTTTCCTATATCTCTCCTGCACACACATATAAACCTATCAGTCACCCCTAAGGCAGGCCCTATCAATCCTGAGGGCAGGGTGCTTGGCTTCTATGTGAGGGGGTGCCTCTGCATGAGCAGGGCCCTCTGCAGTTCTCAGAGTCCATTCTCTGGTGCTGTTTGTGGATGCGGTTAAACCATATACTCTTAAGTGCATTATATCCTCGCGGTAAATGCTAACTTTGGAATGGCTGCATCAAAACATGTCGTGTTTGGTGTCAAACATCTTGGAATACTACCCCCCGCCAATCTTGGCGGCGGGGTAGCATTCCACCCTTCTAGAGGGATAAGACATGTACCTGCTGTGGAAACGCGGTAGAATCCTAAAGAGCCCTGGCATCACAAAATGGATGCCACCAGTCACAGACACTGGGCTGCCCTCCTGCTGATGACCGAAACTCACAGTGGAGGAAGCCCAACAATAGGCATCCTGTCACAGGGAGGTGTAACCACCTTCCAGACAGGGTTTAGTGTATTGGGGCTGGGTGGGTGCACTCTTAGAGTGCTTTGAAGTCCTGCACTGGGGGAGCAGAAGGCTCCTCTGTGCATATGCCAGTTCAAACCAGCTCAGGGGCTACCTGCCCCTGCTCTGGCGTGAAACTGGACAAAGGGAAGTGGGTGTAGCCACCCCTCCCTTGACCCTCCCATAGGTGGGGTCATAGAGCTAGTCCATCCCCTCTTTTAGTATAAGAGGGGGAACCTTGCCATTGCAAAGCAGATAACCCCTGGACGACGCTCTACAGAAGAATCCTGGCCCTTCGACGTTCCACTACCTTTGGAAGACAGAAGAATCTCCCTTGGAGTCAAGGAGTGACTCCCTGCTTGGCAGGCACCAAAAACGACAACGACGGTCGCAAACTACGCCGCTCTCGCCGGAGTCCGAAGTCCCTGCAGCCCAAGAAGTGGATTTCCTGACCTCTCCCAGGCCATCGTGAGTCCCCAGCGAAGCTGAGGCAAGTGGACCCCACGAGTGACGAGGAACCGCGACCCCTGGGTACCGTGCACTATTGTCAAGTGCAACCCCTTCACAACGTTCTACGAACCTGTGCTTTGGACCACATGTGGTCCCGACCTCCAGCAGGAATCCCTCCGAAGATCAGAGGCCTACACCGTCCCGAGTGACCGTGGGCTCCTGTTGAGTGATTCCACCCGAGGTGTCTTCGTGATCCCTTGCCCGCTGGCTTGTGGGTCCCCAGAAGACTTCTTAAAGAAACCAAAGGGCTCCCCTGGTTGCTCCAGGCCTGCCCTGACTTACCCTTGCTGGGTGAGTTCTACAGACCTTGCTGGTCTGCGCCATCGACTTTTCTTCATCTCCCCGAGACTTGCGGCTGCCAAGGCTTGTTGGCTCCGATCGAGTTGCTGACACCGCAGTCAGCTGCAGACGTCGAGGGACACACCGAATCCAGCTCCTGGTCATCGTCGACGCCTCCTGGACCACGTGGCTGAAGAGTCAAGGCACCTGCAACCGACCTGAAGCGACCGACGACGGTGGGCATCCATCTTCCTTGCCCCGGGTCACTGCCAAGTGACTTTGAACACTGTCCCCTCTGCTTTCAGGTCATCCTTCTTCAGAATCCAGGTTTGGATTCCACCGGACACTTCTTCAGCTCCCGCAAGCAGCAAGTCTTCTTTGTTCGCCATTGAAAACGACGCCGCGACCCGACACCAAAGGACACCTGTGCACCCGGCTTCCCTGGGTGAGGTAACTCCAGCACTACGGTGCTCCTGTGGGTGTGGGCCCTAGAACTACTTACCCTGTAAGTGACTTGCTTGTAGGTTCTCCCGAAGTATCCTAAAACTCTTTATTTCCAACCGCGACTTGCCCCATTGAAGTTAACGGCGATTCGCGCCTGTGTATCCACACTGCACGCGTCCCCGTGGGACCTTTACTTACCTGCCTTGGGTGGTTTCGTGAGGCCCCAGCACTTCTGAAGGCCCTAGGCCTTGTCTCCTTGCAAGTCGTTGTTTCTAAGTCTCTTACTTAGTATATGGTCTGGTACGCCCCTAGGGCCCCAGCCATATTTTGTGCTTAACTTATTGTGAAACGTTGATTTGTGCATATGTTTGTCTTCTAATCTCATAAAGAGATTAGTAGAGAGTTATTTAGAAATAAATACATATATATTTGATATATATACCTGTGTGGTGTCTTTTCATTTGGTGATTCAAGAGATTATATGGTAAAACAAGCTGCTTTACATTCCTCCGAGACTTAGCCTGAAGGCTGCTCTCCACAGCTACCACTAGGATAGCTTTCTTTAAAAGGTTGTCTTAAACCTATCTACCATAAGAGTCGATTTGCCCTGGTGCAAGGTGTCCACTTTAATTAGTGAACAGCATATACCAGGCCAACTTCTCACAGCAGGGTGCTGGGTTTTATGTGAGAGGGTGCCCATGCATGAGCAGAGCCCCTCTGCAGCCTTCGGAACCTATTCTCCGGGGTTGTTTGTGATGCAGCCAACCATATATACTTAAGTGCATTATAACCTCGCGGTAAATGCTAACTTTAAAATGGCTGCATGGAAACATGTCGTGTTTGGTGTCAAACACCTTGGAATCATACCTCCACACCAGTAACTGGTGTGGGAGGTATGATTCCACCCTCCTAGAGTGAGAAATATGACAACACCGGTACACCCGGTACCAGCTTCACAGAACCCTGGCATCACAAAATGGATTCTGCCAGCCACAGACACGAGTCTGCCCTCCTGCTGCTGGACGAAACTCCGGCAGGGGAGGCTGGACAATAGGTTTCCTGTCACAGGGAGGTGTGACCACCTCCCAGACAGGCTTTAGTGTATTGGGGCTGGGTGGGTGCACTCCAAGAGTGCTTTGAAGTCTGCACTGGGGGCACATTTGGTGTCCTCGTGCATAGTCCAGCTCAAACCGGTTGCAGGGGCTATCAGCCCCTGCTCTGGCATGAAACTGGACAAAGGACATGGGTGTAGCCACCCCTCTGTCCTGACCCTCCCATAGGTGGGTCCCCAGAGTTTGTCCCACCCCTTCCTTGGGTATAAAGTTGAAACCCCTGGCTACAGGACTTTAGATATTACCTGGACTAAACTCTGCTACAGAAACCAAGTAACCTTCGATGATCTACGCTTTTCTGGACAACTGAAGAATCTCCCTTGGAGTAAAGGAGTTACTCCCCTGCTGAGCAGGCACCTAAACGCATCTGACCAGTTTGCATCTACGAAGCTCCCGAAGGACTCCGAAGATTTCTGCAACACAGGAGGTGGGTTCCCGAGGTTGATCTGCGCTCTCAGCAATTCTGAGGCCCGTATCCCTCGTGGGGACCGTGAAACCCGTACCCCTGGGCACCGTGTACATTTGCAGCAGCATATGCTTTTCGGCGACCCCTGAAGCTGTGCTTTGGGCTACTTGTAGTCCTGACCCCGAGCAGTAATTCCACTGAAGATTTCCGGCCTACACTCCACGAGTGTTCTGTGGGCTGGTGTTTTGTGATTCCTCTCGAGGTCCCTTCGCGATCCCTGGTCCGTTGGCCTGTGGGTCCCTGAGAAGGCAACCTTAACTTTAGGTGGGCTTCCCTGGTTGCTCCAGATGTGCCCTGACTCTCCATTGCTTGGGGAGTCCCCAGGACCTTGCTGGTCCTCACAGAAGCATCTTTCCTCTGACCGCGTGGGTTGCAGTTGCCAAGGCTTGTTGGAGTTCAATCCGGACACTGACCCCCCAGCACTCGACATCCTTTGTGGGACAGCTCGAATGCAGACTGTGGTCATCGCAGACATCTCCTGGTCCCCGTGGCTGCGGAGTCAAGCTTCACCTCATCGCACCTGAAGCACCCAACATCGGTGGGCATTCGATTGCTCCGCTCCTGGTCACGTGAAGTGACCCAGACTTTGTCCCCTCTGCTTTCAGGTTCTTCACATCTCCGATCCAGGCTTGGATCACACCGGACACTTTTCTTCTCCATGGCAGCAGTACTTTCTCGCATCACGCCATTGAAAACGACAAGGGTTTCCGACACCACTTGACCCCTATGCACCCGGCTCCTCTGGAATAGGTAACACGGGTACCTCGGTACTCTCAAGGGTGCTGGCCTTAGAACCTTCTATGTTTAGCTGGGTTTGCTTGAAGTCCTCTCCTAAGTGTCCTTAATCTTTAAAATTCCAACTGCGACTTTCCCATAGAGTTGTACGGAGCTCGCGTCTGTGTTCCCACACTGCACTCGTCCTCCGTGGGTCCCCTGTGTCACTACCTTGGGTGGTTCCTTGGGGTCCCAGCGATTCTACGTGCTCTAGGCACTGTGTCTAGTCAAGTCGTGGTTCTTATACCACTTTCTTAGTATATGGTTCGGTCTCCCCTTGGAGCCTGCTGTGTATTGTGCTATTTACTGTCGTTCTAGTGATTTAATATTGTGTGTCTTATTCTCTAATCTCATAAAGAGGTTAGTAGAGAGTGTTTAGTAATAAATACATGTATTTTAAATACACCTGATGTGGTTCTCCTTTCATTTGGTCATTCAGGAGGTTATATACTGGTAAAACAAGCTGCTTTACATTCCTTCAAGACTTAGCCTGAAGGCTGCTCTCCACAGCTACCACTAGGATAGCTTTCTATAAAGGTTGTCTTAAACCTATCTACCATAAGAGTCGAATTGTTCTGGTGCAAGGTGTCCACTTTAATTAGTGAACAGCATATACCAGGCCAACTTCTCACATTGGTGGGCAGCGTGTGGGATTCCAGCTTGCTATTGTTTTACCAGAAAAATCTCTATTTGAATTACTAACTGAAAACCACTATAGGTACTCAAGGTACATATAAAGTCAAGGTTAGTATCAATAAGTTCTACTGAACTTAGAGCTGTGTGCCAAGGGATAGCACACCCTTTCAACAGCTCAAGCTAGTATCAGTAGGCCACAAACTAGTGTAGGTAGTACAACACTGCACAACACTAGAATGTCCTTAAAAGGTGGAACCAGTGGATCCACTCAGCCTCAGTATAAGGACATGGCTTTCTCTGACTTGAGAGCCATGTGTGTTGAAAGACACCTGAAGCTAGGACAGAGTCCATCCACACTACACCTGATAGATCTGCTGACAGCAGATGATCTTAGATTGGCTCTAGGAGCTAATGGGTCTGAATCAGGGGTGGGTCAATTACAGTATCTGGGTCAGATGATGAAAATCAGAATGACCAAGACTCTGTGATTGAAGGGCCAGGCTCCAAGGGGCCTGAAAAGGACAGAGGAATTCTCCCTAAGAGAGCTGACAGAGTGGAGGAGAGGCATAGGTCCTTCCAGGGAATCTGACCACTCATCACTCTGGCAGAGAATTTGTCCACCAGAGGAACTCATACTTTCCCATAAGAGAGACCTCCTCTGAAAGAATGTGCAAACTGCTGCAGTATGAGGAAGCAAGAGTTGCCCTCAGAACCAAGCAGTTGGCACTGGATAGAGAAGACCTGGAGATCCAGAGAGCTTCTAGAAGAGAGGGGTTAGAACCCCTTGGTGGCAGCAACAGTGTCCCTAGAGGCAGAGAATCTATTCCAGACCATAGGAACCTGAGCAAGGTTGTTCCTCCCTACCAGAGTGGGGATGATATCCACAAGTGGATAACTGCTATGGAGAGGGCCTGTAGAGTACAGCAGGTCCCCCAAAAGCAGTGGGCAGCAATCTTGTGGCTCTCCTTTTCAGACAAAGGTAGAGACAAGCTCCTCACTGTTAGAGAAGAGGATGCTGATGATTATGAAGTCCTGAAGAGTGCACTGATAGATGGGTTTGGCTTAACCACTGAGCAGTACAGGTTGAAGTTCAGAGACACCCAGAAGGCACAGACTCAGGACTGGACTGACTTTGTAGATTGTGCAACCAAGGCTCTGGAGGGTTGGCTGGTTGGCAGTAGGGTTACTGATTTCAAGGGATTGTATAATCTGATGATGAGAGAACAGATCCTTAATAATTGCCAGAACCAGTTGTTGCATCAATACCTGGTGGACTCAGATCTGACCTCTCCCCAAGAATTGGGAAAGAAGGCAGACAAATGGGTCAGAACCAGGGTGAGGCAGAAACTCCAGAACCAAGGGGGTGACACCAAGAAGCAAGATCCTAAGGGCTCTGAGAAAGGTGGGGATAAGTCAAAAGACCAGAAGTCTTCACAAGGGCCCCAAAAATCTGCATCTGGTGGGGAGTCACAATCCAACAAGGGAAAAGGCCAAAAGAAGCCCTGGTGCAAATTCTGTAAACAGAAAGGGCACTGGACTTCTGATTGTAACCAGTCCAAAGACCAAACCACCACCACTCCTGCCCCTAAGGCAACTGTTCCCCCTAGTTCAGCTACTGGTGGAGGTGGTAATCAGAATAAGGGTGTAGTAGGGTTGACCCTGGGTTCTGAAGTGGACTCTGACCTAGTCAGAGTGCCCACTCAGGCAATGCTGATCTGTGAGGGAGACCTTAATATGTCCTTCCTAGTAATACAAACAGCAGCCTGTAATAAATGGCAAACAGGCTTTGGCATTTAGGGACACAGGTGCTAGTGTCACCATGGTGGCAGAGGATCTTGTGGACCCTGGACAGATCATCCTGGGCGAAATGCACCAGGTGACCAATGCAAGCAATGTCAGGACCAACCATAGTCTGGCAGTTGTGAATTTCTCCTGGGGAGGGGTAACTGGCCTCAAGAAGGTTGTAGTCAGTGCAGACCTCCCTGTCGAATGTCTATTGGGCAATGATCTAGAGACTTCAGCCTGGTCTGAAGTAGAGTTATGGACTCATGCTGAGATGTTGGGCATCCCTGCAGAGGTATTTGCTGTGACCAGGTCACAATCAAGAATGCATAACATTGAACCAGCTCTGGATCCTGGAACAATGGACCAGATGCTTCCCAAGAGGAGGAGCAGTAGGGTAAAGGCAGTGCCTTCCCCTCTGTCTCAGATCTCAGATTCACCCCCAGAGGGAGGTGAAGCAGATCCTGAAGAAGGAACTGCCCCAGAGGGACTTGAGCCTGGTCAGGTTGAGTTCTTGGGGGCAGGGGACCCTTCTAGGGAAGATCTGAGTAAGGAGCAACAGTGCTGCCCCTCTCTTGAACCCCTCAGACAGCAGGCTGCTGCTGAGGCTGCTGGGAGTGCTAGTGGGTCCCATAAAGTTTATTGGGATGAGGGACTCCTATATTCTGAGGGTAGAGATTCAGCCCCTGGAGCCACCAGGAGGATGGTAATACCTCAGAAGTTTAGGGGTTCCTCTTGACCCTAGCACATGACATCCCTTTAGCAGGACACTTGGGCCAAAACAAGACCTGGGACAGGCTTGTTCCACATTTTCATTGGCCACATATGTCAGAGGACACAAAGGAGTTTTGTCGCTCCTGTGTCACATGCCAAGCCAGTGGTAAGGCAGGTGGCACAACAAAGGCCCCCTGATACCACTACCTGTGGTGGGGGTACCCTTTGAAAGGGTAGGGATTGACATTGTTGGTCCCCTTGACCCTCAAACTGCATCTGGGCGCAGGTTTATCCTGGTGGTAGTGGATCATGCCACCAGGTACCCAGAAGCAATTCCCCTGAGGACCACCACAGCCCCTGTGGTGGCAAGAGCCCTCATTGGAGTTTTCTCCAGAGTGGGTTTTCCAAAGGAGGTCATTTCTGACAGAGGTACCAACTTCATGTCAGGATATCTGAAAGCAATGTGGAAGGAGTGTGGTGTAACTTATAAGTTCACCACCTCCTATCACCCACAATGCAATGGTTTAGTTGAACGCTTCAACAAAACCTTGAAAGGAATGATTAAAGGACTCCCAGAGAAGCTTAGGCGGAAATGGGACCTTCTTCTTCCTTGCCTGTTGTTTGCATACAGAGAGGTTCCACAGAAGGGGGTTGGTTACAGCCCATTTGAGCTTCTGTTTGGGCTTCCTGTGAGAGGTCCACTGTGTTTGGTAAAAGAGGGCTGGGAGTTACCTCTCAAGCCCCCCAAACAAGATGTGATGGACTATGTACTTGGTCTCCGCTCCCGGGTGGCTGAGTACATGAAAAAGGCAACCAAAACCTGGAAGCCAGCCAAGAGTTACAAAAAGCTTGGCATGACCAAAGGCTGTACTGACTGTATACCAGCCAGGACAGAAGGTGTGGGTATTGGAGCCTGTGGCCCCAGCAGCCCTCCAGGACAAGTGGAGTGGCCCCCATACAATAGTTGAACAGAAGGGAGAAGTCACCTATCTGGTGAATCTTGGAACTCCCAGGAGCCCCCTGAGGGTGCTCCATGTCAACAGATTAAAGCCATATGTTGACAGGGCTGACATGGGCTTGCTCATGGCAACTGATGAGGACCAGGAGGAGGAGAGTGACCTCTCCCTGACCTGCTCTCTCAGAACCCTGATGATGGGTCAGTAGACGGTGTTGCTTTGGCAAGCAGCCTCACTGACCATCAGCAAACTGAGTGCAGACAAGTTCTGCAACAGTATAGACATATGTTTAGCCTGACCCCTAGTCAGACTTCCTGGTGCACCCATGAGGTGGACACTGGAGACAGTCTGCCTGTCAAGAATAAAATCTACAGGCAACCTGACCATGTCAGGGACTGTATCAGGACTGAAGTCCAGAAAATGTTGGAGCTAGGTGTAATTGAGCCTTCAGATAGCCCTTGGGCTAGCCCAGTAGTCCTGGTACCCAAGCCTCATACCCAGGGTGGTAAGAAAGAAATGAGGTTTTGTGTAGACTACAGAGGCCTCAATGCAGTCACTAGGACTGATGCCTATCCCATACCAAGGGCAGATGAGCTGATTGATACTTTGGCCTCAGCCAAATATCTAAGCACGTTTGACCTGACAGCTGGCTACTGGCAGATCAGGTTAGCTGATGATGCAAAAGCCAAAACAGCATTCTCGACCCCTGGTGGGCACTACCACTTCGTGGTGATGCCCTTTGGATTGAAAAATGCACCTGCCACTTTTCAGAGGTTGGTGAATAAAGTTCTGACAGGGATGGAAACTTATTGCTCAGCTTATCTAGATGATATTGCTGTCTTTAGTTCCTCCTGGCAGGATCACCTGGTCCACCTCAGGAATGTTTTGGAGGCCCTGCAGAAAGCAGGCCTCACTATCAAGGCCACTAAGTGCCAGATAGGGCAGAGTCAGGTTGTATACCTGGGCCACCTTGTGGGTGGAGGCCAGGTTCAGCCTTTACAGAGCAAAATCCAAACCATAATGGAATGGGTTGCTCCAACCACCCAGACACAGGTGAGAGCCTTCTTAGGCCTGACTGGGTACTATAGGAGGTTTGTCAAGGGATATGGATCTATAGTGACCCCCTTGAATGATCTGACCTCAAAGAAAATGCCAAAAAGATTCAGTGGACTGCTAGCTGTCAGAAGGCATTTGAAGACCTAAAGCAGGCCATGTGCACTGCCCCCATCTTACAGAGTCCAGACTACACCAAAAAGTTCATTGTCCAAACAGATGCTTCTGAGCTGGGTGTGGGAGCTGTACTGTCTCAACTGAATGATGAAGGTCAAGACCAGCCAGTAGCTTTTATTAGCAGAAGGCTGACCCCTAGAGAGAAACGTTGGTCAGCTATAGAGAGGGAGGCCTTTGCTGTGGTGTGGGCCCTGAAGAAGCTGAGGCCATACTTGTTTGGCACTCACTTCATAGTTCAGACTGACCACAAGCCCCTCCTATGGCTTAAACAGATGAAAGGTGAAAACCCAAAACTTTTGAGGTGCTCCATTTCCCTACAGGGGATGGACTATACAGTGGAACATAGACCTGGGACCCAACATGCCAATGCAGATGGACTCTCAAGGTATTTCCACTTTGAACACGAAGACTCAACTGGTCAAGGTTAGTTTAGTGTCCCTGCGTTTGGGGGGGGGGGGTTGTGTAGGAGAGTAGGATCTGCCTCTTATGTTGCCCCCACTTTTTTTCTGATGTTTACACTGGTTTCTGGCTATAGTCTGGCTGGGTCCCTGCTAATCAGGGCCCCAGCCTCTCTATTCTCTCTAAACGACTTGGAGTGCACTCTAGGTGCACTAGTGATTGGATGCTGTGGTTCCTTATGAGTCCCTAGTATATGGTACCTTAGGTGCTAAGGGCATAGGTACTTCACAGGCCTACCAGGGGATGCAGCATGTCTTATGCCACCCCTGGGAAGCAGACTAAATCTGACACCACAGGCCTGCTACTGCAGCCTGGGTGAGGAAGTGCTAGCACCCCTCACTGAGATATAGGTCCCATATATCTCTCCTACACACACATATAAACCTATCAGTCACCCCTAAGGCAGGCCCTATCAATCCTGAGGGCAGGGTGCTTGGCTTCTATGTGAGAGGGTGCCTCTGCCTGAGCAGGGCCCCTCTGCAGCTCTCAGAGTCCATTCTCTGGTGTTGTTTGTGGATGCGGTTAAACCATATACTTTTAAGTGCATTATATCCTCGCGGTAAAATGCTAACTTTGGAATGGCTGCATCGAAACATGTCGTGTTTGGTGTCAAACATCTTGGAATACTACCCCCCGCCAGTCCTGGCGGCGGGGGTAGCATTCCACCCTTCTAGAGGGATAGACATGTACCTACTGTGGAAACGCGGTAGAATCCTGCAGAGCCCTGGCATCACAAAATGGATGCCACCAGTCACAGACACTGGGCTGCCCTCCTGCTGATGACCAACACTCGCAGTGGAGGAAGCCCAACAACAGATATCCTGTCCCAAGGGGGTGTGACCACCTTCCAGACAGGGTTTAGTTTGTTGGGGCTGGGTGGGTGCACTCTTAGAGTGCTTTGAAGTCCTGCACTGGGGGAGCAGAAGGCTCCTCTGTGCATACCCCAGTTCAAACCGGCTCAGGGGCTACCTGCCCCTGCTCTGGCGCGAAACTGGACAAAGGGAAGTGGGTGTAGCCACCCACTCCCCTGACCCTCCCATAGGTAGGGTCATAGAGCTAGTCCCTCCCTTTCTTTTAGTATAAGAGTGGGAACCTGTGCATTGCAAACTAGATACCCCTGGATGACGCTCTACAAGAAGAATCCCGGACCTTCGATGTTCCACTACCTTGGGAAGACTGAAGAATCTCCCTTGGAGTCAAGGAGTGACTCCCCTGCTGGGCAGGCACCAAAAACTACAAACGACGGTCGCAAACTACGCCGCTCCCGCCGGAGCCCGAAGTCCCTGCAGCCCAAGAAGTGAATTTCCTGACTTCTCAAAGGCCATCGTGAGTCCCCAGCGAAGCTGAGGCCAGTGGACCCCAAGAGTGATGAGGAACCGTGACCCCTGGGTACCGTGCACTATTGTCGAGTGCAACCCCTTCACAACGTTCCACGAACTTGTGCTTTGGACCACGTGTGGTCCTAGCCTCCAGCAGGAATCCCTCCGAAGATCAGAGGCCTACCACATCCCGAGTGACCGTGGGCCCCTGTGAGCGAATCCTCCCGAGGCGTCTTCGCGATCTCTTGCCAGCCGACTTGTGGGTCCCCAAAAGACTTTCTAAAGAAACCAAAGGGCTCCCCTGGTTGCTCCAGGCCTGCCCTGACTTACCCTCGCTGGGTGAGTCCCCCAGACCTTGCTGGTCTGCGCCATTGCCTCTTCACAATTTCCCCGAGACTTGCTGTTACCAAGGCTTGTTGGCTCCGATCGAGTCGCCGACACCGCAGTAAGCTGCAGACATCGTGGGACACACCGAATCCAGCTCCTGGTCGTCGTTGACGCCTCCTGGACCTCGTGGCTGAAGAGTCAAGGCACCTGCGAACGACCTGAACCTTGCGACGACGGTGGGCATCCATCTTCCTTGCCCCGAGTCACTGCCAAGTGACTTTGAACACTGTCCCCTCTGCTTTCAGGTCTTCCATCTTCTGAATCCAGGCTTGGATTCCTCCGGACACTTCTCCTGTCACCGCAAGCAGCAAGTCTTCACTGGCTCCCATTGAAAACGACGCCGCGACCCGACACCAAAGAACACCTATGCACCCGGCTCCCCTGGGTGAGGCAACTTCAGCACTACGGTGCTCCTGTGGGTGTGGGCCCTAGAACTACTTACCCTGTAAGTGACTTGCTTGTAGCTTCCCTAGAAGTGTCCTAAAACTCTTATTTTCTAAGTGCGACAATTGCGCTGACTCGTACAGGGTTCGCGTCTGTGTTAGACACACTGCGTCCATCTCCTTTGTAACACTACCTAGAACTGTGTCCTTCGACTCGTACGGAGTCCGATCGGTGTTCGCCTCGAACACACAAGAGGCCTGTACCATTGAGATCTCCATTGCACTGACTCGCACAAGGTTCGCGTCTGTGTTAGACACAGCGCGTCCATCTCCCTTGCAACTCTATCTGTAACCGCGTCCTTCGACTCGTACAAGGACCGATCGGTGTGTTCGCCTCGAACACGCAAGGGACCTTTAACATTGATATCTCAATCGCGTCTGTTCGCATAGACTCGTACAGGACTCGCACCGGTGCCAGGACACTGCGTCCGTCCCCTGTGGGTCTCCTACAACTACCTGGGGTGGTTCTTGGGGTCCCTCGATTCTAGATGCCCTAGACCTAGGTCTAGGCAAACTAAGATTGTGATATTCGATTGTGCTAAACTTATTTTGATAACATTTGATTTGTACATATGTTCCTGACTTCTAATCTCATAAAGAGATTTAGTAGAGAGTGTTTATTAATAAATACATATATATTTGATATATATACCTGTGTGGTGTCTTTTCATTTGGTGATTCAAGAGATTGGGTGGTAAAACAAGCTGCTTTACATTCCTTCAAGACTTAGCCTGAAGGCTGCTCTCCACAGCTACCACTAGGATAGCTTTCTATAAAGGTTGTCTTAAACCTATCTACCATAAGAGTCGAATTGTTCTGGTGCAAGGTGTCCACTTTAATTAGTGAACAGCATATACCAGGCCAACTTCTCACAGCCGTGCCACGAGACTCGTGATAATCGGGAACTCGAAGATGCCATGGAGACATCCGCCACCTAAATGGAGGTTTTTGGACGTGTAGGAGAAGTTTCACCGTGACCGGAGAGTGATCAGATAGCCCTCTGGGGAGATGGGAGACCTGGGAAAACCTATGGATATAGCTTCGTGGTGTAAACATATAATCCAGCCGGGACAGGGATCCGTGAACCGTGGACATGTATGTGTAACCTAGCTCAGCGGGATGATATTCGCGCCATATGTCAGACCACCCCAGTGTGCCGGCGAGTAGGGACAATTTAGATACCGCTGTGGGAGGGCCTACACCGGACCCACGCCTTCTATCGAGTGGTGACATGATATCATTCCAGTCCCCTCCCAGAAGAGTTATACCGTCCGAGAGATCACTCCATAGACGGGTGATGTTGTCGACAAAAGTGGTCCCCAGAGGCGGGGGCGCGTAAATGCTACCGAGGTTAATGTGTTCACCAGAGTGTACCTGATAGGAGAACAAACCTACCCCCAGGGTCTATCCAATGTTTGGCATGGATAAAGGGAACGTGGCGGTGAATGAGAATAGCTGTCCCTCGGGAACCCCTTGTAAATCCAGCATGGTATACCAACTGATACCCAAACCTGGCCAGGGAGCCTTATTGCCCAATAGATGTGTCGCCTGTAGGAGAAGAATGTCGGCTCCGTACCGCTTGGCTTGTCGAAGGATAGCACCTCGTTTGATTTTGTTGAGCAGCACCCGAACATTCCAAGTTACCACGGTCAGGTCACCCAACGGGGAGACAGTCGCCTGAGCAGCCATGTAGTGTTTGTAGATATATCGTTGGTAGCAAACGTAGTGAGAGATGGATTGTGTGTCTGCGCATGTGTAGAACTAAACTCAGTGTAACCTGAACCCCAAAAAATGCCCCCCATCCCTCCTCCCCCCACCCCGATACTGCCAAGAACAAGGAGCATCTGTCGCGGTGAAGGACGCCCTAGAACTCCCACCCGGGAGCCCAGGGTCCCTCCTCCAATGGATCCCAACCTTCCCATTAAACATTAACATTGGGGTACATGTGTCCGGGGCTGGTCAGCCACATTGCGCATTGTCCACGCCTAATAAACGGAGCAGTTTCATATGATGGACATTCAGCAGGGACCAAATTATGGTAGTTTAGTCATTGGGGTATTCAAGATGCCCGCTCGGGGCGGCAGGGGTGACGGTCGGATCCTGAGCGGTGCCTCCGCTTCGATTTTGTCCTGCGAGGTCTGTTTCGCTGCGAGCCTCTGGAGGAGTCAGATTCAAGTGGCGGCGGGGAGTGAGGCTTCAGGTGGGCCCGCTCGTCAGTCCAGGCGAAGACCGCTTCAGGCGTGTCGAAAAAATAAGACTTGGAGTTATACACTGCACGCAACCTGGCGGGATAGAGCAGCATGTATGAGATGTGAAGTTCTCGCAGTCTTCGTTTTGCTGCTGTGAAGGACTGCCTTTGCTGTTGTACTAGGCGAGTGTAGTCCTGGAAATTCATTATCGGCCTGGAGTCAAAGATGAGTTTGTCCTTATGCGATCTAGCGAACTGCAACACCGCATCTCTGTCTGCATAGTTAAGTAACTTGGCGATGACTGGCCGTGGGCTTTCCCCTGGGGGTGGTTTTCTCCTCAGTGCCCGGTGGGCTCTCTCAACTACGAAGCACGTAGACACCATATCAGCCGGTAGGCGATCTTTGACCCACTGGTGAGGAAGCAGTTCATGGAGCTACCCTCGCAACCCTCCGGAAAGCCCACAAATCGAAGGTTGTTACGTCTGGCGCGACCTTCAGCGTCTTCTACCCGGGATGCTAGCTCCTGCGAAATCACTGTCCGCTTATTGGTGCGCTGCTGTAAGTTAGTCACTGTATCTTCAACGGAGGATACCCGTGTCTCTGCTTTGGTGATGCGGTCTACTGCTTTTCTCAGATCCTGGCGCAGGAATGAGACCTCCGATCCCACTGCCCCGATCTTGGCGTCCAGCGTGTCCCTGGCCTCTGTAATGGCCGCCAAAAGGGCCGCATTGTCTGGTATAGGTCCACACGTGGACCCTCCCCCCGCCGCCGTGGTATACTGGTCCAAGGTGCCTTGTTTCGAACTCGCGACGCCAGGCTTGTCTTTCCCCATAACGGTGCCGTAAATTGGTCCCTCCAAGGAACTCAGGGGTCAACAGCTAGGAGCTCGATGAGTCATGTAGGGTCGCAATAACACTAGGCCACCACAGCGGGCGTGCCCACCAAGGGGAGCACCACGAGCCGGCCCTCACAGAAACCAGCCGCACTAGGCCTAGCCCAGCCGCCTCCGCAGCCCGCAGCAGCCGGCCAAGTAGGCCCCCCTACCGGGACCTAACTCGCCGGACCACCAGCCCGCAGCGCACCCCCGGTCACCACTCCGTGTCCAGGTCAATCACTCGTGCTGGTGGTAATCAGCGACTCTTCGTGGCCCGTGGGCCGTCGGGGCATGGCGTGGGGCCGCAACCCACAGCGCAGGGAGGTGCCACTTGGGGTGGTTCGCGGCTCCCCCGTCCCCAGCAGCGTTGTCTAGGCGCAGCAGTGGTAGGCACGAGGGGCCGGTGCAGCCCTCTGCCGGCATAACATGCCCCCAGGGGGGTAAAGGGGAGGCCGCCGCCGGTGCCCCTACGCCGTGATCAAAGGCCAAGGATATGCCACGGGGCCAGCCAAACCACGATCAGGCCGGTGACTCTCCGATAGCGCTCCGGCATCCGGGGTCCGCGTGGCGCAGCACTGCTCCAGACCGGGACAGCCGCACCACTGCACCCCACAGGCCAGGCGCGCCACGCCAGCAAGGGGGCCCCGCCGCAGAGAGATGAAGAGGAGGCCCAGCGGGACCGGCGTACAGCGCCACCCGCCCCCACCCCCCGGAGGCCCGGTGAGGTCAACCCCTGCCGGCCAACGCCCGAATCCGGGCGGGCCCCACCACCCCAGCGGAAAGGCCAACTTGGGCTGGGAGGCCCCTCCGCGACCAGGGCCGCAGCCAGAGACCGGGGCAATCCCCACCACAGCGGGCCCATGAGGAGGCCCGGAGAGCGAGCACTGCCAGTCGTCCACGCGCCGACCCCCCCGCACTAGCCGCACTCCTCACCTTGGGGCCCCGACCTGGCCCCCGCGCAGGTCTCAGCAGCGCATCGCCATGGACCGGATGGCAGGCCGACAGCATCAGGCCCGGCCCACGCCACGTCTCGAGGAGCCCCGACGCTGAAGCACGGCCAGCGGTCGGCTCTCCGCCTTCAGCTCCACACAAGTGCCCCGGGCTGGTTGGCGATCCCTCAGGTGCCCGATGTACTGCACTGAGGCTGATTTGTGCAGGATTTCGAAGGATTGTTGGCGTGGACGCGCGGAGCTTATTCAAGCCGCGTCAGCCATGTTGGCTGACCAACCCACGCCCCCGCTGTGTCCATCCTTAAGGAATTGTAAAACATAGTGATTGCCCGTTAGCCTGTACTGTGTGTCAGTAATGTCTGAAGTAGTTGGGACACCACGGGTTGGTCATGAGTCTTGCCCCACTTCTTATATAATTGACGAGTAAAGGATGCGTACATCAAAAAGGAGCCCGGAGGTATTCCGTAATCGTCTACAAGAGTTTCAATCTTGCTTATAATCGAGTCAACGAATAAGTCACAACCCATGTGCTGATGCCTGCTCCGGTCTAGTCCGCCATTTCGGGGCAAGAGATTCTTGTATTGCTGCCAGGAAGCACCCAAAGTGGCAGGTCAGGGGCATAAGGAGGTAAAGATTGTGTTTTGTGTAAATACCGGGACCAGCAGTCATGGACATTAATATATTTCCAGCCTTCTTGGGTATCACGGTCTCAGATCCAAGCAGCACTCCACTATAACGTTTTGGTGCAGCCCCAGTGCCCAACGACCCAGTTCAGTAGTATTGTGGCCGGCCAGCCATCGCATTGGCCATTATAGTTGTGCAGCTGGGTAATAATGTTCGTAATTGGGGGCTCCCAATCCCCCTTCAGAGAGTGGGGCATAAAGTTTGGAGAGAGATACCCAAATTCTGGACTTACCCCAAATAAGACGTTAGAAGTAACTTAAGGTCTCGGAACAATTTGCAGGGTAACAGAAGGAGAAGAGCTGCAAAAAAATACAATAGTCTGGGTAGCAGCAGCATCATCAAATCACTTTATTTGATCTAATTAAAACATAGATCATAAAAGCAGGATCTTAGATATGGCTATACGCCCCATAGGGGAGAGCAGTAGTTCTGTCCAAAACGTTAAAGAGGAACGAGCATTGGTGATCACCCTGCCCAGGTTGCAGTCTATCATGTCCGAGTGTGAGTGATAAACTTGTATCCCCAGATATTTAAAAGAGTCACAGGACCAAGTGAATGGAGAGTGTGGTAGGTTGTGCCTCTGTTCCGAGGACATCAGTGTCATGGGGAATAAAAGGGATTCACCCCAATTCACCTTTAGACCAGAAATGCGCCCGAAACGATCCAGCAACTCCATCAGGGCATGCAGTACAGTCATATTACCGCGTAGATAAATCAACACATCGTCTGCATAGAGTGAGACTTTGTGCCATTGGTTGTGTGCCTGGTGACGGAGGGCACAGGCCAGAGGCACTATCGCTAGAGCAAAAATAATTGGCGATGGGGGGTATCCCTGTCTGGTGCCCCGCTTGATAATAAAGGAGTCCGAGATCGTGTGGCCTGTCTTGACCCGTGCCATTGGAGAGTTATATAAAAGAGTAATCCATCGAATAAACTGGGGGCCCATGCCTTATCTCGCAAGCACCGCCTGCAGATAACTCCACCCCAGGGTGTTGAACGTCTTTTCAATATCTAAATAGGCGATCCAGGCCTGGTTGCCTGATGTGTGTGCCCATTCCAATAGCAGAAAGAGCCTGCGCAGGTTTAGGCAGGTATTTCTGCCGGGTATAAATCCATTTTGGTCGGGGTGTACTAAAAGTTGGGTTACTTCCAATAATCTATTGGCCAACACCTTACCAAGTATTTTGTAATCAGTGTTCAGGAGTGTCAATGGACGATATGAACATAGCTGTAACGGATCCCTGCCGGCTTGGGAAGCACCACTAATACAGCCTCACGAAGCGAAGGTGGCAAGATACTTTTTCGTAGGCGTCCATATATACACGTTGTAGGCAGGGGGGCCACTTGTGTGTGGAATGTCATGTAAAATTCTAGGGGCCATCTGTCAGCCCCCGGGGTTTTTCCTCTCACCATTTGTTGAATGGCGTCTGCAATTTCTGTGTCCGTAATAGAGTCTTCGAGTGCTGCATGATGGGCCCGCCGGACCCGGGGAAGAGCTATGTGCTCTAGAAAATGTTGCATCTCTGTTGAATCTGGGGCCGGAGGGGCTTTGTAGAGGGAGGTGTACAATAGGCGGAATGCTGTGTTGATTTCATCTTGTGTGCTAACTAAGCAACACGTGGTAAGTCGGACTTGAGGAGCCATGCTGCCCGCCTCATCTCCCTCCGCGTGCCTTCTGGCAAGATATTCTTTATAATTGAGGGCACACAGCCGATCGAGAGTTGTTTTATGGGACAACCTGGCAATTGAGTCATGGCCTGCGGGGTAGTAGTCGACGCTCGTTCGCAGTGTTGGATCTCAGTCTCCAGGGTGTCCAAGTCACTGCAAAGGGTCATGGGGGAACCATATGTAAAAGTTACTTACCTTCGGTAAATCTATATCTGGCAGAGACACAGTCTAGCAGCAGATTCCTTAATTTTGAATTCTCTCCAGGCGCCAGTCTGGATCCAGAAATTTTTCAGCAGTACCTCTGTGCGCCGGGGGATGGAGTCGTACAGCTCCACGATGACGTCGACTCCAGGCATGACGTCAGTGGATCCATATAAGTTGCCTCCAGGACACGGATGTCCGTTTCTTCTGTGAAATCCTTCGCGAGCCACTACAGAAACTGGATGTGGAAACAGTGTGCCAAAAAAATCAAAAAATCTTTGAAACATTAATAAAGAAAACACATCAAATGGTATACTAATACCAGACGTGGATTTTAAATAACACCTCCGAAAAAATCCACGAACACAGGGCTACATGAAACTCTACGCCCTTGTGAATAACCCCTATAATAGGGAAAAGACTATGCACTCTTTAAACCATTCCGCAATGGTAAGAAAAGGTATGGCAAAAGCCAACTAAACCTACAACACCACCACCCAGTTGTGTGTAATATCACACCATTACGTGATAATTGACAGCAGCAATGTAAATGTATGAAGACAGCAAGAAGTCTTCATAGAGAGAACAAAGAAATTAATACTACTGTCTGGTGTGTCATCCAGAGGAAAAAGAGAGAGAACACACCCCCACTCTACCAACCACACACAATTGGAAATAGATGTTATTACAAAAGCTAAGTGGCCAGGTCAAGCGAATTGCTTAGTCTCAAAATAGATTGAGATAGTGATCACTGGTATAGCAACCCATCACTGAAAGAGTATAAACCTTACCTCAAGGTCATTCGCAGAGCGGGAAGGATGGGCAGGGCGTTAAGGAATCTGCGGCTAGACTGTGTCTCTACCAGATATAGCGTTACTGAAAGTAAGTAAGTTTTACATCTGATTGAGACATCTTGCCGCAGATTCCTTAACTTTGAATTACATACCATAGCTATACCCCACTGGAGGAGGGTCTGCAAACTAATCCCACAAAAGTCCTCAAGGAGAACCAGGCGATCAACTTAAGACTGACCAAGAGCATGTGGGATAGAAAAGCAAGAGCTGGCTCTCAATAGAACCTATGACCTCCGTCACAGAGCATACAAATGAAAGCAACTAAACAGGCCAGAGAAAATCATGCAGAATAGTAAAACAAACGCCTGCCTCTTAATAGCACCTACGACTTCTGTGATGGAGCATATAAATAAAAACAACTGTACATGCCCGAGAAAATCGGTCCTTGAAGGGAAAGAGTTAAAAAGGGCTTTAAGAGTCGTCTTTAAGCTTTAAGCATCCTCTGGCAGAGGACAGACATGACCCCTTTACCCTAAAATAAGGGGAAAGAAGAATGGAGGACCAAAAGGCTCAAATGCCTAAAGAAGACACAATCTCTGCTGCTTCTGACAATAAGAAACATAAAAAGAGATGTCCTACTGGAAACCTAATAGGACCTTGAGAACCCATTTCCCGAAGGAAATATGAACAACACCCCTTTGCCATGATTAATATAGTGTGGACAATATGAAGCGTCCACAATCAATCAATGATATAGACTTCTTTGAAGAAAAACAACTTACAACATCCTGTCCCAGCCCTAAATGGCAGGAGTATGCAAAGCATGAGTATCTAGAGCACACAAGCCTTGAACATATACAGAAGTATATCAGCAGATACTCCTATCGGCCCATCTCTTCACGGAATTCTACAGGCCAATGAATACTGCAAGAATGTAGAGGCATATAAAACTTGCCCACTACAGTATCAAGGTTCGAAAGACAGAACATAACTTGAGTCTCAATAAGCTCCGAATACCAAGGCAGGCAAAAAAGAACCTTCTATTTCTTTCTTTTGCCTTTTTAAAAAAAATATATATATTTAAAAATAAACAAAAGATGATGTAGCAAAAGGGGGCGCACATAAAGTGCAGTTTAAATAGAGGTACAGCCTTGTCAACAACAGGCACCTACAATACCTATGAGACAAGACAATATGAGAAACACAGCAACACATAGTAATATGTATGCTCCATATATCATCATACATAACATCCCTAAAATGAGAGATTTGGTAAAAAAAATTACACTGCTCCAAGAAAACAGGGGAGGGGGAGCTGCCACCCCACAACAGTATATGTGATTTGTTAGAAGAAAACAACTACATATTCCAAGAACATTCACTAAAAGGGTGAAGTTTCCAATTTATGATAACTTGGGGCAAGGTGGCCCAAACGCAACCGCTGCCAAAATACCACACCACACCACAGCATGGAGCAGGGATAAGTAGACCGCCCCACAACGTGTAGTATGGATAGGTATACAGCATGGGTAGATATTGACTGTATTGGGGTAATAAAATCATGTTTATACTAGACACTGTTCTTTACCCTAAAGGAAGAACTCACAAGCAAACAGCATTCGAAGAATGCAAAATGTGAATTGTGAACCAGAGCACAATCCACCTGCTAAACCTCCTCAAAGCTCTGATGCACTCAAAGAAATACTTAGGGAGCGAAACAGATCGCACAGAAGCCACTGGTTTGGAAAAAACCATAAATGCGTGAAAATGCAACAGAACCTTGTGAAAGGCTATCACAAGAAGAAAATAGATCCCTTGCTCACTACAATGGTTCTAGAAGAACATAATGAGAAGTCCGAGGAGTACACAGCGGTATAACAGACAGAGTTACAGTAAAGAAAGACTCTACCAAGGTAGTATTCCTGAAGAGCTATACAATAGCAAACCAGTACTTCACATAGAGTAAGTCATATACCCATAAAAGGGGTATAGTCTCTTGAGCCGAGCTCTTTATCAGAGATAATGGGAAAGAAATTAAACCAGCTACCCAGCTGCAAACCCTATCTGGGAAGTAAAGACTCAAACCTGGAGGGTAATAGTCTACCGTAAGTCCGAAGTAGTGCTTAACTTCAACACGACCAATTCCATGAAAACCATAACACACAGAGACCACAGCCGTGGACATCCTAGAACAAAATAAACAAGACCCGATGAGGTCCAATCACAAGTTGCCAGCCATGAGGCGCTGGACTGCAGAATCGGCAGGGCTATCGAATAAATTGAGGCAATCAAAAGGTAAGTCCTTTAGGTTCTCCCAAACATTCTTGGGGAAACTAGAATCATATAGCCAAGTGTGCCTCCTTAGAACTATCGATCTAGCCATAGCCCTACCAACAGAATCCATAGTGTCCATTGCCGACCTGATAGTGAACTTAGCCATTTCACAACCATCCTGTACCAGCTGAAAGAGTTCAGCTCTAACTTCTTCTGGAAGAGAAGGAAGTAGACGGTCGACCGAATCCCATAGGGCAAAGGAAGCCCTTCCAAACACACAGGACATGTTCAAAGACCTTAGGGCCGAACTAGTGGACACAACCGAATTTCAGCCACATGTCTCCAACCACCGAGACTCCCTGCTCGGTGGAAGCAAAGGAGGAGTTTCCAAATTCCGTGAAGCCGAAGCTGCCTGCACAACAAGCCCTCTAGCCTTAGGGTGCTGAGGAAGACAAACAGGGTCATTGGGAGCAGGTCGATGACGGTGTGCAATGGCACGCTCAACAGACTCCTGACGTTGGCTTGGCCCATGTCCCCAAAAGAATGTTGTATAGCGACTCTCCAAAAGGAAGCAAAGGCTCAACCCCAGTGCCTCCTTGATGGAGCAGATCCAATAAGGGATCAGAGGGCAAAGTGACCACAGGAAGCTGCAGCTTTAAAATGTCAGCAGTCCGTTTAATGACCCCAGCAAAAGCTGCACTAGCCTCTGTTGCTATTCTAGGAGGTGAAAGTAAATCGTAGGTAGGGGATGGTTGAAGACTGACGTCCCCACCAAAAACCAAAGAACCTCCTACATGCAGCTAAACATGCGGCTGGCCAAGAGCATCAAAACGTTCAATACTACCAGCATCTGCAGGCTCAACCTGCAACACTGGGGAAATGACAACCGAAGAAACCTCATCCTCAATTTGTAGAGGAGATGGAGCCTCAGTGGCAAGAAAAGGCATCTCTAGCGCCGACTGACGTCGAGATGGCATCGTATCAACGTCCACCACTAGGGATGTCTCTGGCGCCGAATGATGTCAAGAAGGCGTCGTATCGAGGTCCACCACTAAAGGTGTCGTCTGTGTCGCCCAGCTTTGAGGTGGTGCTAAGTCACCCTCTGCGGACGCCACCGACGTCATAGCAGGAAGCCGCACCGGGCTGTTTCCCAATGTCGTAGTGACTCCAGCTACGGAGGCAGGGTCCTCGATCGGAGCCGAGGGCGTACCCACCAACGAATGTCCAGAGTCCCCTCCACCTCTTTGGGGCCCGAAGGCGCTCCAGGGGGAGGCACTGACCCAAAAAAGGCTTGAAAAGTGTGGAAATACACTTCCATTTGGGCCCTAGTCGCCCCTTCACCAGGATATGGTGGAAAACTCGGGCCGACTCCTGCGCACCGGCCACTGGTAGGGACCGGGAGGAACTGGCACCAATGTTACGACTTCGCGAGGCCAAGGGCCTCCGTGACTTCGATCCCTTCTGGTGAGATTTACCAGATTTTGACGAGCGACGTCTGCGGGAACGACTCCTCGACGAGCTACGTCCACGGAAACGGCTTCTCAACCTGCCCCGAGCAGGATCTTTAGAAGAGGAGGGAGATTGGCGCCGCTTGGATTCCGAATGGGACAGCCGGGCCGCTAGCAACTTCATCCGACACTCCCGTAACAACTTGGGCTTCAGCCTCCAACAGGCACCGCACTCCTCGGAGTTGTGGTGCTCTCCCAAGCACCACATACAAATGGTATGCGGATCCGTCGCCGACATATGCCGCGTACAGGTCTCGCACATTTTAAAGCCCGAAGGCATCGGCACACTGTTCCAGATGCGAAAGGAGTCTAGTAGGCCAAAAAATAGAGGCCTGAAGAACCGCTTCTCCTGGATCTGCGTTACAGCGTGGAAAAGAAGAAACTGACGTCCGCATGCCGGAGGGGACTCATATGGCTCCACTGACGTCATGTCCGGAGTCAACGTCATCGTGGAGCCGTATGACGCCGTCACCCGGCGCGCAGAGGTACTGCTGAAAATTTTTCGGATCCAGACTGGCGTCTGGAGAGAATTCAAAGTTAAGGAATCT
Organism: Calotriton arnoldi; assembly: GCA_963921515.1. Classification (NCBI taxonomy): domain Eukaryota; kingdom Metazoa; phylum Chordata; class Amphibia; order Caudata; family Salamandridae; genus Calotriton; species Calotriton arnoldi. The sequence goes on from CAWUFW010019360.1 coordinate 30,897, forward strand.
GCAGCTAGATGTCTCTATCAGATACTTCTTTTATCATATGCCCACGCAAAACCACCTTAAATGCATCCTATTCTATCCCAGCACAGGAGGCGGTGCCCTCGTTCACTTGAAAGTATGACGTGATAGATTGAGAAAGGGAAGTGCGGAGTGGTGCGTCTCGGAGCACCTCCAGTGGCAAGCGCATGTGGGAATTCTGGGTTTGATTTTCCCCCATGTCAGTTGTAATTGTAGAGGGCAGTGGTCGGATAACGTGCTACTGAGGTGTTCAGCCGAGGCACTTTGGTGAGCGCCTCCCGAGAGCAGTATACCAAATCTATTCTAGTGTGCAAGTCGTGTAGCCCTGAGTAACAAGGGTACTCCCTATTAGAGGGATGTATACTACGCCATGCGTGTTGCTAGTGTGAACTAGCAGTCCATGCCTGCAAATATTGCGTGAGTGTAACGGAGTGAGCGCCGGGAAGCGGAGGTCGCAAGCGGTCCATGTCTAGGTCAGGGGTGCAATTAAAATCCCCGCCCCAATAAGTTGGTGTTACTGGGTCATGGAGCAGCGCCAGGGTCAATGATTGCAGGAGTGACGATTGGCCTGAGTTGGGAGCATACAGAGACCAGTGAGATCGGAAGCTCATCTAGTAGCCCCACCAGTGGCACATAGTACCTGTTTGGGTCAATGCGAGTATGTAATACCTCCAGTAGAGTCCCGCCCAAATCATAGCCCCCCTTGCATATCCGGAGTATGTGGTCCCCAGTATCGTCCCTCTACAGTGCTTGCGCGTTGAATTAAGTGTCTGGGAAGTTAGGTGGGTCTCTTGTAGGAGTGCAATTGTTATCTTCCGTCTCCGCAAATACCGGGAGACCCGGTAACGTTTAGCATATTCTGCCAGGCAGCGAACATTCCACGTCAAAAACAATATAAGCATTCCCTGTGCACCTGGTAATGTGGTCATGGTATTGTGGAGTGATTCAGCCCCCTGTATAATATCACGCTCCCACTCCCCTTACAGGCGTGTCTTCTTCCCACAATGCACAGGGGCCCCCCCCCCAACCTGTCCAGTAAATACTTCCACGTGGCATCGACAGCAAAACTTAAACAAGAACAGTCCCTAACTCCCATTCCTGGGCCAGTGCGCCAACGTGCGGCCAGCCATTAGCACTTATATGCTATTTAGATCCGTGAAAGAAGTAGAGAAAATTAAAAAATAAAAAGCAAAACAATGTCTCTATACCAGTGATATAATATAATATAATTGTGGAGCGTGGTTTAGAATGGCAGACCCAGTGCGCCCACGTAGTACAGTCAATTACCTGAACCTCAAGTATTTTCAGAGTCATATACAATCATGACATTCCCCATCAAACCTGTGCGAAGTCCTTCACCCCATTTCCTCAGATGTTTGCGAGTTAAGGGAGGGACCCCCACCCAATAGTGCTGCAAGCTGCGAGTCTGACAACAGTGGGACCTCCTCCCTAAGGTTCTCAGCCTCTGATCCCGAGGCCGATGGAGAACGGGATGCAGTGTGTTGTTCAGCGCTTTGGACTGCCTGAGCCCTTTCTCTTGCTGCTTGATCCTTGTTGGGGCCTTGAGGGCAACGTCTATTCCGCATCCCACAACGTTTTTGTGACTGCCATGGCGTTTGGGATCTGGGCACATTTCCACAAGGGGGCGCTAGACCAGTCTGTTCCATCCAGGCCCAAGCTTCCTCCAGAGAGGGGCAGAAGAACAAGTTACTTACCTTTGGTAACGCATTATCTGGTAGAGACTCTATCTGGCTGCAGATTACTTACCTTTGAATTTCCCAGGTGTCAGGCTGGATCCGGAAACTTTTGCTGAGCAATCCCCGTGACGCGACGTCGGGTAGCTCTATTCTGCTCCACGTGACGGCATCGTTAGCATCGGTTATGACGTCACGGTGCCTATATAGGTGCCACACAGGTGCACGGACGTCAGTACTTTTCATATTTTCCACGCCAGAAGCGCAGAGCCACGAAGTAACTGACGTAGTCATGTACAAAACTAGTGTCATGTTCTTTAGGATAGTCCCATCATGTACATACCGATTACATACATTGTGTCCCATCCACACGACATAACAGTCCTAAACACAGGTGACCTTTTACCTAGTAGCTTACTTCTGTCTCTTCGACAACCAGGCTCTCTGTATCCTATCTTAATCCCTGTACCTGACGTACATAAACATGTCCCCAGGCACGGTAGATTTATTCTGTATAATGGTCACCACTTTTTTCATCCATGGCCAACAGCCAGCTGTGCATGAGTGTTTTTGTTTAGAAAAGGATTAGCAAAGGATTAGTGAATGTTTTAAAAACATATCGACTCTGGAAAAACCCTGGAGTGACCACTTTAGTATAAAAGAACCTCACTCCCCCTTACAGAAGAGAGAGGAGAATTCCTTCCAGGCTGGACCGAGACACTGCAGGCTGATCCTTCGACAGGCAGAGACCTGACATCCCTTGCGGGGTGCCATCCTCAACGCAGAGACGGGGTCCTTCATTCAGAACCATCAGGTGAGGGGTTAGCACTTCCCCGGGGTATTCTTGGCTCCATTAGGATCTATCCTGACAATTACATACACATGATTCACCTACATATCTAGGTTAGGTACACTTAGGTAGGCTACGCATAGTAGGAGTACGCCAATGCTATTGTTTTATATAATATGTTTTTATTCATCTTATTAGCACTATGGTAGAAATGTATCTACTTTTTACGATATTGGTACTAGCGATTACATTTGTCTGCTCCTGTCTTGATTGTCGCAGCTAATATGTTTCACACTAGATTGACGCTTGACCAATAAATAATTATTGAAACCGTTCCAATCGTCATTTAATGTGTATTCTGAGAAAAGTAAGCACGAGTGACTGAGCGAAAGATACCGTATTGTTTCCATGATACCCGAGGATTCAGGGTTGTCATGTTCAGTGGTTGCCAGAAACTACCTACACCGCTGTAGAATACAGGGGGTGGTAGTGACACTGTAGAGCTAGCTGGTCTAACGGCTGACTCATCCTGTGGGGGTGTCCAGAGTCTGTCTGCCCACCAAGCCCTCAGTTTAGGTCATCCAAAACGCGCAGGTCCTGGGGGGTCCTAGGAACTACACGACATGGCGCCCAACGTTGGTTAGGTTCTTATATTAACAGTAAAATCTGAGTAGTTCAGTCGTGCTTTCTCAGAAAACCCTACTCACACTATTCAGAGACGTCTGAAGTGGGAAGGATAATCCACCTCAGCTGAGCAGGTACTCCCTGTGTATTGGCTGAAGGTATTTAGACAAGCTTGTAAGGATTAAAGGTTCCCATATTGTGCTAAACCCTACCTCTTAAACCTTTACATTCCTCTCCTTTCAAAATGACTGAAACTGCGAGTAGCAGTGGAAGTATGGAAGGAGACGAATTTGCTAACGCTCTTAACATTCCAGAAAACTGCAGACAGGCAGTAACTCTGAAATTGTTAGAACATGGATTACCTGCAACAGGTGGCCATGTTACCTTTGTGATTGAGGCACACGAGGTGTTCGGATCAGAGGTATTCTATTCCTGGGTGAAAGTTCCACCTGCAGAACCACAGACACATTTATTTCATGAATACATTGAAGTGGATCCACCGGAAGAATACATCCGGTACGAGGACATTGAAGTCCCGTTAACTTACCAGCAGCATAAAAACTGGTTTAAAGGTGCCCTAAAACACACAACTTCGGTCGTAAGACTCGGTCCGCTCAGCATAGGAGGAGCGACATGGCTGGTCTTAGCGACTTACACTCCACATCCTGAGATAGACACACCCCAAATAGGGGAAGTGCATACACTTTACAAAGAAGTAGCCAGGCTATTTAGACACATTGTCCAGTTCGTCATGCGAACACTCATTACAACCTGTGAGAGTTGCTCCACCTGGTACAGGCCAGTCCCATCACACACCAATAATTAGTCCACAGACACTAAAAGCAATAATGGGTGCATTCCCATCAAAAAGGGATCAAGTACCATTCTGGATTGCTAAAAAAATAGCACAGTTGGAAGCAGTATTTCCCCATACGGGTCCGCAGGAAAAACACAGAATGTTAACAATTTGCTTGCCAATGGGAATGGTTCCCTCAATTGAGGATTGTACCACCTGGAGAACAATCTTTGCTGCAGTCTACATTAGAATACATTGTACCCCAACCATATCAGTTATTCCTGAAGTATTGAAACAGATACAGAATGAGTATGGGGCAGGACCTGCCCTGGACTTAGTGATGAAACTGATGGGTAATTTTGACCAAGTCTTAGCAATTATGCTGAGCAACATCAAGGGGAAGCAGCAGCGGTGGCTATATGCCAACGCCTAAGGGAAACACCTCCTACAAATCAGGAGCGTGCATTACCAAAAATTATCGAAGACACCTATCCTTCACTAGGCAGAGATAGTTTGGGAGTCAAACTCGGGAAACCACTTGTGGTGAGTAGTTCTGATAAGGATAACTCAACGCAAGCACCCATTTCTTCTAAAAAAGAAAAGGGATAATAATAATCAACCTAAAAATAATAACAGAAACACTTCACGATCGAGGGGTGGGTCTCCCCAATGGGAGTCCTCTGAAAAGAGGTACAACCTTAGGAATCGTGATAACATTAGGAAACCTGACAGGTATCAGGATACTGATACTCGTTCCTTTCGTTCCTTTCAGGGTGCATCAAAAAGCTTGGAGAGGCAAGGACGGTCAGAACAAAACATTGAAGATCGACCAAAGGGAAAAAGGGAAACACATCGCACTTCAGATTTCATTATCAAACAGGGAGAGCAACCTAAAGCAAAGACTCAATTCAAAAAGAAGAAAGTAGCCAGCTTAAAAATTAGATATGCCCAGGTTACTGAGTACTCAGCTTCTGAACGGGGAATGGGCTCTGACGATGCTAGACAGCGCGGCAGAAGTAACAATAGCTCCCCAGAACCTGAAGGAATTTCTGGTGACAGCAGTATTGAATGAATATATCACGGTGGAAACACCTGATACAAGAGTGAGTGTACCACACCGTCTACACAAAATTAATCTCCAAATTGAGGGGGACATCTCAAGAAAAATTAAAGGTCTCTTTTGGGAAAATTTGACATTTGGATACGACATCCTATTAGCAGAAAAAGATTGGCCGCCTGAGTTTATAATGGATTGCCCAAAAGGTGAAAGCGTCATTTTGCCTGCTTTTTCCGACCTCGTTCCAGTTTCCTTAAAACACTCGTACGCGCTGGAGTGGGCGCAAGCGCTAGCTCCAGCATTATACCGCAACCATGTAGGGTGGGACGTGGAGTCCAAACACCACAAAATCCCATTAAAAACTACTCCAACTCCACAGAGCCAGTACCCTATTAAACATGAGGTGAAAAAACAGGTCAAAGAAATCTTAGACCAACTTGAATACCAAGGTGTGATTGAAACATGCACCTCGCCAATGAACAACACTTTGTTTCCAGTAATGAAACCTGACAACACCTATCGTTTGGTTTTAGATTACAGACACTTGAATACATGCACAAAAAACATTTGCAGTTCAGAACGCACATAGTGCCGCATTAATGAATAACATTGTGCGGAAGAAATACAAAACAACACTAGATATCTCGAATGGATTCTTCTGCCAAAATATAGCTCCTGAAAGCCGATATTTGACGGGATTTCCTGCCCTCGGCACTCCGCTTCAGTTTTGTCGCCTGCCCCAAGGCTATAAGAACAGCCCCGGGTTATTCTCGGCAAGAGTCTCGGAGCTATTACAAACTTGAGATGAAGAGGCAGTGTCCTACGTAGATGATATTTATCTGACGGACAATGAATTACTTGAACACTTGTGCAGGGTGAACAACATAATTGTTGGTTTTGCCAATTTGGGCTACAAATTTAACTTCAAAAAATCTAAAATTGCCCATCTCAGCGTCCTATTTTTGGGATATGAACTGTCAACTGAAGGCAAAAGCCTGGCCGCTAACTTTTTAGAAAAGTGCGCGCTAATCCAGCCTCCATATACTCTGAAGGGTTTACAATCCATTTTAGGATTTCTAAATTTCGGCAGAACATACATTCAAGACTACGCTGAAAGAGTAAAACCTTTCTACGACTTAATCAGACCAGATTTCACAGCAAACAAGTGGACTCAAAAACATACAGACACTCTACGTTCAGTTCAAGCTGACATGATAGCTTCAATACACTTGCAGACACGAGTAAACGTCCGCAACCTGGTAATACGGGTCATCCACGGGTTATTAGGGTATACCTACATCACGTTCAACGAAGGTGAGACAGTTCCAATCGCGTACAAATCTCATTTGTACACGAATGCTGAAAATCGATTTGCAGCAACAGAAAAAATACTGACGGCAGTACAGACTGCTGTAGGGAGAGAAAGAGCACTAGCACAGGGAAAACGCATCATCATTGTAACCCCTATACCGACTTTAGAAGCGCTAACCAAAGCTAGCATTCCAAATGCAAAGGCATTGCATCCATGTTGGATACAATGGGCTAATTCTCTCACTGCAACAGATGTAGAATATAGATATGATCCTACACTGAAAACACAAGCATTTCTGCAGTACGAACAAGAATACCCTCTCCCGAATGAAATCTTGCCTCTAGATCAGTATGAATACATCATTTACACTGATGGTTCTGCCCAGCCCGCCATAGGAAGTAAACAGCAATGTAGCACTGTATGTGCTATAGTGAAAGGTTGCATGCAGGATGGCAAGTTCCATCCCAGCATTAAGACTACACAATCTCTAGGAGATTGTACAGCGCAGCTGGCAGAACTAAAAGCCCTGATACTAGCATTACAGTATACGGACTGTGAATTCCCCACAATGATTGTGTGCGATTCGTTTTACTGGGTGCAATCTTACAATGAATATCTTCACTACTGGGGCCAGAATGGGTTTAAAGACGCCTAGGGTGGCATGATAGAACACAAATTGTTATGGGAACAAGTGGCAAAGCTGAAAGCATGCCTGCCACGGGCTCAAGTTATTCACACCTTGAGTCATCAGTGTGTTGGCATACACGTTGAAGGGAATTCACTGGCTGATGAAGCCGCCAAGGCGATAGTGCGAACTGCTGCCGTTGCCGCAATCACTCATTCGCACACGAGAATAGACGGAGATATAATAGTAGCTATCAATGCCTCAAAGAACGGTTCACCCGTCCTGCCAAAAGGCTTTCCACTCAAGTACTCCTACAAGCTAGATGTGCACAACACACCGTATGCTCAAATTCCAGGAGTGGGGGATAGAGTAATACCAAACAAAGATCGCAGATTAGGTTTAATACTAGCTGCACACGAGGCTCAGCACATGCAGGAGTCACTGCAACAATTTCATTATTAAAGAAGCGTTACTGGTGGTCGGGACTGACAAAACAAACGAAGGACTATGTCCTGAAGTGCGATATTTGCCAGCAGATGAAGGGTTCCACCATTCACAGGCCACCACAAACACCACTACTGATTTCAGACAGACCTCTCACATGTGTCTATTTGGACCACTGCAGCCCCTTAAATTCTGACGGGGCTTACAAGTACATCTTGGTGGCAGTGGATTCATGCTCTAGATTCCTATGGGTTTGGCCCCAGCGCTCGGCTGACGCTCGAACTGTTATAAAGGATTTGCGAGTCTTCATTGGGACATACACAATTGGCGCGTTACATTCCGACCGTCACCCTGCATTTAGCTCTAGGGCTTACAAGGAAGCCATGGAAAGTATGGGCGTGGCCTTGCGGTACTCATCCCCCTACCATCCCGAGGGAAATTCGGTGGTGGAGAGGAAAAACAGGGACCTAAAGCAATCCTTAACAGCAAGGGTATTAGGCACGGGTGGTACACGGGTCAATCACTTATATGGGGTCCAGAGGGCACTCAACAACATGCCAAGAAAATCCTTGGGAGGTCGTACCCCTTATGAAATCCTGTTTGGGACAAGAATGTGGATACTTGCTCTCGATTGTGCCAGCACAGTGGTGGATGCAAAACCATTTGAACTGAATGACCGTTTGGCTGTTTTACAGGAACTCAATGAATTCTGAGTGTTACAAAGCAACGTGCAAGTCAAATGCACCGCCACTGGGGAAGTGAAACCAGTTTCGGCAAGACCTGCCTGGTCCCCGAAGATCGGGGACCTGGTCAGGGAAAAGATCGTGGACAGAAGAGAGTTTGGGCCATCTTACAGAACAGCTGTACCTGTCCTAGCAGTAGTGGGAACAAGAACAGTACTTCTTCCGCCTCTTGCCGGCCAAAAAGAAAAAAGATTTGTCTCCATTGATCTGATCAAACTGCATCATGTGGCCAATCCTCAACAGTAGGCCGCATGGGGTCCTGAGTAGCCGCAGACCTCCTCTTGCTACTATACAGGAAGTTCAGATGGAAAGACTAATAACATTTCAAGACTCCACTACACAATGTGAAGGAGTAACGAATAATGGAGCACAAATCATTCCAGTTGAAAATGAAAAACATCAAGAAGAAACAACAATGCAAGTTGCAATTCGGCCCAACAATGATGTCTACATTAAGGTGCCTTCAAACGACACATCTGCCAGTTCTACAAAACCTGCGGAGCTACCAAAGATAGATCAAACTGCATCTGGCTACTTCATCAACTTCGATGATTTCTCTTCAGATCCCAGTGAACCTGATCAAACGCCACCCATTTCAAAGAAAGAATTTTTTGCCAATTCTATCTTTTGCTCAAAAAGACTTACTTAGTGCCACCTTGGTTGCATATTTGGTTTGCAATAGGGTAGTATACCTGTTAATTTGGATTGGCACAGTGACTTTTTTTTTCTGCGTCTGAACGGACATTATCTCCCAAAACGCTCTGCAGTACAATCTGTGAACTTGGTCCTGAAACCACATACGTCATCACACCGTGAACAAAGAGACCTGTCCCCGGTGAACATTACAGCAATTCCAATACCTGATGGTATAGTTTGGGATACAATTTCATATGATGTATATGGCCCCACTGAAAATTCCACATTTGTTTAAAATTTCTTTAAATGATTTCATTACCCCCAGTACACTCTCTGATGATTGGGACATTGAAACTGTAAATACTATGCTTACAGATTTAGAACAATCTGCTGCATTTTCATACAGGGAATTGTATGAGGATACAACTGACTACGATACCATGTTTTGTTACCAGCATAACGGTCATCATTTTTTGCATAGAGCAAGTGTACCACGCACTGCTAATGTGTACCATCAATGGGAACATTGCCCAACACCACCAAAGGGTAGTTCTGCCACATTCGCACAGAAATTCGCATACTTTTCAGGGTGCAATACATCAGACCCAGAATCGTTTTTCTACAAACTTGCACAAACTAATGCAACAACGAAGAAGATTATGCTGACCAATACTAAACAGATATATTCAGCACCTTTTATCTCCCAACTGTCTATACAAGGTTTCGACTACTGGAGAGACACCATAGACACAAAATCCATCTGGGGGACAATAGAGAGTGGCAGGTTCAGGGAATTGAGGCTTCATTTAGAGCTTGCCTCATTCCATTACAGATGATTTTCCTGAACAGAACAGTGCACCTGTTACGTGTTTGCAAAAATCAAAGACCTGAAAACACTGAGCATCCCCTCGCCCGCACCTATTAAGGTTTTCACAAATAACACACTAACAAATGAGGGGACACATGGTATAAGTTAAAGTAGGGGTGTAAGCATGTGTTCCTCCTATCAGTCGCTTTGTTTTTATTCATTAGGTTCATTCCTTTTTTGTAATACAATACAGTACTCCAGTTAGCGTTCAGTGAAAGTAGATATTTTATTTCCATTTATCACTTTTTAAAGCCATTCCACTCTTTTTTATCATGTTTTATGGCAGGTTGTTAAAAAAAGGAGCCAGCCGACACGTGTTTCGCCCTATGTGGCAGATTGAGCCAGAGCTTTCTCAAGGCTGTAGAGGAAAGAAAAATACAATAAATACTAAGGATAACCACATAAGAGGACCCCAAGGGAAGCACCAGCTGTGATATATAGGTGAAAGTGGTGGGAATTAAAAATGGTATAAGTACATACAATTCATCATCTCCCAGTTGGAAGGGTTGGTTGGTTTGGCCCGTAGACACAAATATGTGTAACTCAAGATTCAAGGGTACCACCGAAGGGTTTAGTATCCATAGGCCCGACCCATGCTATGTACACACAGACGACCCAGGGGTAGTGACTTTTTATAGTGTCAGGAAGTTGTGCCTAGATTGGCTAAAGACCTTGACACTATAACAGGTGAAACAACACTTGTCCCTTCTGTCAGACAACATGGATCTTAGGGATTTCTTGTTAGGTCCCAAGAAACCGCGTAGTAAACGCTTCTTATATACAATCTATAATGAGGTTTGGAAAGTTTCCCAACAGGAAGCTGCAGAGAGACTTCGTGAAATAGACAGAATTAACCTAGAAAAGGCCTTTGCTGTGGTAGACAACGGCATGACCACACTCTCGTCTCGTATTTATTCACTGGGCAACAGTGTGTCCTCAGCTATCGACATAATGGAACAAGATTTGTCTATTCTACAACATAGGCAATGACAGCTACGTGCTATTATGGTGCTATTATGGTTCTAAGCTGGACGCTTCAATCATTGCTTTCTGGCCACGTTCCATGGCGATACATTAAAGACACAAATCTGTTTTCGGCTTACAATCCGACCCACAGACAATTGACCATGGCATGCAGAGATGCGAAGTACACCATGCTGCTCATTGAAAAACTAGAGAAGTTACCTTTTACTGTAGCAGAGTCACCGTCTACTGAATGGTTAATCCATGGCTATATCACACTGCCAATCACGACGTTCTAATTCCAGTACTGCCTGAAATATTACCCAGTAGGCAGGTATGAAGCATTGGGTGAAGGATACATACGAGAAACCTGGGAGTTACCATACACATATAGGTGCAGGAACAAGGAAAAGGAGGTTTTCTTGAGTGGTTCAAACTGCGAAAAGGCCTTAAGTGGGTCTTTAGTGTGTAAAGAAATATCGCTGCACGGAGCATGTAATGCGTCAATAGTAAACTTGTCCTGCTACTTAAAGGGTTCACCGGCTGCTGTAATTCATCCAGGTTTTGAGTTACTTTACAATGGGAGTTACTTGATGCTGAATGACCAAGGCTGCTGTGGTATGACGCCCGGCATTGCTTATCTAGTGACCATCAACTCCAGGGCTATTTGTTGTAAGCAAGTATTGTTTCCCCCCCAGCTCGCACAGTTAGGGAGGCACCACTGTGGCCTTCACTGAATGTTTCCAACATAGGGTTTGATTCTCTGAGCAGACTGAAAGCCATGCTGTTTCAGCAAAATGTGGCCTTAACTTCAGCCCGAGAGAACTTTGATCTCCAAGCGGCAAGGTACTCAGCAGAGATACAGGCTCTGGTCCATACGAACTTCCCTCTCCATTTCGGGGAAATGGTCCATCGTATCTTTAACATGTCTGATACCGAAGGGGATAGTACACTTATTTAAGAGCATTGGATCAGGTCTGTTAACCACCCTTCAAACCATTTTCAGAGTGATTCCATCATTTATACACTCCCTACTTGGAAGCATTTTTGGAGGGCTTCCTTTGGTCCTGCTTTCAGTAGTGGGCATCCTGATTTCACTCCTGTTGCTTCGCAATGGATGTCAAAACACTGCTGGAGCGACGTTGTTGTGAGCGATTGGTGTTCTTCCTGGGTATACCTCGGCTTCGAGAGCTGAGTGAGCATTGGTTCCTGTCTTTCAGACGGGCCTGGCTTGACTGCATCCTGCCAGTATTCCGCTGCCTCTTTTGCGGATTCGGATGAGTGTTGGACCTCTGTCTGACACTTCCATCGGTTGCGCCGCCGGACATAGACATGCTCCTGGCGCCTTTGCGGGCCCATGTGCACAGTTGTCCACAGCGTATTCCCATGTTGATGATGGCATTCCTCGAGCCTCCACAGGATGCTTCAGCTCCTGTTGGCACGGAAATCGGCTCCACCACGGATGTGCAGGCATCAGTCTCAGGCACACAGGCATCTAATTCTTCCCCGACGGCTGCTGTGGGAACTAGTGATGACCACCTCTGCTCACTTGATATCATACTGGAGGTACTAGAAGGACTGCCTCCTGCGGATGAAATGTTCAGTGATGTTGAGTCTTCAGCACAGGATTCTTAAACAATCTGGCCTCTCCTGTGCTGGGAACCGTTTGGCAACTTTTTAAACGTACCAAATTGAAGGTCGAACTGACTTAGTTTTTCTTCTCTGCTCTATCTGAACATTGTGGCTTTCAAGGAGCTCAGAAAAACAATGACAATATATATTCAAACATATAATGGACCTTTTTATGAACGCTTTTAGGGAAGAATGCTTTCACTATAGACCTTGCTTTTATGGACATTTTTAAGAATTGTTTCTTTTTTTAAGTGCTTTTTCGTATATTTTTATGTACACGATTATTATGCCTTTATTGGCTTTGCTATCTTTACCTAGCTGACCTTGTTGATGAGGAGTGGGAGTCATGTTCTTTAGGATAGTCCCATCATGTACATACCAATTACATACATTGTGTCCCATCCACACGACATAACGGTCCTAAACACTGGTGACCTTTTACCTAGTAGCTAACTTCTGTCTCTTCGACAACCAGGCTCTTGGTATCCTATCTTAATCCCTGTACCTGACGTACATAAACATGTCCCCAGGCACGGTAGATTTATTCTGTATAAGGGTCACCACTTTTTTCATCCATGCCCAACAGCCAGCTGTGCAGGAGTGTTTTTGTTTAGAAAAGGATTAGCAAAGGATTAGTGAATGTTTTAAAAACATATCGATTCTGGAAAAACCCTGGAGTGACCACTTTGGTATAAAAGACCCTCACTCCCCCTTACAGAAGAGAGAGGAGAATTCCTTCCAGGCTGGACCGAGACACTGCAGGCTGATCCTTCGACAGGCAGAGACCTGACATCCCTTGCGGGGTGCCATCCTCAACGCAGAGACGGGGTCCTTCATTCAGAACCATCACGTGAGGGGTTAGCACTTCCCCGGGGGATTCTTGGCTCTATTAGGATCTATCCTGACATTTACATTCACATGATTCACCTACATATCTAGGTTAGGTACTACACATAGTAGGAGTACGCCAATGCTATTGTTTTATATAATGGTTTTATTCATCTTATTAGCACTATGGTAGAAATGTATATACTTTTTACGATATTGGTGCTAGCGATAACATTTGTCTGCTCCTGTCTTTGGATTGTCGCAGCTAATATGTTTCACACTAGATTGACGCCTGACCAATAAATAATTATTGAAACCGTTCCAATCGTCATTCTATGTATATTCTGAGAAAAGTAAGCACGAGTGACTGAGCGAAAGATACCATATTGTTTCCACGATACCTGAGGAATCAGGGTTGTCATGTTCAGTGGGTGCCAGAAACGACCTACACCGCTGTAGAATACAGGGGGGTGGCAGTGTAGAGCTAGCTGGTTTAACGGCTGACTCATCCTGTGGGGGTGTCCAGAGTCTGTCTGCACACCAAGCCCTCAGTTTAGGTCATCCAAAACGCGCAGGTCCTGGGGGGTCCTAGGAACTACCCGGCACTAGGGCTCTGAAAGGGGGAACAATCCTAGTCCTACAATATCAGTCTGCAAAGCGGGGAGGCATGGGTGGGGCTGTAAGGAATCTGCAGCTAGATAGAGTCTCTTCCAGATAATGCGTTACCGAAGGTAAGTAACTTGTTCATCTGATAGACTTCTAGCCGCATATTCCTCACCTTTGAATCAGATACCCGAGCCATACCATCCCGGCGGTGGGTTGCGGACTGACATTCTAAACTAAAAAGTCTTGCAAGACCGAACGGGCAAAATGTCCGTCCCTGCGCACCTGACCATCCAGGCAGTAATGTTTTGCAAACGTGTGCAAAGATGCCCACGTTGCTGCCTAACAGATGTCTTGGACTGGGACATCCCGAGCCAAGGCAGTAGTTGCAGTCTTTCCCCTGGTGGAATGGGCCCTTAATTCCTCAGGGGACTGCTTCTTTGCCAAGGCATAACAGTTTTTGATTCAGAGAATGACCCAGCGAGAGATGGTCCTTTTCTGCACTACCCTCCCCTTCTTTGCTCCCACATACCCCACAAAGAGTTGGTCAGCCACCCGGAACTCTTTTGTGCAGTCAAGGTAGAACGACAACGCTCTTTGTGGGTCCAGCAGGTGGAGATGCTCCTCCTCCTTAGAAGGATGCGGGAAGCAAAGAAGGTGGGCAAAGTGATGGACTGACCCAGATGGAATGGGGTCACAACCTTTGGCAAGAAGGATGCACTGGTGCGAAGCACCACCTTGTCCGGAGAGGACATAAGATAAGGAGGCAAGCAAGATAACGCCTGCAACTCACTCACCCTCTGGGCAGATGTAATCTCCACTAAGAAGGCTGTTTTGATGGTCAACAGCGGGGGGACAATTGTGCAAAGGCTCAAAGGGAGTACACATCAGATAGGTAAGGACCAAATTAAGGACCCAGTGTGGCATAACAAAGGGAGTGGGTGGAAACAAGTGAGCCAGCCCTTTTAGAAATCTATTTATAATAGGAGTCTTGAAGAGAGAGGGCTGGTCTGGCAGCTGCAAATAAGCAGACAGAGCACAAAGGTAACCCCTGAGAGTTCCCAAGGCAGAGCCTTGCTAGGCAAGGGTTAGAATGAATAAAAGGACAGTGGAAAGAGAATCAGAAAGAGGGTCAATGGACCTTTCTGTACAGTATAATACATATTTCTGCCAACGGTAGGCATATACCGTCTTAGTGGAGGGCCGCCTGGCCGCCAGAATAACGTTGCAGACTTCGGGAGGAAGGTCAAAAGTGATCAACTGTCGCCGCTCAATCTCCACGCATGGAGGCGCAGAGTTGACAGGCTCGGGTGGAGAACACTCCCCTGCTGCTGCGACAGAAGATCCTCCCGAAGGGGCAGCCTGATCGGAGGATAGATACTCATTCTCAGAAGCTCTGGATACCAGACTCTACTCGCCCAGTCCGGAGCCACAAGATTGACTTGGGGCCCAGTGGCCCCTGATCTTCTTCAGAACCATGGGCAGGAGTGGTATGGGCGGAAAGGCGTACAACAGGCCTGAGCACCACTCGCGACAAAAATCATCGCCGAGCGATAGCCGCCTTGGAAACTCCAGCGCGCTGTACCGCTGACACTGCACGTTCTTTTCGGAGGTGAACAAATCTAACCAAGGTTCTCCCCACTTCTGAAAGAAACCTTGTGCCACCTCCGACAGGAGACGCCATTCGTGATCCTGAAGGTATTGACAGCTGAGTTTGTCCGCCCTGGCATTCCGGGAACTTGCCAGGTGTTGAACCACCAGGGTTATGCCCTGCTGTTCCAGCCATATCCAGAGACAAAGAGCCTCTTGACAAAGGTTCCACGACCCCACCCCGCTCTGCTTGTTGCAGTACCACATGGCGATGGTGTTATCCTTGAACACCTGCACTAACTTCCCCTTGACAGAGGGAAGAAATGCTTTTAATGCCAACCGAATCTCTCGGAGCGCCAACAAATTTATGTGGTGCCTCGACTCCGCGGGAGACCAGTGTCCCCTGATCTCCACCTCTCCCGGGTGGCCGCCCCATCCCAGAAGTGACGCATCTGTCACGACTGAGATCTGGTTGGGGAAGGGAGAGGGGTTTGCCATTGACCCAATTGCAGTTCGTTAACCACCACTGCAGACCTTTTGCAGTTCCTTCCTGTAGGAAGCTGGCTCTGTATATACTATACCAAAGTAAGGTATAGTGTGCACAGAGTCCAGTGGAACCCCAAAGGTAGGCAGAGGTAAAAGTAGACAATACCTTACTCTATATTTGTGGTAGTGTGGGCGAGCTTTAAGGCTTTATCAGAGGGTAGTGTTAAGCATTTATTGTGCACACTCAGACAAGAAATTATGTCACACACTCAAAGACTGAACTCAGACCAATTTGTTTGTATAAAAATATTATTTAGTTATTTTATTTCTAGAACCAAACCAGGCCTGGTGTAGATAAGTGAGATAATACTTTTCAGGGATATTGCAGTTGAAATGCAATTGAAATACACTTGGATGCAATTGGTTTGTTTACAGGTAAGTCAACAGTTAAAATTACTTTACAGTTACTTTTGAGATTACTTTGTACATTACTTTTCAGTTACTTTTTAAGTTACTTTTGCTAATCAGCGTGATATGCCTAGATAATCACACTGAGACATTTCCTAGACAAAAGGTAAGTAATTCACTTTTGGTACATTAGCAGTTCTTCAGGGTTTTCTACAAACCAACTCCACACAGAAGAATTTTCAAAGAAAAGCAGTCAGTGCAATCCTATGGGAGAAAATGGAGTTATCGGTTTACTGGTAAGTACATAGGTTTTGGAGTTGGTATCCTGGGGTTAGAACCAGGGTTCCCCCAGGGTCAAGGATGCACTCTCAAAGCACCCTCAGCGGCACTAGGGCGACCGGGAGCAGAGTGCTGAGGCCTAATGTTATCCAATGGCGGATGGGGGGGCCTCCGGTTGGTGGCTGCTCACGAGCAGGCCAAGAGGTTGTGGGAGCAAAGCTCCTGGACATAAGCTCAGGGCAAAGAGGGATCCGAGTTAGCACACAAGGTGCACCCACAGCGGCACAGGGGCGGCCGGGTGCAGGGTGCTGTTTTGGTGTCGGGTGCCCTGTTGTTTTCAATGGGGATTGCCGTTTTTGGTTTTTGGCTGCAGGCTCCGTTCAGGAAGACTTCCGGGAGGAACCAACAGCTGGGCAGGTAAGTTGGAGGGCTCGGGGACATAGGTGCACCTCGGGTTCTCTTCTCCAGGGCGCAGGGCGGCTGGATGCAGGGGTGTCTTTTGAGGTCTGATTTCACCTTACTGGGCCACTCGCGGTTGGTGGGGGGTCTTTGTGCAGAGGCAGCAAGCGACGCCGGGGAGTCCTGGAGGGGTCAACCCACGGTGGACTTGGACTCTGGAGCGCTGGGGGACCTCGCTGGGACCGGTGGGCCACTCTGACTTGGGCCGTAGGCATCGGGTGCAGTGGTGGTTCCAGGCGCTGTTTTTCTTTGTCCTCAGCAGGCTCAGAGTCTGTCTTGGGAGTTTCTTTTGAACAGAGCTGCTGTTCACAGGAGATCCGGTCTTTGTTGAAGGCAGTCAGTCCTCCCAGAGGTTCTGGAGGCAGCTGGCTGCAGGACAAGGCGACTTTTGGCACAGGATCTCTGGAAACTGCAGACTGCGCCGGTAGGGCTGGGGCCAAGTCAGTTCTTCTCTGCAGTCTCCTCTGCTGGGCGTCTTCTTTCGTCCTTCTTCTTCGTAGGTTGGGGGAATCTCTCTTCTTGGTTCAGGGCTGCCCCCTAAATACTGTATTTAGGGGGCGTTTTAGGGGTCTCAAGGTCAGTAGCCGATGGGCTACTGACCTTAGGGTGACTACACCCTTGGTGTGCTCACCCCACGTGGGGGAGTGGGCACAATCCCTAATCCTGATTGGAGCGTGCCTGCCATCTGCAAGATGGTGGGCACTGAAGAGTGGGCTTCACCTCGCCTTCCCCACCTGACGGGTGGGGTTGGCAGAGGTGGGCACACCTTCTGGGCTGTTCTAATTTTTTCCGCCCGCCTGCCGAAAAGGTGGGGAGACAGTAAGGGGGCCTGCTCCTGATAGCAGGAGAGACTGGGGGTCGCGTTACAAAGGCGGCAAGGCTTTTGAAGCTCCCCTGCCACAGCTGGCTCTTCCTGACCTGGGGAGGTGTGAACACTTCTGCCCAGGAAAGGCTTTGTTTCTGGGCTCAGGGAGCGAAGACTCCCACCCCAGGGGTCCAGAAACATGTCTCGTGGTGGCAGGCTGGTGTTTACCAGTCAGGGATTCCAACAGAGGCTGGCCATTTTTCAGGGGGCATCTCTAAGATGCCCTCTAAGTGCATGTGTATAATAAATCACACACTGACATCAGTGCTGGTTTATTATGCGGAGACGTTTGATAACAAACTTCCCAGAATTCAGTAAAGCCATTATGGTGCTGTGGAGTTCGTAATGACAAGCTCCCAGACCATATACTCTTTATGGCTTTACTGCACTTACAATGTCTAAGAATGGACTTAGACACTGTAGGGGTACAAGGCTCATGCACCTGTTCCCTCGCCAGTGGCATAGTGCACCCAGCTAGAGGGGTGGCTGACCTATGTCATAGGCAGTGGGTTGTAGGCATGGCACACAGGGATGTGTGCCATGTCAACACTTCACTTTACTCTGCACCAAAACACCCAGCCTGCAGTGTGTGTGTGTTAAGGTACAGAACCTCTAAGGGAGGCACAATATGTGCTGCAGCCCTTAGAGGCCTTCCCTGGTCACAGTGCCCTTGGTACCCATGGTACCTTTTACAAGGGACTTACATGTGGCCAGAGAGGTGACACAGGCCCTGGGAACCTGATTGGCAGGGACCCAGGACACATCAAGCCAAAGTGCATCAGAAATCTGGCAAAAAAGTGGTGGGGGGTTACTGCAACAGAAACCCAGCTTCCTACACAAGCCGCCCCCAGCACAAAGGCCAGGAGACTCCGCCAAACCTGGGACAGTCTTCCTAGTCTTTCAGGCGAGGAAGAGTAGAGGAAGTGGTTTGAAAGTTGCAGGGCCTAATCTGCCTTACATCTTTCTGTCCAGGTCAGTCCCTTTGGGGAGCTGGCCTACTTCAACAGTTTCAGGACCTAATACCCAATGCTCCTTTCCTAGCTCTTTGGTGTCTTTCACCCCATCTTTTTAGTTTGGGTTCAGAGGTGCCTACTTCTGCAAATTCTAACTTAGCTAGGGAAACCCCCAACTTACCCACAGAGGTTACCCACAGCTTGAGTAACCCCATCACGACCAATAGGGTCAGGGGCCTAACTTGCTATTTGGCAAGGGGCTAGGCCACCATGCCAAGGACAGTGCTGCCATGAAGGTTAACACCCAGCAGAGGCTACTGACAGCTGTCAGTGCCCAGAGCTACACCTTTAGCTCTTCACTGGTAGATGAAGTGGCTACCTTACAGGCTTCTTTGGGTTCTGGTGGCCTGTCTGCTGTTTTAGGGTAGGGGGCCACCACACTTTATAGTGAACACCCTTCTTCCACCCTCTGTTCTGTCAGCTGAGGAGCCACCAACTCAGGCTGGACAGTTGCCCGACTAGTCAGGTCTTTTTGTTGGCTAGGGAGGACTTCACCAGTGCCAATTTTGGAGTTCTCCCTTACTGGGATAGAATCTCCCTGGCCCACTGGAACTGTGGCTAACAGTTGTCCACCTTTCCTACACTGTCTCTTCTTTTTCTTTTGGGGCTTATCTGCACTGACTGCAGGTTCAGCCCCCCCAGGTTCCTTGGATGAGGTCTGGCACTGGACCAGTACCTCTCTTTGGCTCAGACCAACCTCTTGGTCAGGGAACTCTGCTCTCCCCTCGCGCAACTCCGCTGTTGTGCCACTGCCCCTCTCGTCCTGGTAGGTGTTCGAGGCCCCTGCTGGTCTGCTACCTGTGTATGTTTCTCTGTTGTCTCCTGTACTCGTATTTTCCCCTCTATTCCTTGTTTGTCTCCTGTAGTCCTGTACTCCTTTTATACCCTTTTTGTGCCTTGCTGTGACTTGTAGTGTCCTTTTGCCTTGTTGTGTCCTTTTGCCCGTGTCCTCTTCCCGCCGCTGCTGCCCCAGCGGCCCCTCCCCCCTGCCAGTTTTCGCTCCCGCCTCCTAGCTGCGATCCCTCCCCCGTCCCCTACTTAATGGTTGCTCCCAAGGCGTACCAAAGGCAAGCCCGTCTGCGCCCGTCCGCGACCCGACCGCGACTAGCGCCAGGGACCCTGGTTCTCCGACCTCCCACCGCTACGACCCAGCCACCCTCCACGCACTCAACTCAGGAAGAAACAACTGCCAGCTATCAACGCCGAACACCACCCATGGCCAGTTCTCCTGCTGACACTGCTGCCGCACCTTCACCCACCTCCGGACCCCCAGGGCCACCGCCCACCCACCAGACGCCAGCGAACCCAAACCCCTGAGCTGCATCCTCCTCAACATACGCTCTCTGCACCTACACGCAGTGGAAATCTGGGACCTCCTCGACACTGACACCAGACGTCGCCTTCCTCACGGAAACCTGGACCCACGCCACCTCCGCCCCCGACATCGCTACCGCCATCCCCAGCCAATACAAGATCCAGAGGAAGGACCGCCTCAACCACCCAGGAGCAGGACTCCCCATCGTACACAAGAACTCCCTCCGACTCACCACTCCCAGCACAAGCGACGCCGCGTCCCCCACAGAACGTCTCCATTTCCAGATCAACCCCAGAACGACCCTACGCGGTACCCTCGCCTACAGATTTCCCGGACCACGAAACACGTTCACCGCAACCACCACTGACCTCATTGCGCCCCACGACATCGCCTCCATGGACTACGTACTACTCGGAGACCTGAATTTCCACCTCGACACCCTCAGTGACCCCCAACTCCACCGCCCTCCTGGACAATCTCGCCAACATCGGACTGAAGCAGCTTGTCACCACCCTCACCCACAAGTCAGGACACACCCTCGACCCCATCTTCGCAGGAGGAAACAGCATTCGCTTCAGCCACACCACAGCGCCCTCCTGAACAGACCACCACTGCGTACACTTCTCCTTCGAAAAACCACCACTCACAAACATACACCATGCCCTCCACTAAGGAATTGGAGAAAGGTCACCGAGGAGCACCTGAACTCCACCCTCGACCATGATCACCCTCCCACCACGACCACCGTCAACTCTGCAGCCAACAAACTCCACAGATGGATCACCAACTGCGCAGACAAGCTCGCCCCTCCCTTCCGTAACTCCAACAGACAGCGCCCCACGAAAGCCACCTGGTTCACCACCGACCTCCAAGAATCCAGGCGCACCTGCAGGCGTCTCGAGAAAGCATGGAGGAACACCAAAACCCCGGAAGCGCGGACCACCTACAAGAACGGCATGACAGAATACCACCAATGCATCAAATCCACCAAAAAGACCTTCATCCAGGACAAAATCCTCGCCAACTCCAGCAACTCGAAGGAACTCTTCAACATCATTCAGGAATTCACCAAACCCCCAAGCGAAGCCTCGGACGTCACACCTTCCCAGGACACCTGCAACAAACTCGGATCCTACTTCCATCTCAAGATCAAGTCCCTCTACGACAACTTCAACGAACAGACACCTGACACCAAAACCATGCCCAACGCCAGCCAGCCTCCCGTCTCAACCTGGACCCCGGTCACCTACGAATACAGCGCCTCGACCATGAAGAGTGTTCACTCTGAAGCCCCCATGGACCCCTGCCCGCCGCACATCTTCCACAGAGCCGCAGCCGCCATAGCTCCCGAGCTACGACGCACCATCAACTCCTCCTTCGAATCCGCACTTTCCCCGATGACTGGAAACACGCAGAAGTCAAACCCCTCCTCAAGAAGCCCTCCGTAGACCCTACGGACCTCAAAAACTACAGACCCATCTCTCTCCTCTCCTTTTCGGCTAAAGTCACAGAGAAGATCGTCAACAGCCAAATCACGAACTTCATCGAAGCCAACTCCATCCTCGACTCCTCCCAATCCGGATTCCGCAGCAACCACAGCAGCGAGACCGCCCTCCTTGCCGCCACAGACATCCGCACTCTCCTCGACCAGGGCCTCCTCGACCAGGGCCACACAGTGGCCCTCATCTTACTTGACCTCTCTGCAACTTTCCTCTCCCACCGCACTCTCACCACCAGACTCCACGACGCTGGCATACAGGGAACTGCCCTCAACTGGATCCGCTTTTTGCTCACCGGCCGAACCCAAAGGATCAGACTCCCGCCTTTCCTCTACGTACCCACAGAGATCAACTGTGGAGTACCCCAAGGATCGTCGCTCAGCCCCACACTCTTCAACATCTACATGGCCCCCCTCGCCGCCATCGTCAGAAAACATGGGCTCAGCATAATATCCTACGCCGACGACACCCAGCTCATCCTCTCCCTCACAAGGCAACCCGACATCACCAAACTCAGCTTCCAGGAATGAATGAAAGACTTTGCATCCTGGATGAGCAGCAGCTGTATGAAGCTCAACTCCGAGAAGACAGAAGCCTCTACCTCGGACCAACCGCTCAGCTTGGGACAACACCTGGTGGCCCTCCGCCCTCGGCAGCTCCCCTACTCCCACGAACCACGCCCGCAACCTCGGCATCATACTCGACTCCTCCCTCACCATGACCCGACAGATCAACGCCGTCGTCTCCTCCTCGTGCTACAACACCTTCCACATCCTTCGCAAGACTTTCAAGTGGATCCCCGCCGAATCCAGAAAGACCGTCACCCACACACTCATAACCAGCAGACTAGACTACGGAAACACCCTCTACGCCGGAAATAACAAATCCCTGCTCCGGAAACTCCAGTCCATCCAGAACGCCGCTGCCAGGCTCGTCCTCAGCATCCCACGACATGAACACATTACCCAACACCTACGACACCTCCACTGGCTCCCCGTCGAGAAGAGAGTAATCTTCAAGCTACTCACTCACGCCTACAAATCCCTCTACAACACCGGACCCCAATACCTCAACAAAAGAGTCTCCTTCCACGAACCCAAGAGAAATCTCCGCTTCGCTGACCTCGCCGAAACCCCGCGCATACGGAGAGCCAGAACGGGTGGTAGAGCCTACTCATAAATCGCAGCAAAGACCTGGAACGAACTCCCACTCAACATCAGACGTTACCCCACTCTGCACACTTTCTGGAAGAACCTCAAGACCTGGCTCTTCGGCTGAATCGGAGCTGCACGACCCCTCCCCCAGCGCCTTAAGACCCTCACGGGTGAGTAGCGCGCTTCACAGATTCCTGATTGATTGATTCCCAAGGAGACAATCAAGGGGAGGTCTTTGACTACCACCTTTCTCCAACTAAGGGACCCAACTATTTCTAGGGCCACTACAGCCACAGGCCTAACAGTGACCTCCCCTGGGATAGCCCTTACTCTTTTTGTTTCCCCTGGGACATACTGGTTTGAGAGTACCAACCTGTCATGCACCACAGTGTGACTGCTTTAGGTATCTCTCAGGGCAGTGGCTGGGATTCTATTCACCAGTAGGTGGTGGAAGTGTCTACTCCCCTCTGGAATCTCCAACTCACCTTTTGGACCCATTTTCCAGTTGAAGGTTAGGAGGACTTCCTCATCTGAGGAACCACCCTACAAAGCTACACTAGCATCCCCAGGAGCTACACTAGGGGCTTGGTTTTTCGCACAGCTAGGGTCCTTTGTGTGGTGGTCTGTCTTTTGACAGTTGTTACGCTATACCTTGTTGGGATCCCAACTCTTACCTTGGTACCCAGTTTTAGGTTGTGAGGTGTCTTTGGGCCCACCCTCCTGGACAGGTTTTTGAGGGACTGCCTGGGACTCCTTACTTTTATCTTTAATAGGCTCACTGTCTTTCCTCTGGGGAGGTTTTGTAACCCCTTTCTTTTGGTCACCCCCAGTGGACGTCCTGGTCACCCTTGTCTTGACCCAGTGGTCTGCCTTCTTTCCCAATTCTTGGGGAGAAATTGGACCTAGGTCTACCAGATACTGATGCAACTTTTCATCAATGCAATTACTTAATATGTGTTCTTTCATAAACAAATTATAAAGACCATCATAATCTTGCACTTTACTTCCAGTCAACCAGCCACCTAGTGTTTTTGTTGAGTAGTCTACAAATTCCACCCAGGGCTGACTCTGGGTTTTCGGAGTCAGCCCTAATTCTATACTCCTCAGTAGTGAGTCCAAATCCCTCAATCAAGGTGCCCTTCATGAGTTCATAGGACGCTGCTTCTGCCCCACTAAGGGTCAGAAGTCGGTCTCTGCACTTACCAGAGAACAGTTCCCAAAGGAGTACCCCCCCAGTCAGTTTTCTTCACTTTTCTGGCTTCACAAGCCCTCTCAAAGGCTGTAAACAATTTGGTGATATCATCACCATCCCCAAATTTAGGGACAATCCCTTTGGGGATTTTGGGATCATACGATTGCTCTCTAACCTTATTTATTAAGTTGCTGCCACCACTGATGGGTGCAAGGCCCATCTCTGCTCTTTCTTTTTCTACAGCCAGGAGTCTGGTCTCTAGGTCTAATCTTTTAGCCAACCTTACTAAAAGGTTGGTCTCTTCATTGAGGCTGTCCTCAATGGACTCAGAAGCACCTGACGCACCTGTGTGGGATCTAGGTGCTGTGAGTTGTATTCTTGGAGTCAGGGGCACAGGGACCCTGTTCTCCCTAGGAAGTGGAGGGGGTTGGAAGTATCCTCATCCCCTCCATCCTCTTCCCCATCTGAGAAGTCTTCACCTTGCTCAGAGGGGTGGTCCTTAGCATACCCTGCCAACAGCTCCTGGAGCTTTTGTTTTTGAGGGATGGGACCCCATGGTTATGTTTTTAAGTTTACATAGAGACCTTAACTCCCTAAATTCTAAGTGGAGATAAGGGGTGAGGTCGAGCTCCTCAACCATATTCGCTATGTCATTAGTGAACAAGTTACTTACCTTCGGTAAGGATGTATCTGTAAGAGACATAGGTTAGTTATAGATTCCTTACCTTAGAATTACCCCCAGGCGTCAGACTGGGTCCGGGGAATTTTTTCTCTTAGTAGTACCCCTGCGCGTCAGTAGGTGGCGTCGATCGACTCTGCGTCCGTCGTTGGCATCGTGGTCGCCGGGATGACGTTGTGGTGCCTACTTAGCCGCCGCCCCTGCGCGCTGACATCAGTTCTGGCACAACTTTCCACGCTAGAAGCGCAGAGCCATGAAAGACACTGACCACTGGTGAGCCAAAACTAGGGCCCTGTAAGGGAGTCCCTAGCCCTAGAAATCAGTTCGCAGAGCGGGGAGGAATGGTGGGGCGGTAAGGAATCTATAACTAACCTATGTCTCTTACAGATACATTGGTACCGAAGGTAAGTAACTTGTTCATCTGAAAGAGACAGTTAGTTATAGATTCATTACCTTATAATGGATACCCCAGCAATACCATCCCTGGAGGAGGGTCTGCGAAACAAGTTCACACCAGAAAGTCCTGGAGGACAGAACGGGCAAAGTAGCCGTCCCTCCGGACTTGACTATCCAGGCAGTAATGTCTGGTGAACGCGTGCATAGATGCACACGTGGCCGCCTGGCAGATGTCAATAAGTGGGACTCCACGTGACAAAGCAGTAGCTGCTACCGCAGCTCTAGTGGAATGAGCCCGCAGCCCCACTGGAGGTTCCTTTTTCGCTAAAGGGTAACAAATCTTTATACAAAGGACAACCCATCGTGAGATGGTACGCTTTTGGACAGCCCGACCTTTCTTGGCACCCACATAGCCAACGAAGAGTTGATTGTCCACTCGGAAATCTTTAGTGCAGTCAAGGTAGAAGGACAGCGCAGGTTTTGGGTCCAGATGGTGGAGTCTCTCCTCCTTGGAAGGGTGTGGAGGTGGAAAAAAGGTGGGCAGAGTGATAGTTTGTCCTATGTGAAAAGGAGTAACTGCTTTAGGAAGGAACGAGGGTCTTGTCCTAAGCACCACTTTGTCCGGATGCACAGAGAAGAAAGGGGGCTTAGAAGAAAGAGCCTGAAGCTCACTCGCTCTGCTTGCAGAGGTGATGGCAACAAGAAAGGCCGTCTTCAGAGTAAGGAGCCTGAGAGGACAGTTGTGAAGAGGCTCGAAGGGAGCACACATAAGGTAAGTCAAGACAAGGTTCAAGTCCCACTGAGGCATTATGAAAGGAGATGGAGGAAAGAGGTGACTAATGCCCTTAAAGAACCTATTAACAATAGGGGACTTGAACAAAGAGGGCTGATCTGGTAGCCGAAGAAAAGCAGAAAGGGCTGCCAGATAGCCTTTAAGAGTGCCCAGAGCAGAGCCCTGGGCCAAAGAAAGAAGGAACAAAAGAACCTCAGAAAGAGGGGGCGGAGAGGGGATCCACAGCCTTTGCTGTGCACCATGCCACAAACTTGTTCCATCGACAGGCGTATACCGTCTTAGTGGAGGGACGC
Source organism: Calotriton arnoldi (assembly GCA_963921515.1). Classification (NCBI taxonomy): domain Eukaryota; kingdom Metazoa; phylum Chordata; class Amphibia; order Caudata; family Salamandridae; genus Calotriton; species Calotriton arnoldi. Next base: position 56,948 of record CAWUFW010019360.1, read on the forward strand.
CTGGCTGCCAAGATGACATTACAGACTTCGGGTGGAAGGTCAGAAGCTGTCAACTGTTGTCGCTCAATCTCCACGCAAGAAGGTGGTGGCTGGACAGGTTCGGGTGGAGGACCGTCCCCTGCTGCTGCGACAGAAGATCCTCCCGAAGGGGCAGTCTGATCGAAGGATCGATGGCCATGCTCAGGAGCTCGGGGTACCAGACTCTTCGTGCCCAGTCCGGAGCCACAAGAATGACTTGGACCCGGTCGCGCTTGATCTTCTTCAGCACTCTGGGCAGAAGTGGTACAGGTGGAAAAGCGTACAGGAGACCGCAGTTCCACTTGCGACAAAAAGCGTTGCAGAGCAATTGCCACCTTGGAAACTCCAATGCGCAGAACTGCTGACATTGCACGTTCTCTTCGGTGGCGAACAGATCTAACCAAGGCTCTCCCCACTGCTGAAAGAGACCTTGCACCACCTCTGAGTGAAGACGCCATTCTTGATCCACCAGGCACCAATGGCTGAGTTCGTCCGCTCTGGAGTTTAGAGAACCTGCCAGGTGTTGAACCACCAGGGTCAGGCCCTGATGTTCCAGCCATGTCCAAAGGCGAAGAGCCTCCTGACAAAGGGTCCACGACCCCACCCGCCCGGTTTGTTGCAGTACCACATGTCAGTGGTGTTGTCCGTGAACACCTGCACTGCCTTTCCCTTGAGGGAGGGAAGGAATGCCTTCAGTGCCAACCGAATCGCCCGGAGCTCCAACAGGTTGATATGGAGCCCGGACTCCACCGGAGACCAGACTCTTCTGATCTCCGCCTCTCCCAGGTGGCTGCCCCATCCCAGGAGTGATGCATAGGTCACCACAGTCAGGTCTGGTTGGGGAAGGGAGAGGGATCTGCCTCTGACCCAATCCTGGTTCATTAATCATCACTGTAGTTGTTGTGCAGTTCCCGCCGAGATCTGGAAATAGTCGGAAAGATCTCCTTGATGCTGCACCCACTGGAACTTCAGGTCCCACTGCAGAGCCCGCATATGCCATCTGGCATGATCCACTAGCAGCTTCAGGGTTATTCTCACCGAAATCCGGGATACAGGCTGAAACATCGGTATCATAGCCCGAATATCCCGGACTCGCTGTTCGGGAAGATAGGCCCGAAACTGCGTAAGTGTCCAGAACAGCCCCAATGAAAAGGAGCGACTGAGAGGCAGTCAGGTGTGACTTCGGCACGTTGATAGTGAACCCAAGCAAATGCAGGAGGTTCACTGTAGTCTGGAGGTGGGAGACGACAGCCTGGGGAGAGCCCGCCTTCAACAGCCAGTCGTTGAGATGGGGAAAGACTGGAACCCCTGATTTGCGCAGATGAGCTGCGACTACCGCCATCACTTTTGTGAACACCTGAGGGGCGCTGGTAAGGCCGAAGGGGAGCATGGTGAACTGAAAATGCTCGTGGTCTACCGTGAACCGTAGGTAGCGTCTGTGGACTGGTAGGACGGGAATATGGCAATAGGCGTCCTGCAAGTCCAACGCCACCATCCAGTCTCCAGGGTCGAGGGCAGACAGAACCTGAGCCAACGTGAGTATTTTGAACTTCTCCTTGAGGAGGAAGCGGTTTAGAGCCCCGAGGTCTAGGATAGGACGCAGGCCCTTGTCCTTTTTGGGCACCAGAAAGTAGCGGGAATAGCAACCATGATCTACTTCTGGCGCAGGGACCCTTTCGACAACTCCCTTGGCCAAGAGAGCTGAAACTTCCTGGCGGAGAAGCGCCAAATGATCCTCCAACATGCGATCGAAAGACGGTGGCATGGAGGGAGGGTTATTCTCGAAGGGGAGTGTTGTATTCCTCTAAGGGTGTCCGTATATAGGTTTTCCTGTATCATGTCCTTATATAGGCACAATTCGCCGTGCCCTTATGTAGGCATAAAATCCCACTCCTTATTTAGGCATTAAACCGTGCACTCCAAATACAGGCATGGTCTCCGACATCCGTCCACCCTAACGTCACAACGAGTTCTTGAAGAACAGACCTTTAGGCTTTGGGAGTTTCCCTAGCACAGGACTATTGATTTCTTCAAGGACTCATCTATTATGCATGAACCGTTATACCTTAGGGGTTCATTCATGACGTCTTCCGCTGTCCGATTCACGTCAATGCTAACATTCTGAGGTACCTCTCAGGTATAAATATACCTTCCCTAGCCCCTGTAAATCAGAGGAGACCTCGACTTCAGAGGAGCCCGTTTCCCGGCCTGATGCACTGAGAAGACGCTGTCATCCCTGCACGCAGAGAGTCCAGCTTCCAGTGATCTGACTTCCCTCGCGGGGTGTTGGAGTTTGAGTCTGGCAAGAGATTCCCACCTCTCTCATTCTTAAGGTATGGAGCTGACTAGAAACCTAGAGGACTCTTGGCATACTAGGCATACTAGACTTAACATACTCTTAGTATACCATAGTAAGGAATACTTCACCTACTTCATACCTCTCCCTACACCTAGGTTAGGTTAGGTACATTGGGGTAGAACTAGCTCAGAAACGCATCGTATGAGTACTCGCATTTTTAGTCTATGTTATTTATGTAAATGAATATCTACTAAAAGATCATGCTAGCGCAGTATTATTTATTTCTACTGCTTACGCTGTACATTATTTATCTTGCATACTGTCTTGTGATCGTAACAGCACATATTACTTACACGAAAAACAAGACTGTTCAATAAATCTTTTATTGAAACGCCCGTCTATTCTTTCTGTGTAACTTTGAGGAAAACTAAGTATGCACGAGTGAGCTGAGTGAAACGGTTATCTATTGTTTCCACGACTCTGGGACACGTTCTGATTCCAAAGGGAAACAAAGTTGTCATGTTTTGCGGCTGCCAGAAACTACTCCCTTCTTGTTTATCAAGGAGTTTCTAGTGGCCTCTGAGCTAGCTGGCACAAGTAATTAAGTTTAATATACTCGATAGGGACATACCGACCTCAGTCCTATGTCAAACCTATAGGGTATATTATTCCAATGCGCAGAGCCTATTAGGGAAATAGGAGCTACACTACAGGAGGGAGTAGCCCCTTCGGACTATCTGCAAAACCCACCTGTCTGACATGATGGTTTACCAGTGGGGGAGTTGATGGCGAATCCTGCCAAAACTGGCCGCTGATGGGCCTGAAAGGTCAGACTAGGAGGGTTTGGAGGCTGCTGCAGGGGGGGAAAGGGTGGACTGGCCCCCCGCTGGCTCCCAGACCCGTGAGGTCACTGGGTCCCATGTCCGCAGCCACACATAGGCTGGGCAGCTTGCGTGGACCGGTGGCTTGACTGGGCCGGACGTGGTGGGGTACCCCTTCCGTAGCCATGAAAGACAGACTGTGGTGGACGGGAGGACGCCGCGAGGCCAAGGATCTGGCCGTAGCTCGAGAATCCTTAAAGCGCTCCAGCGCCGAGTCTGCCTTGTCACCAAAAAGGCGACGGCCATCGAAGGGCTTGTCCAGCAGAGTTGCTTGAACATCCCCCGAAAAACCAGATGTCCTCAACCAGGAGTAGCGCCGAAGGGCTACCGACGTGGCAATCGTTCTGCCCAGTGAGTCGGTGGTATCCAGTCTACAGCAAATCGCGTCTCTCCCATATGCCACAGCTTGGGAGAGAACGGCCCGGGCCTCCTCCGGGCACTGAGGCAGCACTTGCTAACCGTATTCCAGATTGTAGGGGAGTATCGACCCAAGAGGCACGCGGTATTCACGGGCCGCAGTGCCAAGCTGGAGGAAGAGAACATGTGCTTCCCAAGATGATTCAGCTTCTTGGATTCCCTGTTTGGAGGAGTAGAAGGGAATGTGCTCTTGGAAGAAGAAGCTTGGACCACCAAGCTCTCGGGGGAAGGGTGCGGGTGAGAAAAATAGGATCGCCTGTGGGCGGGCGGGCAATCGTCCGTCCCACAGGAGCTCCTGTGCTGAGCTTGGGCCAAGTGCCCAGAAGGACGTCTGTGATGGCTTTGTTGAAGGGCAAGAGGGGTTATGAGGAAGTTGCCGCAGGCTGAAGCACCTGTCAGGAGATTAGTCCTGACTGTCACTGTAGGGAGCTCCAGACCCAAGGCCTCGGCTGCTCTACGCACCACCACAGCATAGGATGCTCCTTCCTCCGTAGCCACGGTAGGGGGAGAAAGCATGCCAAGGTCTGGAGAAGTGTCCAAACCACTGGCGTCACCCAATTCCTCTCTCCAGTCCGGTTCTTCCAGCTGGTCTGCCAAAGGGTCCAGCGACCCCTCCCAGTCCTCATCACCACCTTCAGGGCCATAGGGAACACCTGGGATGAACAAGGCAACAAAAGTACCATCCGGCGTCGCACCGACTCCATCTCGGGGGTGAGGATGGGGTCGGCATCGGCTGGGGGCACGGCTGACACTAGGGGCGTCGCTGCCGGGGAAGGTCGAGTAAGGTCGACTGGCGTCGATCCAGATCCAATCCTGGATCCACAGGGGCCTGCCAGAGCTGCCGGTATTGAAGGCCCAGGGCCCCCGACCAACTCCGCGGGGTAAAAGTCGGCACACCAAAGATACGGTGTTTGGCTTCGTAGAACGTACAAAGCTGGGCAGGGGACGCCCCGGCTCTCGGAAATGGGGGGAGGCGCAGAGTCGTCCCTGAATCAGGCACCGGAGACGTAGCCTTAGAGCGACGACGCTCCGGATCCCGCGTCACGTCAGCTGACCGGGGAGAAGGCGAAGAGCGACGGTGCTTCTTCGCCTTCTTCTTGTGCTTCGACTTACCCGAGGAGTGGGAGGACTTGAACGAGGTGTGGTGGCTCCGCGGTCTCGAGACCTTCGCCTCGAGCGGGAGCGATGCAGAACCACCTGCAGGGCCTCCAAGAGCTTTCGGGACCGATCCCGCAAAGACTTCGGATTCATGGCCCGCAGTCGGAGCACGACTTCGGGTCGTGGTCGCGCTCCAAACACCAAAGGCACATGAGGTGCGGGTCCGTCACAGACATCAGTTTGTGACAGACCTCGCAGGGCTTGAAGCCAGTCCGACGATGGGACATCCCTCGCGCATCAGGAGTCGATGACTCGAAAAAAGAAGTCAACAAAAGTCGAAAAAAGCTTAGTCAAAAAGTGAATAAAGGGGTAAGCTCTCTCCGGATCTGCCCTAGGCTGGCGCGGAAAAAGAAAGAACTGACATCAGCGTGCAGGGGCGGCATCTAAGTAGGCACCGCAACGTCATCCTGGCGACCACCAGGCCGACGACAGACGCGGATTCGACCGACGCCACCTTCCGAAGCGCAGGGGTACTGCTAAGAGAAAAAATTCTCCGGATCCAGTCTGAGGCCTGGGGATAATTTTAAGGTAAGGAATCTATAACTGTCTCTTTCAGATTATATTTTCACTAACAGTTGGGTTCTTGTTAAGAGACATTCTAAAAATTCTACCGCCTCTTACCCCGAAATATGGTGAGATTTAATTTTCTAAAAACTTAACCAAGGCCCTAAACAGACTTTTAGTAATTTGGAAAAATTGTCAACTGAAAAAATTCAGAATTCTAAAGACAATTTAAGATATCTGTCGTGTGATCAGGTGTTGACCAAGTCAGTCCAACAAATGCAAAGTTGTAGATCCCAGAGCTGATCCACCAATGTAGGAAGCTAGCTCTGTATATACTATACCAAAGTAAGGTATAGTGTGCACAGACTTCAGTGGAACCCCAAAGGTAGGCAGAGGTAAAAGTAGATCATACCTTACTCTCTATTTGTGGTAGTGTCGGCGAGCAGTAAGACTTTATCAGAGGGTAGCGTTAAGCATTTATTGTACAGACTCAGACAAGAAATGATGTCACACACTCAAAGACTGAACTCAAACCAATTTGTTTGTATAAAAATATTATTTAGTTATTTTATTCTAGAACCAAGCCAGGCCTGGTGCAGGCAAGTGAGAATACTTTGCAGGGATATTGCAGTTGAAATACAATTGAAATGCAGTTGGATGCAATTGGTTTGTTTACAGGTAAGTCAACAGTTAAAATTACTTTACAGTTGCTTTTGAGATTTCTTTGTACATTACTTTTCAGTTACTTTTAAAGTTACTTTTTCTACTCAGTGTGATATGCCTAGATATCACACTGGGACATTTCCTAGAGAAAAGGTAAGTAATCCAGTTTTTGTACATTTGCAGTTTTTCAGGGTTTCATACAAACCAACTCCACACACAGAAGAATTTTCACAGAAAAGCAGTCAATGAAATCCTAGGGGAGGAAATGAAGTTATCGGTTTACAGGTAAGTACTTAGGTTTTGGAGTTGCTATTCTGGGGTTAGAACCAGGGTTCCCCCAGGGTCAAGGATGCACTCTCAAAGCACTAGGGCGGCTGGGTGCAGGGTGCTAAGTGCTAAGGCCCAATGTTATCCAATGGGGGATAGGGGGCCTCCGGTTGGTGGCTGCTCATGAGCAGGCCACAAGGTTGTGGGAGCAAAGCTCCTGGACTTAAGCTCAGGGCAAAGGGGGATCAGAGTTACCACACAAGGTGGACACACAGCGGCAGAGGGGCGGCCGGGTGCAGGGTGCTGTTTTGGCGTTGGGTGCCCTGTTGTTTTCAATGGGGATTGCCGGTTATGGTTTTTGGCTGCAGGCTCGGTCCAGGAAGACTTCCGGGAGGAACCAACAGCTGGCAGGTAGGTTGGAGGGGTCGGGAACATAGGTGCACCTCGGGTTCACCTTACCGGGCCACTGGCGGTTGGGGGTCTTCGTGCAGAGGCTGCAGGTGACGTTGGGGAGTCCTGGAAGGGTCTACCCACGGTGGACTTGGACTCTGGAGTGCTGGGGGACCTCGCTGGGACCGATGGGCCACTCTGATTCGGGTCGTAGGCATCGGGTGCAGTGGTGGTTCCAGGCTTCGGTTTTCTTTGTCCTCAGCAGGCTCAGAGTCTGTCTTGGGAATTTCTTTTGAACAGAGCTGCTGCTCGCAGGAGATCCAGTCTTTGTTGAAGGCAGTCAGTCCTCCCAGGGGTTCTGGAGGTCGCTGGCTGCAGGACAAGGCGACTTTTGGCACAGGATTTCTGGAAACTGCAGATGGGCGGGTAGGGCTGGGGCCAAGTCAGTTCTTCTCTACAGTCTCCTCTGCTGGGCATCTTCTTTCGTACTTTTTCTTAGGTTGCGGGAATCTGTCTTCTTGGTTCAGGGCTGCGTTTTAGGGGTCTCGAGGTCAGTAGCCAGTGGGCTACTGCCCTTAGGGTGACTACACCCTTGGTGTGCTCACCCCACGTGGGGGAGTGGGCACAATCCCTAATCCTGATTCGAGAGTGCCTGCCATCTGCAAGGTGGCAGGCACTGAAGAGTGGGCTTCACCTCGTCTCCCCCACTTGAGGGGTGGGGTTGGCACACCTTCAGGGCTGTGCTAATTTTTCCCGCCTGTCTTCCCGACGAAAAGGAGGGGAGACAAGAAGGGGGCCTGCTACTGATAGCAGGATTGGTTGGGGGGTCGAGTTACAAAGGCGGCAAGGCTTTTGAAGCTCCCCTGCCACAGATGGCTCTTCCTGACCTGGGGGAGGTGTGAACACCTCCGCCCAGGGAAGGCTTGTTTCTGGGCTCAGTGAGTGAAGAATCCCACCTCAGGGGTCCAGAAACATGTCTTGTGGTGGCAGGCTGGTGTTTACCAGTCAGGGAACCCACCAGAGGCTGGTCGTTTTTCAGGGGGCATCTCCAAGATGCCCTCTGAGTGCATTGTATGATAAATCCCACACTGGCATCAGTGTGGGTTTATTATGCTGAGAAGTTTGATACCAAACTCCCGAGAATTCAGTAAAGCCATTATGGTGCTGTGGAGTTTGTAATGACAAACTCCCAGACCATTTACTCTTTATGGCTTTACTGCACTTACAATGTCTAAGAATGGACTTAGACACTGTAGGGGTACAGTGCTCATGCACCTGTACCCTCACCACTGGTATAGTGCAGCCAGCTAGAGGGGTGGCTGACCTATGCCATAGGCATAGCACACAGGGATGCAGAGCTTCTTAACGTGCGTCCGCTTAGGTCGCCATCTTGGCCATGCCCCTGCATGTCTTCATACATACAGATCCTCAGCCATACATGCATGTCTTCACACAGAGATCCTCAGCCATGCATACTTGTCTTCACACATACAGTTCATCAGCCTCGCATGCATGTCTACACATACAGATCCTCAGCCTGTCATGCATGTCTTTACAAATACAGATCTTCAGCCACGCATGCCTTCACACATACAGATCTTCAGCCTCGCATGCACGTCTTCACACATGCAGTTCATCAGCCACACATGCATGTCTTTACACATACAGATCCCCAGCCACGCATGCATTCATTTACACATATGGATCCTCAGCAAAGGCAAGCATGTCACTCCACACACATGCATTTTCTTTTTTTAACAATGTTGTGTTCAATTCACAGAGACATATCCATTATGACATTACATAATGTTTCCACATTTGCCTAGCGATCAGCTTTCAGTACATTTAGAATACACTATTCTCTACTGCAGAAAGAACATTTGTAAAGTGAACTGCTAACGTTTCTAATATTATGAATGCCCTTAAAACATATATTCCTCACGTTTTCGATGCGGAGGAAATTTCACATAGTGTAGAGCGTTTTAATAAGTCTGCCCTTCTGACAGACCTCTTCTCCGTCTCTCTTTCCAAATATGTTTTAGTGGGATCCTTTTTTTTTTTTTTACAAATGTATATGCTCTGTATAGGAAAGTAGAACAAGTTACTTACCTTCGGTAACGATATATCTGTAAGAGACATAGATTAGTTAAAGCTTCCTTACCTTAGAATTACCCCCAGGCGTCAGACTGGATCCGGAGAATTTTTCGTCAGCAGTACCCCTACGCGTCGAAAAGGTGGCGTCGGTCGGCTCTGCGTTCGTCGTTGGTGTCGTGGTCGCAGGGATGACGTCTCGGTAGCTACTTAGACGCCGCCTTCGTGCGCTGACGTCAGTTCTTTTACGCGACATTCCACGCCAGAAGCGCAGAGCCATGCAAGATACTGACCACTGGTGCACAAAACTGGGGCCCTGAAAGGGATTCCCTGACCCTAGAAGTCAATTCGCAGAACGGGGAGGATGGGTGGGGCGGTAAGGAATCTATAACTAATCTATGTCTCTTACAGATAAATCGTTACCGAAGCGAAGTAACTTGTTCATCTGAAAGAGACAATTAGTTATAGATTCCTTACCTTAGAAGAGATACCCCAGCAATACCAACCCCGGAGGTGGGTCTGCGAACCAAGTTCACACCAGAAAGTCCTGGAGATCAGAACAGCCAAAGAAGCTGTCTTTCCGGACTTGGCTGTCCAGGCAGTAGTGTTTTGTGAACGTGTGTAGAGATGCCCACGTAGCTACCTGACAGATATCATTGAGGGGAACTCCCCGTCCCAAAGCAGTGGTAGCTGCCGTCGCCCTGGTGGAATGGGCGCGCAGTCCCACTGGAGGCTCCTTCTTTGCCAAAGAGTAGCAGGCTTTAATGCACAAAACAACCCACCTAGAGATGGTTCGTTTGTGTACAGCCCGACCTTTTTTGGCGCCCAAGTAGCCAACAAAGAGCTGGTCATCCACCCGGAATTGCTTAGTGCGATCCAAATAAAAGGAAAGCGCACCTTTTGGATCCAGACGATGGAGCCTCTCTTCCTCCTTAGAAGGATGCGGAGGCGGAAAGAAGGTGGGCAAAGTGATGGTTTACCAATGTGGAAAGAAGTAACCACCTTGGGAAGAAAGGAAGGTCTGGTTCTGAGGACGACCTTGTCCGGATGAACAGCCAGGAAAGGAGACTTTGAAGAAAGAGCTTGGAGCTCACTCACCCTGCGAGCAGATGTGATGGCAACCAGAAAGGCAGTCTTTAAAGTAAGAAGTCTGAGAGGACAGTTATGAAGCGGCTCAAAGGGAGCGCACATAAGGTAAGTAAGAACCAAGTTCAAGTCCCACTGAGGCATTACGAAGGGGACAGGAGGAAAAACATGACAGGGTACTTGAAAAGAGAAGGCTGATCAGGAAACCCAAGAAAGGCTGAAATGGCTGAGAGATAGCCCTTCAGAGTGCCCAGAGCAGAGCCCTGCTGGGCCAAAGAAAGGAGGAACAAGAGAACCTCAGAAAGAGGGGCAGAAAGGGGATCCAAAGCCTTTGCTGCGCACCATGCCACAAATATGTTCCATCTGCAGGCGTATACCGTCTTAGTGGAGGGACGCCTGGCTGCCAAGATAACATCACAGACCTTGGGAGGAAGGTCAAAGGCCGTCAACTGTCGCCGCTCAATCTCCACGCAAGGAGGTGGAGACTGGACAGGTTCGGGTGGAGGACCGTCCCCTGCTGCTGCGACAGAAGATCCTCCTGAAGAGGCAGTCGGAGTTGAGGATCGATGGCCATGTGTAACAGCTCAGGATACCAGACTCTTCATGCCCAATCCGGAGTCACCAGAATGACTTGGGCCCGGTCGCGCTTGATCTTCTTCAGCACTCTGGGCAGAAGTGGTATAGGCGGAAAGGCTTATAGAAGACCGCAACTCCACTCACGATGAAAAGCGCAGAATTGCTGACATTGCGCGTTCTCTTCGGTGGTGAATAGATCTAACCAAGGTTCTCCCCACTGCTGAAAGAGACCTTGCACCACCTCCGAGTGAAAATGCCATTCGTGATCCATCATGCACCTACGGCTGAGTTCGTCCACCCTGGCGTTCAGTGAACCCGCCAAGTGATGAACCACCAGAGATATGCCCTGATGTTCCAGCCATGTCCAGAGAGGGAGAGCCTCTTGACATAGGGTCCACGAACCCACCCCGCCCGGTTTGTTGCAGTACCACATGGCGGTGGTGTTGTCCGTGAACACCTGCACCACTCTTCCCCGGACAGAGGGAAGGAATGCTTTGAGTGTAAGACGGATCGCCTGAAGCTCCAGAAGGTTGATGTGGAGTCCAGACTCCGCCAGAGACCAGAGGCCTCTGATCCTCAAAACCCACCTGACGTGATGGTGCGCCAGTGGGGGAGGTGATGGCGAATCCTGCCGCCCACTGGCGATTGGTGGCCCTGAAAGGTCAGACTAGGAGGGTTTGGAGGCTGCTGCAGAGGGGGCGGTGGTGGACTGGCCCGCTTGCTGGCCCCCAGACCCACGATGGTGGGTTCCATGTCCCCGGCCGCGCAGGGGCTGGACAGCTTGCGCCGGCCTGTGGTTCTGAGCGGGACGTGGTGGGGCACCCCTTCCGTAGCCACAAAAGGGGCGAAAAGCAGACTGCGCAGGACGGGTGGTGGAGAGGCCCAAGGACTTGGCCGTAGCCCGAGAGTCCTTGAAGCGCTCTAGCGCATTGTCTGCTTTGTTGCCGAAGAGGCGACGGCCATCAAAGGGCATGTCCATCAGGGTAGCTTGGACATCCCCGGAAAAACCAGTCGACCTCAGCCAGGCGTAGCGTCGAAGGGCTACCGACGTTGAAATCGTACTGCCCAGCGAGTCGGCGGTGTCCAGTCCACAGGGTATAGTAAACTTAGCTGCATCTCTCCCCTCGGCGACTGCACGGGAGCGCACGGCCCGGGCCTCCTCCGGGCACTGGGGCAGCACCTCCGCTACCGTATCCCACACAGAGTGGGTGTAACGGCCCAACAGAAATGCAGTGTTTACGGACCGCAGTCCCAAGCTGGAGGAAGAAAACATCTTCTTCCCAAGATGGTCCAGCTTTTTGGATTACCTATCAGGTGGTACAGTAGGGAATACGCCTTTTGGCGTGGAGGCTTGGACCACCAAGCTCTCAGGGGTGGGGCCCCAGCCGAGTCCGCGGGGCCCGAAGGCGCGCCAGCGGAGTCGGGCTGCCCAAAGATGGCATGCATCGCTTCGTAAAAAGCTCAAAGCTGGGCCGAGATCTCTCCGGGTCCCGGGAAGGGAGGGAAACTCGGAGCCGACCATTTGGGCTCCGTAAGCGGAACCGCGGGAGGGGTACCCGCCGCATCCCTCGTCGCGTCGGCCGACGGACGGGGAGAAGCTGAAGAGCGACGATGCTTCTTAGACTTCTTATTGTGCTTCGACTTACCTGAGGAGTGCAAAGACTTCGAGGACGAGTGGTGGTGGTGGTGGTGGTTGTGGTTCCGCAAACGGTCCCTCGACCTCCCGCGTGACCGGGACCTCGAACGGCACGGAGCAGACTGCCGGGCCTCGAGAAACTTTCGGGACTGCTCCCGCAAAGACTTCGGATTCATGGTCCGGCAGTCGGAACACGACTTGGGGTCGTGGTCGCGTTCCAGGCACCACAGGCACACCGGTGCGGATCCGTCACCAACATCAGCTTTTGGCAGGAACCGCAAGCCTTGAAACCGGACATCCCTCGTGCACCAGGAGTCGATGGACTCAAAAACGATGTCGACGAAAGTCGAGAAAAAGTCAGTCAAAAAGTGACTAGAGGTACCGCTCTCTCCGGATCTGCGCTGGCTGGCGCGGAAAAAGAAAGAACTGACGACAGCGCGCGAGGGCGGCGTCTAAGTAGCTACTGCAACGTCATCCCGGCAATCACGACGCCAACGACGAACGTGGAGCCGACCGACGCCACCTTTCGACGCGTAGGGGTACTGCTGACGAAAATTTCTCCGGATCCAGTCTGACGCCTGGGGGTAATTCTAAGGGAAGGAATCTATAACTAATTGTCTCTTTCAGATGGATCTGCTTTTATGATTACCCCCACTTTTTGCCTGGTGCTATGCTGTTTCTGACTAGTCTGAATGGGATCCTGCTAATCAGGTCCCCAGTCTCTGTGCTTTCTCCCCTAAATTGGTTTAGTAAGTACTTAGGTACATCCCAGATTGGACACTGGTGTAACCTTATCAGTCCCTAGTATATGGTACTAAGGTACCCAGGGCATAGGTACACCAGGGGTCCCCCATGGGCTGAAGCATGTATTATGCCACCCATGGGAGACCATTCAAACGCTACAGGCCTGCCATTGCAGCCTGTGTAAGCTGGTGCTAGCACCACTTACAAAAGATATAGGTTTACCTATATCTGAGGTCACTGCACTTAAAACCTATGTCACCCCTAGAGCAGGCCTTTCAATCCTGAAGGCAGGGTGCTCGGTTCTAGGTGTGAGGGTGCCCCTGCATGAACAGGACACCCCTACAACCTACAGCGTACATTCTCCCGGGTTGTAAGTGAGACAGCCATATAACATATAGAGGGGCACCGCGTCATTAACGAATAACCATCTCGAAACTGGCTGTAACGAATCCTATCATGTTTGGTATCAAACATGTTGGAATCATACGCCCACACCATAACCAGAGTGGGAGGCACGATTCCATGCACAGTAAAGCTCTTTTGGGAGGCCCTCGGTGCTCCCGGTACTAGTCTTCCTGACCCAGACAGCAAGCTAGGACTGCTGCCGGCCAGAGACACGTTTCTGCCCTCCTGCTGCTGAGCCAAGCTCGGGCAGGGGAAGGCAGAACAATAGGTATCCTGTCACAGGGCAGTGTGACCACCTCCCAGACAGGGTTTAGTGTATTGGGGCAGGGTGGGGGCGCTTGCCAGCGCTACATAGTCTGCGTGCAGGGCACACTTGGTTCCCTCCATGCATAGTCCAGCTCAAACCAGTTCAGGGAGCCGTTGGCTTCTGCTCTGGTGCGAAACTGGACAAAGGACAGGGGAGTATCCTCCCCCTTGTCCAGCCCCTCCTTAGGGAGGAACCCCTGAATAGTCCCAACCCTTTCCTTAGGGTATTTATGGGCTTACCTGTGGGTGGGTCCCTTGATCCGTCGTGGGACAAGATTAATTTCAGACATTAATTCTTCTTCGACCGTCTGGGCACTCTGGACTTCGCTGGACTTTGCTCTGGGCATCAAGGCTGCAACTGGGAAGACTCCAGCTGCTCCTGATTTCATCGCCCTGCTCGTCTGCTGCAACGTCTGTGCACCATACGGGAACCTTCCAAGGCCTGTGGGCATCCAAGACACCTGAAGGAATCTCCCTTGAAGTGAAGGAGCCACTTCCCCGCATCTGCAGGCACAGCAACTAAGCTGACCGATCTGCTGATCCTGGCCTCCCACGGACTCCGAAAGGCTCAGCAACACAAGGGGTGGTTCTTCACATCCCTCGAGGCTTGACCTGCCTCTCACCAAGTTTGAGGCCAGTATCCCTTGTCGGAGCTACAGGAACCAAACGCCTGTGCACCCCGTCGACTTTCAGTTGCAAAGGCTTGATGGCTTCCTTCCACCAAGATGTTCGGGCTCCAAGTAGCCCCAACCTCAAGCATCTCCAGTGACCAAGATCTTCGTCCTCACTGCATCACTTGCACCGTGGGCTTGCATCTCTGGTGAGCTGCTCGAGGTCCTCTAGCAACTCCAGTGCCTCCGGCCTGTGGGTCCTCATGAGGGTCATCTCTGGGCTCCCCTGATTGCTCGGGGTCTGCCCTGACTCCCCTGCTTGTGGTGAGTCTCCTGGACCTTGCTGGTCCCGACATTGTACCTTCTTCCACGCTGGTTGCAGTTGCCAAGGCTTGTTGGTGCTCCTGCCGGACACCGACCCCTCATCTCTCGACATCCGACGTGGGACAGCTCGTGTACGGCTCCTGGTCCTCCACAGCGTCACTTGGTCCACACAGCTGCAGTTTCAAGGTCACCGTCAGCTCTCCTGCAACACTTGACATCGGTGGGCATTCGCCTTCCATGCCTCCTTGTCACTCCTGAGTGGCATAGACTCTGTCCCCTCTGCTTGCAGGTTCTTCACATCTTGAATCCACCTTTGGGTTCCACCGGACACTTTCACCTTCCCCAGCAGTGGCATCTTCCTGAAGTCCTCCATTGGGTTCGACTGCGGTTTACGACGCCACTTCACACCTATGCACCCGGCTTCCCTGGTGCAGGTATCTTGGTTCCTAAGGTATCCACGGGTGGGGTGGCTCTCCAACCTTCTGTCTTCCACGGGGTTTCTTCAGGGTCCACTGGTAAAGGTCCTTCTATAAAATTGCAACCGCGACTTACCCATTGACTTGCATTGATCCCGCGGTCGTGTTCCCACTCTGCACACGGCCTCCGTGGGGCTCTTGGTTACTTACCTTGGGTGGTTCCTTGGGTCCCCGGCACTTCTACGTCTTCTGGGTATAGTCTTGACTCGAGCCGTGGTTTGCATACCACTATTTTAGTATATGGTTTGGTCTCCCCTTGGTGACCACTGTGTATTACGTGCTACTTACCTGTTTCTATTGAAAAGTATTGTGTGCATTGTGTATATCTCCAGTTAGGAGATATCTGTATGTGTTAGTGAGTGTCTTATAATAAATAAATATTTTCATAAATACACTGTGTGGTTCTCTTTCACTTAATCTACACCTATAAGATTATGTTCTGGTAAAACAAGCTGCTTTACACTCCTTCTGGACTAAGCCCGAAGGCTGCTCTCCACAGCTACCACTTAGAGAGCTTTCTAAGGTTGTCTAAGACCACTAAAATCACCATAAGGGTTGTCTGGATTGGTGCAAGGTGCCCTCTTACATACGTGTACACCATATACCAAGCCAGCTTCTCACACACTGCCTTTAATTATGATTGACCGCTTTTCCATGTCATATATGGTCCATATTTTTGCCCACCACACGTACAGGTAACATCAGTTGCTGTTTTACGGACTGAGAAAGTAACACATTTACCTTTAGCAGGCAGAAGGTTGTTAGTTCACACATTGGTGTCGTAAGGGGAGTTGTATATAGTCTTCGCTTGACTCTCCCAATAATATCAAGATAGGTTCAAGAGGCAGTTATTCCCTCCCCCGTACCCTGTACATGCCTACATGGCCACCACATGTGTCGCGTCTCCTTGTTCACCGCATCCTTTCCAGCACAGGTCAGAGCTCCCACACATTGCCTTGCGTCTCACAGTGGTGAAGTACTTGTTAAGATATTGAAGATCTTATACAAGTTTTCCTTGTGGTGTGGACATGTGGATTACCCACATTTCTGACCATGCTTTTTCGGTTGTTTTCCCAGTTAATTGTGTACTTACGCAGTGTGCCTGATTGGAAGTATAACTTATCTCCCGTTTGTTTCTTGCCTATTCTAAAACATTGTCTCCAGTGGTGTTTTCTCTTTGCTCACCAATTCCTTCATTTGCCTTGTGTTTGGGTTACTCGCGTTTTACAAAACGTCGTCTCAATTGGTGTTTTTTCCTTAATTAACATTTACTCATTCTGGCTCTACTGTGGATGTGTTCTGGAAGCCCTTTTTTTCTAGGTTTCTCAGGACAATTTTCCCTCAGATACTGATTTGCTGGCGGAGGGAAATGTGGTCCTTTCCACACTTTTTGTAAGGAGCCAAATGCTCCAGGTCATCTTATTCCTACGCACGTCTAGTCTCTTGTTAAGCTTTGACTGGTTGTTTCTCTCTGAGAACTTTTGTAGGATTAGTTTGCAGATCCTCCTCCGAGTGGGGT
Source organism: Calotriton arnoldi (assembly GCA_963921515.1). Taxonomy (NCBI): domain Eukaryota; kingdom Metazoa; phylum Chordata; class Amphibia; order Caudata; family Salamandridae; genus Calotriton; species Calotriton arnoldi. The sequence continues at coordinate 73,319 of CAWUFW010019360.1, forward strand.
ATAGCTATGGTATTTAATTCAAAAGTTAAGGAAAACCAAGACCTCTGCAGCCCTACGCACCACCACTGCAAATGAGGCTCCCTCCTCCGTAGCCAGGTTACGGGGAGGCAGCATGCCAGAATCTGGAGAAGTGTCCAGGCCGCTGGCATCACCCAGGTCCTCATACCAGTCCAGGTCTTGATTGGGTTGCAGAATTCTAAGGGATCCTGCTGCCCCTCCCAATCTTCATCATCCATGCCTAACCCTTCAGAATAGGGCAGGTTGAACTGCATTCCGTACAGCTCCAGTATCGGCATCAGTGGACGCCCGACCGGCTCCGTGTTATCTGGAATGATGATGGGGGAGGCACCACAGGTGGGTCCGGCGACGCAGAGGGCCTCGACGTCTGACGCAGCGCCTGGGAAGATTGCAGAGGTACAACTGTCACCGGGCTGGATCCAAGAGGAGGCCGTGGCGCCAAAGCTGCGGAACCCACAGGATCTCCTTCAGCTGAGCCTGCGGGGCCAAAGGTGTGCCGGCAGGGTCAGGCCACCCAAATATGGCGCATATGGAGTCATAAAATTCTTTTAACCCCTTCCATGCGCAGGACGGCCGGGAGCCGTCCTGCGCCACGGTGCTCGTGTGCGCAGGACGGCTCCCGGCCGTCCTCGCACATGGCAGGGGAAGTCCCTCTGGTGCGGGCACCAGAGGGATTTCCTTTTCTCCCTCACAGCCTCGGGAGCTGGTGAAGGGCTTCCCCAGCTCCCAAGGCTGTCTCTGTGCAATGAAGATCAGCGCGCACGTCGCGCTGACTTCATTGCACAGAAACCGAAACTAAAATGAGCCAATAGGCTCATTTCAGTTTCACTTTCTACGTGCTCAGCCCCCCCGAGCACGTAGAAAGATGGGAGAGGTATCATTGGAAAGGGGGAGAATCTCCCCTTTCCAATGGTACCCCTCCCTAGTGGATCCCTGCTTGGGGATCGCCCCAGGAGGGCAATCCCCAAGCAGGGATCCACCCACTAGACACCAGGGAGGTGGGAGCAGCCCCCTTTGCTCCCCCCCAATTACTTTTGGCCACTTCAGTCTTTCTGTCCCCTAGAAACCAGGGATTTTTTTTTTTATTTCATGTAGGGGTGGGGGTTGCCCAAAATGGGCATGACAATGCCCCCACCCGTCCCCCCAGAGAAATTCCAGTCTTTCTGCCCCCCCCGGGGGGCAGATGGGGGCAGTAGCTCCCAATCTGACCCCCGGGGGGGCAGAAAGCCCACTAGAAACCAGGGATTTGTTTTTTTTTAGTAATGTAGGGGTGGGGGCTGACCAAAATGGGCATGACAATGCCCCCACCCACCCACCAGAGAAATTCCAGTCTTTCTGCCCCCCCGGAGGCCAGACGGAGGCAGTAGCCCCCAATCTGACCCCCGGGGGGCAGAAAGCCCACTAGAAGCCAGGGATTTTTTTTACACTTGAGTTAGGGGTGGGGGCTGCCCAAGATACCTCGCTGGACTCCCCGGGGTGTCTAGTTTTCAGAAATGTGTGGGTTTGGTAGCTTTCCCAAGATGGCCGCCGAGCCCGGGGCCAAAAAACCCAGGTGACCCCCCTAGCAAAACCAGGTTGTTTTGCGATAGGTCATTTTGATGTCTCCTCAATACGTTTTGGGCCCTTGCCTGGCGAGGGTACTAGACCCACCCACGCGGGTGAGGTACCATTTTTATCGGGAGACCTGGGGGAACGCTGGGTGGTAGGAAAATTATGGATCCACGCAGATTCCAGAACTTTCCCACACAGAAATTTGAGAAAAAGTGATTTTGTCAGCTAAATTTGAGGTTTTCAGGGGATTCTGGGTAGGAAAACATTGGGGGACCCACGCAAGCCATACCTCTCTGGACTCCCCCTTGTGTCTAGTTTTCAAAAATGTATAGGTTTGCTAGGTTTCCCTAGGTGCCGGCAGAGCTAGGGTTCAAAATCTACAGCTAGGCACTTTGCAAAAAAAGGGTCAGTTTTCACTGTGAAAATGTGGTGTGGCCACGTTGCATTTTGGGCTGTTTCCTGTCACGGCCACTAGGCCTACCCACACAAGTGAGGTATCATTTTTCTCGGAAGACTTTGGGGAATGCAGGGTGGGTGGAATTTTGTGGATCCATGCAGATTCCAGAACTTTCCACCACAGAAATGTGGGGAAAATGTTTTTTTTTTTTTTTTACAAAGTTTGAGGTTTGCAAGGGATTCTGGGTAATAGAACCTGGTGAGAGCCAGTCCAGTTACCCCATCCTGGATTCCCCATGGTGTCTAGTTTTCATAAATGTATAGTTTTGCTAGGTTTCCCTGGGTGCCAGCAGAGCTAGGGTTCAAAATCTACAGCTCGGCACTTTGTAAAAAAAGGGTCCGTTTTCATTGTGAAAATGTGGTGTGTCTACGTTGCGTTTTGGGCCGTTTCCTGTCGCGGCCACTCTGCCTACCCACACAAGTGAGGTACCATTTTTCTCGGAAGACTTTGGGGAATGCGGGGTGGGTGGAATTTTGTAGATCCACGCAGATTCCAGAACTTTCCACCACAGAAATGTGAGGAAAATGTGTTTTCTTAACAAAGTTTGAGGTTTGCAAGGGATTCTGGGTAACAGAACCTGGTGTGAGCCAGACAAGTCACCCCATCCTGGATTCCCCTGGGTGTCTAGTTTTCAAAAATGTATAGTTTTGCTAGGTTTCCCTAGGTGCTGGCAGAGCTAGGGTTCAAAATTTACTGCCAGGCACTTTGCAAAAAAAGGGTCAGTTTTCACTGTAAAAATAAAGTGTGTCCACGTTGTGTTTTGGGACGTTTCCTGTCGCGGGCACTAGGCCTACCCACACAAGTGAGGTACCATTTTTATCGGGAGACTTAGGGTAACAGAATTGTAGAGCAACTGTTATTACCTATTGACTTTCGGTGCATTTCTGCCTTCCAAATGAAAGACAATGTGTAAAAAAGAAGTCACTTTGAAAAATGTCCTGTGATTCTCATGCTAGTATGGGTACTCACAATTTCGGAAATGTGCAAATAGCTACTGTTTCTAAACTCTATATTTTGTTCCAATTTCAGAAATACATATGTGTCTTTCATCCCGATTTTTCACTGTATATATTTTCCCAAATGAATTGCTATATACCCGCTACATAATAAAAAACCATTGCAAGACGCGACTCAGTTATTGGCTCTGGGTTAGTCGGGTTCTTGGTGAACCTTCAAGTCCTATATATCCCCACAACCAGAAAGGTCCAGCGGATGTAACGGTATATTGCTTTCAAACATCTGTCATAATTAGAAGAAGTTACAGGTGAAAACGTTGGCACAAATGGCAGTTTTTTTCAACTCATTTTCAATTTTTCCTATTTTCAACTGTTGCCCCTTGCTGAATTCAGAAATTTGTCTACTTTTCTAAAATGTATAGCTTTCCAGGATCAATTATTGCTTTCATACCCATTTCTACCATTAACTGGAAGAAGGTTGAAAGCACAAAAAATAGCAAAAATAGGCTATGTTCCAGTAAAATGCCAAAACTGTGTAAAAAATGTTGGTTTTCTGACAAAAGTCTGTCAGTCCCTGAAATCTGGGAAAATGGTGATTTCAGCCCCACAAACCCTTTGTTGATACCATTTGCAGGGAAAAACCAGACGCTTTCATTTGCAGCACTTGTTTCCCCATTTTTCCCCAAAAAAAACAAAATTTAGCTGTATTTTGGCTAATTTCTGGGTCCCCTCCAGGGGAATCCACAAACCCTGGGTACCTTTAGAATCCTCATGATGTTGGAAGAAAAGGACGCAAATTTGGCGTGGATACCTTATGTGGTCAAAAAGTTACAAGGGCCTAAGCGCAAACTACCCCAAATAGCCAAAAAGGCTTAGCACAGGGGGAAAAGGCCTAGCAGCGAGAGGGTTAATTGGGGGGGTCTGCCAGTGACCCAATCACAGTTCGTTAGCCACCACTGCAGATTTTTTGCAGATCCCTCTGAGATCTGAACCATTATTGCAAAGGGGAAGGTGCACCGATTAAATGAGTCCACAGTGTTTCCAACTTTTCCAAAGTGTATTTTCTTTATTTTGTATCAAAAGGAGTTTAGAACAGCAAAAGTCAGCCAACGCGTTTCGTTCCTATTGGAACTTCATCAGGGCTGAAAGTGTTAATAAAATCGTATGTAAGACCAAATGTATATAAATAACAACTACAAAAACACACAATAAAAGCACAGAACCAACCACATATATACACATACAATATATCACATTAGAAACCAAACAATTATTTAGACAACTAAACTTACACACATTTATATATGTACATACTAAACGACAGAATACATCAAAAGGAACACACACACAATAGACAGGGAACTTAAACATATAATAAAATCCAATTTGTATATAAAGAAACCAATTTTTGTTTATAAAAAACATGCACAGTCTGTTTATCAAACAGAGAGAAGTAAAAAGAATCAATAAAGGAGTCCCTTGTTGGGACAACATACAGAAAACAGTCAAAACATAAGTGAAAAGTTTTTTTAAAAAGAACCTTTTTCTAACCTTAGTATACCAGAATCTAATACTTAGCATATTCTCAATGAATATTTAACATAATAAAAACACCAAATCAAAAAGAAGGGGAAAAGAGAAAGAAAACAGAAAGAAACAAAAGGAAAAGCCACAGAACCAAGACATAACCATAAAGAGGTGTTTAAAAAACGCCTAGGATATTCCAAAATTTCTCTCAATAATAAACCTGTCTATATATATTTCAGCATATAAAAATGCAGTTATCTATAAGTATTTATCATTGTGATAAGGCTATTCTCACCTCATATATATTCATCAAAGACATGGGATAAATCGTCACCATTGTGTTGCGGATCACAAGCCACCAATCCAAGGTTTGAAAGCTTAAAATTAGCGTATCCTAATATAAAAAGAGGGGTCAAGTAAGCCGAATTCAATCGACATTTTAACCTTTTACAAAATCGAAAGGTCACATATACAAAAGTGTATATTCTTCTCACCTTACTTATCTGTAAGTGATGGTACCAGATCTATCCTGGATATTAATCAAATTTATGCGATCCAAAACCCTAGGTTGGGTATATTCAAGATTGGGAAAACACGCCCTAAAGATAAAGGAACAGATAAATGCAACTCATCTCTATCAAATAGTGTAATATTATTGCTTTCCCAACCATATATGAGTGACCTCTCACGAAAAAATATTTTTTTATTCATGATACGCCAATATATCTAAAGGGATACCCAAAATTGACCTACTTTATTCAATACTAGGTATGATACAGCAAAAGCCTCCCGACGGTACTCGAAAAGCCTGGCATATAAAACAAGGTCATGAGAAGCTATCGTATTCACATTTAACCATCCATAGCCCAATTACCTCCCAAATTGGTCCAAAAGAGTATAACGGTCAGCCTATAACAAACAGAAAACGCCAGCAGTACTTCCCATAATGTCAACCATCAAAATATCGCTTCATACGTCAGTATCGTAACTTGCCCTGATGCAGCGTACTCCAATGTTCATATTAGGGGTTATGATTTAAACACCCGAGCCAGATTCCCTCAATCGTTTTAAGGTACATGTGCGTTGACGGAAAGACGTCACCCGCAATTGTTTTTGCCGTCGTATTTGTAAGGAATACTCCATAACCCGATACCTCCCAAATTAGTCTAAGAAAATATTACGGTCAACCTATAACAAAAAGACCACGCCAACAGTAATTCCCATAATGTAAATCCTGATAATGGCGCTTAATTCGTCAGTATCGCAACTTACCCTAATACGGCGTACTTCAATGTTCCTATTCGGGGTTGTAATTCAAACACCCGCGCCATATTCCCTCCATCGTTATAAAGGGCATGTTCGTTAACGGAATGACGTCACCCGCACTTGTCTATTGCCGTAAGGACGTGTAGATAAATGTAATATAGATACGATAATAGCCGCCATTTATAAGAGGCAAATTCTAATAGCAATTCAAAATTAGTAACAACCCACACCGTAATTTAAACGTAATTCTATATTATATGCGTTTTAGTATGATCAGCGTGGGGTAATTCAATTTACTTAACCATTTGTAATTAAACATAAAATAAAAAGTTTTGAGAATAATTTAAGAGGTAACCGCAATATTTCAAGGGATAAAATTATTAAACAGATAGTAAGTTCAAATACGCACCGGGTTTCGAATTTTTTTCTTATATCCAGTATATCGCGATCTGAGAAGTACAACCAATACCTTCTTTTTAGCTGTATTGTATCTAAGTAACCTATTCGTTCAAGGGGCCCTAAGAAGTTCCACACTTATTTTAGCTGGAGACATATTTTGTATTTAAAATCGTATAAAGTTCTCATGTTTAGGCGCCCTATATTCATAAAAGCGCTCCATAAGATGTATTGTAAATACGAAAGACTCCACCATTTGTAAGAGGCTTATTGCAATAGACAATTCATAATTTTCGACGGACCGCACCGTAATTAGACGTACTGTCCTATTTGTATTTGGAAGTAAAGTATTTATAGAAAAGATAATGTAAGGGGTGACCACCATATAACAAGAGAAAGAATTTGTTAGTTGTTAGTTAGAGTCACGCTCCGGGATTCATAAACGAGATCATATATTCAATATATCAAGATCCGAAAAGCACAGTCAATCTCTTCCTTCCAACTATATTGTACCAAAGGTAACAAGTTCGTTCAAGGGGACATGAAAAGTTCCACACTTATTATAGCTGAAGTCATGTTTTGAAATTAAGATCATACCGAACTTCTCATATTTAAGCACCACTATATTCGTAAAAATACTCTTTGATTGGACATCCAATAGGAATTTGTCTATCCTTCAAATATATACCACAAGAAAAAATCCCAAACCATAATGTTAAACTACAAAGATCAAAAACCCAAAGGATTACCTAGTATATTTTGTTCGTCTAATTAAGATAAAACAATGCCAATTTTGTAGCATAATACACAGCTTAATTACGTTCCTCACCAGAGTGTTATGGTAAACTTACCAACATACTAGCTGTAATATCATAAAAAATAGTGCATTTCAGTATCTGTATTGTGTCCCAACAGTGTGGCCCTAAGGCGACAAATCCATTTTGCCTCAGTCTGTCTTAGTAATAGTTCCCTATTACCTCCTCTCCTTGGTGTCACAACATGTTCAATACCATGGAACCACATTGAGGTGTCATCCGGATGTTCCGCAATATAATGTTCAACAATAGGATATCTATTATCTCTATTCTTAATAGCCCTACAGTGTTCCTGTATGCGATGTTTCAAACATCGGATTGTACTTCCAATGTATATTTTGCCACATTTACACCCCAAAACATATACTACAAATGTAGTATTACAATTTATAAATTGGTCAATTGTATATTGTATTGTAGAGTTATATGAAAAGGTCATAGTTTTGTTTCTGCCCCAGGTACAAGAGATACAGGTGCCACATGTAAAAAAACCCTTGGGTTTAGGCGGTAACCAGGATGTTGTATTTGTTGTACTAGTCACATAACTTGGGCATAATGAATTGCGGAATGATGATCCTCTCCTATATGTTATTAATGGTCGTTCCTTTATGTGATTTTTGAGGCCCGGAACTTCAATTAGAAGATGCCAGTGTTTTTTAAAGATGTTAAAAATAGTACCACTATGCACCGTATATTGGGTCACAAATCTCACAATAGAGTTTTCAACTTCTTGTCTATTCAACGCAGGTTTCTCTCTTAGAGTATCCTCTCTCTGTGTACACTGTATTCTTGATGCTGCTTTTTCCACAACCTTCCGATCATAGCCCCTTTTTAAAAATCTACGTTTAGTTAACTGCAAATTGGTTTGAAAAGTGGATTCCTCACTACAATTGCGTCTTATACGCATCATTTCCCCAAATGGGATGTTATTGATCACAGATTTGGCATGCGCACTTGCTGCATGGAGAATCCCATTGCAGGCAGTTTCCTTTCTAAACAGTTTACTTTGAATTACTCCTTGTTCAACATAAAATTGGACATCCAAAAATTAATCCTGTCCTTACTCCAGGCCATAGTAAGCTTAACATTCAAGTTGTTGTCATTAAGATAATAAAGATATTGTTCCAGCTGATCCACGGTACCTGACCATAAGCACATAATGTCATCAATGTACCTCCCCCAGAACACAATGTGTTCAATCCAGGGGAGGCACCTCTGCTCCAGGCATGCTCCCTCTCATACCATCCCATAAAGAGACATGCATAAGAGGGAGCAAACCTGGAACCCATCGCAGTCCCGTGTACCTGCTGGTACCAATGACCATCATGTAGGAAAAAGTTTAAGGTCAAAATAATATCCACCATCTCCATTATCATCTCATTATATTCGAAGAGTGAGGCATCCTCTTTGTCCAAAAAAGTTTGTATGGCCATTTTTCCAAATTTTTTATCTATACATGTATAAAGACTTTCTACATCAAATGTAACGAAGAGCAACTCGTCAGCCCACTGAAAGTCTTTGAACTTGACGAGAATGTCCTTCGTATCCCTGATGTAAGATGGTAAATTATGTACATATTGTTGTAATCTAGCATCTACATATTCAGATAGTTTTTCTGTAGGTGACCCTACCCCCGAGATGATCGGTCTTCCCGGGGGAAGGCACCTGTCTTGTGAATTTTTGGGAGTATGTAGATGCAGGGGAAAGTAGGACTCTCTACCCGCAAATATTTAAACTCATCATTAGTCAATAGACCTATATCCTGCCAATCACTCAATCTTTCATTGATTCTGTTAGTCACATAAGGGATAGGATTAGTATCAATTTTTCTATAATACAAATCATTCTTCAATTGTCGCTCTATCTCTTTTATGTAGTCCTGATGATTCATTATAACCACATTTCCCCCTTATCCGCTTCTCTAATTACAATATTGGGATCCCTTCTCAGTCTATCCAGGGCCTGCCTCTCCAACTGGGTGATATTACCAGACCTTCCACGTGTATAAGGGTTAGGGGTCTCCAGTTTGTAAAGTTCCCTAGTTACATTATTGTAAAACTGGTCGATATTATGGTGATAAGTGGCTGCAGGTGGCACAAATTTGGATTTTGGTCTCAATTCATTATTTGAGTTTGTATTCTGTGTAATGTTAAATTCATTTAACAATAATGGCACATCATATGTGTCTTCTTCACTTATTGACAATAGACATTGTATATTTTTAACATCCTCTATGGTGTGTGTACCTTTGGTTTTCAATACCGGGTTTGTATTTCTAACCCCTTCCCTATGTTCAAAAAAGTCCTTCAATTTCAAGTTTCTTGTGAATTTATATAAATCCACATGTATGTTAGTTAAGTCCCCCTTTGCGTGGGACAGAAATTGAGGCCCAAACTCAAAACCTTCATTTCATAATCATCAAGCACTTTATTTGATAGGTTAACAATTTTAAGATCTTGTTCCATCTCTTCGTTATGTTCTGTATTCTTATCATGCAGCACATCTAACTCTATTTCCCTTTCACCAATGTTGGTCTTTTGTCCACCATCTTTCCCTTGATACCTCCCTTTCTTCCTTCTTCCACCCCTCCTGGTCTTACCTGTTCTCTTTTTTGTTGTATTCGGCTGCTTATGCGTACCTTGGCTATCTCTTTTTGAAAGGAGGAGGCTCCTTCCTCTAAAGGGATATCTGAAGCAGTAATGTTTGATGTTGTACTGCTCAGAGAGGAAATTGAGGCATTACTAATAGAACTACTTTCATCTCCTTCCTCTCTTCCTTCCCTAGAACGCTTCCTATCATCCACAATTTGTAAGTTGTCAAATTTCTTCGCAAATGTGTAGATCCTACCTTCCCGGTAATCTTTGTCATCACGTTTAATTTTTCTCAATTTCTTATCTTTCAAATAAATCTGATGATTTTCTATTACCTGCTTTAAAATTACAAAATTCTTCTCAATTAGCTCATTTGGTTCCATTTCATTTATTTCCTTTTCAATCTCCTCAATTTCACCTTGTAACTTCTCTCCTTTCTCATGTGCATGTTTAACTAAAATGCGCATCATGATCTGAGATGCGCCTTCTAAATTAGTTTCCCACTCCTTGAGGAGTTCCCCACTCAAATCCTCAAAAGTAGGAAAAATTAGAATTCTCAATCCCCTAGGAATCTTCTGATTGTCAATGTATTGTTGGAGAGTAATTCCATCCCACCATCTACTAAGTTCCTGTTTCTTCAGTCGCTCTAATCTAACAAATAATGCTTTAAGACTTTTTAGACTGAACATTAGTATTACTTAAATTCTTTACAGGGTTGGCTCCAAATAAATTTTGCGCCAATTCTTCTCGTCCATCATTGAATCTTGGCATTTTTTAAACAATTATGACTTCGAGGATGAGTGCAGTACAGTCCATAAATTTTAAATAACCAAACAGAAGAACATACGGCTGACTGAGGTACTGCACCTCTAATCCAAATATTACAAAAGTGTCCAAAGTTCCGTGCATACACTTCCGGAGCCCGCCGTACTTGGTCTCCACTGATTTCCCAGAGGTAAGCTTTATTGCAAAGGGGAAGGTGCACCGATTAAATGAGTCCACAGTGTTTCCAACTTTTCCAAAGTGTATTTTCTTTATTTTGTATCAAAAGGAGTTTAGAACAGCAAAAGTCAGCCAACGCGTTTCGTTCCTATTGGAACTTCATCAGGGCTGAAAGTGTTAATAAAATCGTATGTAAGACCAAATGTATATAAATAACAACTACAAAAACACACAATAAAAGCACAGAACCAACCACATATATACACATACAATATATCACATTAGAAACCAAACAATTATTTAGACAACTAAACTTACACACATTTATATATGTACATACTAAACGACAGAATACATCAAAAGGAACACACACACAATAGACAGGGGAACTTAAACATATAATAAAATCCAATTTGTATATAAAGAAACCAATTTTTGTTTATAAAAACATGCACAGTCTGTTTATCAAACAGAGAGAAGTAAAAAAGAATCAATAAAGGAGTCCCTTGTTGGGACAACATACAGAAAACAGTCAAAACATAAGTGAAAAGTTTTTTAAAAAGAACCTTTTTCTAACCTTAGTATACCAGAATCTAATACTTAGCATATTCTCAATGAATATTTAACATAATAAAAACACCAAATCAAAAAGAAGGGGAAAAGAGAAAGAAAACAGAAAGAAACAAAAGGAAAAGCCACAGAACCAAGACATAACCATAAAGAGGTGTTTAAAAAAACGCCTAGGATATTCCAAAATTTCTCTCAATAATAAACCTGTCTATATATATTTCAGCATATAAAAATGCAGTTATCTATAAGTATTTATCATTGTGATAAGGCTATTCTCACCTCATATATATTCATCAAAGACATGGGATAAATCGTCACCATTGTGTTGCGGATCACAAGCCACCAATCCAAGGTTTGAAAGCTTAAAATTAGCGTATCCTAATATAAAAAGAGGGGTCAAGTAAGCCGAATTCAATCGACATTTTAACCTTTTACAAAATCGAAAGGTCACATATACAAAAGTGTATATTCTTCTCACCTTACTTATCTGTAAGTGATGGTACCAGATCTATCCTGGATATTAATCAAATTTATGCGATCCAAAACCCTAGGTTGGGTATATTCAAGATTGGGAAAACACGCCCTAAAGATAAAGGAACAGATAAATGCAACTCATCTCTATCAAATAGTGTAATATTATTGCTTTCCCAACCATATATGAGTGACCTCTCACGAAAAAATATTTTTTTATTCATGATACGCCAATATATCTAAAGGGATACCCAAAATTGACCTACTTTATTCAATACTAGGTATGATACAGCAAAAGCCTCCCGACGGTACTCGAAAAGCCTGGCATATAAAACAAGGTCATGAGAAGCTATCGTATTCACATTTAACCATCCATAGCCCAATTACCTCCCAAATTGGTCCAAAAGAGTATAACGGTCAGCCTATAACAAACAGAAAACGCCAGCAGTACTTCCCATAATGTCAACCATCAAAATATCGCTTCATACGTCAGTATCGTAACTTGCCCTGATGCGGCGTACTCCAATGTTCATATTAGGGGTTGTGATTTAAACACCCGAGCCAGATTCCCTCAATCGTTTTAAGGTACATGTGCGTTGACGGAAAGACGTCACCCGCAATTGTTTATTGCCGTCGTATTTGTAAGGAATACTCCATAACCCGATACCTCCCAAATTAGTCTAAGAAAATATTACGGTCAACCTATAACAAAAAGACCACGCCAACAGTAATTCCCATAATGTAAATCCTGATAATGGCGCTTAATTCGTCAGTATCGCAACTTACCCTAATACGGCGTACTTCAATGTTCCTATTCGGGGTTGTAATTCAAACACCCGCGCCATATTCCCTCCATCGTTATAAAGGGCATGTTCGTTAACGGAATGACGTCACCCGCACTTGTCTATTGCCGTAAGGACGTGTAGATAAATGTAATATAGATACGATAATAGCCGCCATTTATAAGAGGCAAATTCTAATAGCAATTCAAAATTAGTAACAACCCACACCGTAATTTAAACGTAATTCTATATTATATGCGTTTTAGTATGATCAGCGTGGGGTAATTCAATTTACTTAACCATTTGTAATTAAACATAAAATAAAAAGTTTTAGAGAATAATTTAAGAGGTAACCGCAATATTTCAAGGGATAAAATTATTAAACAGATAGTAAGTTCAAATACGCACCGGGTTTCGAAAATTTTTCTTATATCCAGTATATCGCGATCTGAGAAGTACAACCAATACCTTCTTTTTAGCTGTATTGTATCTAAGTAACCTATTCGTTCAAGGGGCCCTAAGAAGTTCCACACTTATTTTAGCTGGAGACATATTTTGTATTTAAAATCGTATAAAGTTCTCATGTTTAGGCGCCCCTATATTCATAAAAGCGCTCCATAAGATGTATTGTAAATACGAAAGACTCCACCATTTGTAAGAGGCTTATTGCAATAGACAATTCATAATTTTCGACGGACCGCACCGTAATTAGACGTACTGTCCTATTTGTATTTGGAAGTAAAGTATTTATAGAAAAGATAATGTAAGGGGTGACCACCATATAACAAGAGAAAGAATTTGTTAGTTGTTAGTTAGAGTCACGCTCCGGGATTCATAAACGAGATCATATATTCAATATATCAAGATCCGAAAAGCACAGTCAATCTCTTCCTTCCAACTATATTGTACCAAAGGTAACAAGTTCGTTCAAGGGGACATGAAAAGTTCCACACTTATTATAGCTGAAGTCATGTTTTGAAATTAAGATCATACCGAACTTCTCATATTTAAGCACCACTATATTCGTAAAAATACTCTTTGATTGGACATCCAATAGGAATTTGTCTATCCTTCAAATATATACCACAAGAAAAAATCCCAAACCATAATGTTAAACTACAAAGATCAAAAACCCAAAGGATTACCTAGTATATTTTGTTCGTCTAATTAAGATAAAACAATGCCAATTTTGTAGCATAATACACAGCTTAATTACGTTCCTCACCAGAGTGTTATGGTAAACTTACCAACATACTAGCTGTAATATCATAAAAAATAGTGCATTTCAGTATCTGTATTGTGTCCCAACAGTGTGGCCCTAAGGCGACAAATCCATTTTGCCTCAGTCTGTCTTAGTAATAGTTCCCTATTACCTCCTCTCCTTGGTGTCACAACATGTTCAATACCATGGAACCACATTGAGGTGTCATCCGGATGTTCCGCAATATAATGTTCAACAATAGGATATCTATTATCTCTATTCTTAATAGCCCTACAGTGTTCCTGTATGCGATGTTTCAAACATCGGATTGTACTTCCAATGTATATTTTGCCACATTTACACCCCAAAACATATACTACAAATGTAGTATTACAATTTATAAATTGGTCAATTGTATATTGTATTGTAGAGTTATATGAAAAGGTCATAGTTTTGTTTCTGCCCCAGGTACAAGAGATACAGGTGCCACATGTAAAAAAACCCTTGGGTTTAGGCGGTAACCAGGATGTTGTATTTGTTGTACTAGTCACATAACTTGGGCATAATGAATTGCGGAATGATGATCCTCTCCTATATGTTATTAATGGTCGTTCCTTTATGTGATTTTTGAGGCCCGGAACTTCAATTAGAAGATGCCAGTGTTTTTTAAAGATGTTAAAAATAGTACCACTATGCACCGTATATTGGGTCACAAATCTCACAATAGAGTTTTCAACTTCTTGTCTATTCAACGCAGGTTTCTCTCTTAGAGTATCCTCTCTCTGTGTACACTGTATTCTTGATGCTGCTTTTTCCACAACCTTCCGATCATAGCCCCTTTTTAAAAATCTACGTTTAGTTAACTGCAAATTGGTTTGAAAAGTGGATTCCTCACTACAATTGCGTCTTATACGCATCATTTCCCCAAATGGGATGTTATTGATCACAGATTTGGCATGCGCACTTGCTGCATGGAGAATCCCATTGCAGGCAGTTTCCTTTCTAAACAGTTTACTTTGAATTACTCCTTGTTCAACATAAAATTGGACATCCAAAAATTAATCCTGTCCTTACTCCAGGCCATAGTAAGCTTAACATTCAAGTTGTTGTCATTAAGATAATAAAGATATTGTTCCAGCTGATCCACGGTACCTGACCATAAGCACATAATGTCATCAATGTACCTCCCCCAGAACACAATGTGTTCAATCCAGGGGGAGGCACCTCTGCTCCAGGCATGCTCCCTCTCATACCATCCCATAAAGAGACATGCATAAGAGGGAGCAAACCTGGAACCCATCGCAGTCCCGTGTACCTGCTGGTACCAATGACCATCATGTAGGAAAAAGTTTAAGGTCAAAATAATATCCACCATCTCCATTATCATCTCATTATATTCGAAGAGTGAGGCATCCTCTTTGTCCAAAAAAGTTTGTATGGCCATTTTTCCAAATTTTTTATCTATACATGTATAAAGACTTTCTACATCAAATGTAACGAAGAGCAACTCGTCAGCCCACTGAAAGTCTTTGAACTTGACGAGAATGTCCTTCGTATCCCTGATGTAAGATGGTAAATTATGTACATATTGTTGTAATCTAGCATCTACATATTCAGATAGTTTTTCTGTAGGTGACCCTACCCCCGAGATGATCGGTCTTCCCGGGGGGAAGGCACCTGTCTTGTGAATTTTTGGGAGTATGTAGATGCAGGGGAAAGTAGGACTCTCTACCCGCAAATATTTAAACTCATCATTAGTCAATAGACCTATATCCTGCCAATCACTCAATCTTTCATTGATTCTGTTAGTCACATAAGGGATAGGATTAGTATCAATTTTTCTATAATACAAATCATTCTTCAATTGTCGCTCTATCTCTTTTATGTAGTCCTGATGATTCATTATAACCACATTTCCCCCCTTATCCGCTTCTCTAATTACAATATTGGGATCCCTTCTCAGTCTATCCAGGGCCTGCCTCTCCAACTGGGTGATATTACCAGACCTTCCACGTGTATAAGGGTTAGGGGTCTCCAGTTTGTAAAGTTCCCTAGTTACATTATTGTAAAACTGGTCGATATTATGGTGATAAGTGGCTGCAGGTGGCACAAATTTGGATTTTGGTCTCAATTCATTATTTGAGTTTGTATTCTGTGTAATGTTAAATTCATTTAACAATAATGGCACATCATATGTGTCTTCTTCACTTATTGACAATAGACATTGTATATTTTTAACATCCTCTATGGTGTGTGTACCTTTGGTTTTCAATACCGGGTTTGTATTTCTAACCCCTTCCCTATGTTCAAAAAAGTCCTTCAATTTCAAGTTTCTTGTGAATTTATATAAATCCACATGTATGTTAGTTAAGTCCCCCTTTGCGTGGGACAGAAATTGAGGCCCAAACTCAAAACCTTCATTTCATAATCATCAAGCACTTTATTTGATAGGTTAACAATTTTAAGATCTTGTTCCATCTCTTCGTTATGTTCTGTATTCTTATCATGCAGCACATCTAACTCTATTTCCCTTTCACCAATGTTGGTCTTTTGTCCACCATCTTTCCCTTGATACCTCCCTTTCTTCCTTCTTCCACCCCTCCTGGTCTTACCTGTTCTCTTTTTTGTTGTATTCGGCTGCTTATGCGTACCTTGGCTATCTCTTTTTGAAAGGAGGAGGCTCCTTCCTCTAAAGGGATATCTGAAGCAGTAATGTTTGATGTTGTACTGCTCAGAGAGGAAATTGAGGCATTACTAATAGAACTACTTTCATCTCCTTCCTCTCTTCCTTCCCTAGAACGCTTCCTATCATCCACAATTTGTAAGTTGTCAAATTTCTTCGCAAATGTGTAGATCCTACCTTCCCGGTAATCTTTGTCATCACGTTTAATTTTTCTCAATTTCTTATCTTTCAAATAAATCTGATGATTTTCTATTACCTGCTTTAAAATTACAAAATTCTTCTCAATTAGCTCATTTGGTTCCATTTCATTTATTTCCTTTTCAATCTCCTCAATTTCACCTTGTAACTTCTCTCCTTTCTCATGTGCATGTTTAACTAAAATGCGCATCATGATCTGAGATGCGCCTTCTAAATTAGTTTCCCACTCCTTGAGGAGTTCCCCACTCAAATCCTCAAAAGTAGGAAAAATTAGAATTCTCAATCCCCTAGGAATCTTCTGATTGTCAATGTATTGTTGGAGAGTAATTCCATCCCACCATCTACTAAGTTCCTGTTTCTTCAGTCGCTCTAATCTAACAAATAATGCTTTAAGACTTTTTTAGACTGAACATTAGTATTACTTAAATTCTTTACAGGGTTGGCTCCAAATAAATTTTGCGCCAATTCTTCTCGTCCATCATTGAATCTTGGCATTTTTTAAACAATTATGACTTCGAGGATGAGTGCAGTACAGTCCATAAATTTTAAATAACCAAACAGAAGAACATACGGCTGACTGAGGTACTGCACCTCTAATCCAAATATTACAAAAGTGTCCAAAGTTCCGTGCATACACTTCCGGAGCCCGCCGTACTTGGTCTCCACTGATTTCCCAGAGGTAAGCTTTATTGCAAAGGGGAAGGTGCACCGATTAAATGAGTCCACAGTGTTTCCAACTTTTCCAAAGTGTATTTTCTTTATTTTGTATCAAAAGGAGTTTAGAACAGCAAAAGTCAGCCAACGCGTTTCGTTCCTATTGGAACTTCATCAGGGCTGAAAGTGTTAATAAAATCGTATGTAAGACCAAATGTATATAAATAACAACTACAAAAACACACAATAAAAGCACAGAACCAACCACATATATACACATACAATATATCACATTAGAAACCAAACAATTATTTAGACAACTAAACTTACACACATTTATATATGTACATACTAAACGACAGAATACATCAAAAGGAACACACACACAATAGACAGGGGAACTTAAACATATAATAAAATCCAATTTGTATATAAAGAAACCAATTTTTGTTTATAAAAACATGCACAGTCTGTTTATCAAACAGAGAGAAGTAAAAAAGAATCAATAAAGGAGTCCCTTGTTGGGACAACATACAGAAAACAGTCAAAACATAAGTGAAAAGTTTTTTAAAAGAACCTTTTTCTAACCTTAGTATACCAGAATCTAATACTTAGCATATTCTCAATGAATATTTAACATAATAAAAACACCAAATCAAAAAGAAGGGGAAAAGAGAAAGAAAACAGAAAGAAACAAAAGGAAAAGCCACAGAACCAAGACATAACCATAAAGAGGTGTTTAAAAAACGCCTAGGATATTCCAAAATTTCTCTCAATAATAAACCTGTCTATATATATTTCAGCATATAAAAATGCAGTTATCTATAAGTATTTATCATTGTGATAAGGCTATTCTCACCTCATATATATTCATCAAAGACATGGGATAAATCGTCACCATTGTGTTGCGGATCACAAGCCACCAATCCAAGGTTTGAAAGCTTAAAATTAGCGTATCCTAATATAAAAAGAGGGGTCAAGTAAGCCGAATTCAATCGACATTTTAACCTTTTACAAAATCGAAAGGTCACATATACAAAAGTGTATATTCTTCTCACCTTACTTATCTGTAAGTGATGGTACCAGATCTATCCTGGATATTAATCAAATTTATGCGATCCAAAACCCTAGGTTGGGTATATTCAAGATTGGGAAAACACGCCCTAAAGATAAAGGAACAGATAAATGCAACTCATCTCTATCAAATAGTGTAATATTATTGCTTTCCCAACCATATATGAGTGACCTCTCACGAAAAAATATTTTTTATTCATGATACGCCAATATATCTAAAGGGATACCCAAAATTGACCTACTTTATTCAATACTAGGTATGATACAGCAAAAGCCTCCCGACGGTACTCGAAAAGCCTGGCATATAAAACAAGGTCATGAGAAGCTATCGTATTCACATTTAACCATCCATAGCCCAATTACCTCCCAAATTGGTCCAAAAGAGTATAACGGTCAGCCTATAACAAACAGAAAACGCCAGCAGTACTTCCCATAATGTCAACCATCAAAATATCGCTTCATACGTCAGTATCGTAACTTGCCCTGATGCGGCGTACTCCAATGTTCATATTAGGGGTTATGATTTAAACACCCGAGCCAGATTCCCTCAATCGTTTTAAGGTACATGTGCGTTGACGGAAAGACGTCACCCGCAATTGTTTTTGCCGTCGTATTTGTAAGGAATACTCCATAACCCGATACCTCCCAAATTAGTCTAAGAAAATATTACGGTCAACCTATAACAAACAGACCACGCCAACAGTAATTCCCATAATGTAAATCCTGATAATGGCGCTTAATTCGTCAGTATCGCAACTTACCCTAATACGGCGTACTTCAATGTTCCTATTCGGGGTTGTAATTCAAACACCCGCGCCATATTCCCTCCATCGTTATAAAGGGCATGTTCGTTAACGGAATGACGTCACCCGCACTTGTCTATTGCCGTAAGGACGTGTAGATAAATGTAATATAGATACGATAATAGCCGCCATTTATAAGAGGCAAATTCTAATAGCAATTCAAAATTAGTAACAACCCACACCGTAATTTAAACGTAATTCTATATTATATGCGTTTTAGTATGATCAGCGTGGGGTAATTCAATTTACTTAACCATTTGTAATTAAACATAAAATAAAAATTTTTGAGAATAATTTAAGAGGTAACCGCAATATTTCAAGGGATAAAATTATTAAACAGATAGTAAGTTCAAATACGCACCGGGTTTCGAAATTTTTTCTTATATCCAGTATATCGCGATCTGAGAAGTACAACCAATACCTTCTTTTTAGCTGTATTGTATCTAAGTAACCTATTCGTTCAAGGGGCCATAAGAAGTTCCACACTTATTTTAGCTGGAGACATATTTTGTATTTAAAATCGTATAAAGTTCTCATGTTTAGGCGCCCCTATATTCATAAAAGCGCTCCATAAGATGTATTGTAAATACGAAAGACTCCACCATTTGTAAGAGGCTTATTGCAATAGACAATTCATAATTTTCGACGGACCGCACCGTAATTAGACGTACTGTCCTATTTGTATTTGGAAGTAAAGTATTTATAGAAAAGATAATGTAAGGGGTGACCACCATATAACAAGAGAAAGAATTTGTTAGTCGTTAGTTAGAGTCACGCTCCGGGATTCATAAACGAGATCATATATTCAATATATCAAGATCCGAAAAGCACAGTCAATCTCTTCCTTCCAACTATATTGTACCAAAGGTAACAAGTTCGTTCAAGGGGACATGAAAAGTTCCACACTTATTATAGCTGAAGTCATGTTTTGAAATTAAGATCATACCGAACTTCTCATATTTAAGCACCACTATATTCGTAAAAATACTCTTTGATTGGACATCCAATAGGAATTTGTCTATCCTTCAAATATATACCACAAGAAAAAATCCCAAACCATAATGTTAAACTACAAAGATCAAAAACCCAAAGGATTACCTAGTATATTTTGTTCGTCTAATTAAGATAAAACAATGCCAATTTTGTAGCATAATACACAGCTTAATTACGTTCCTCACCAGAGTGTTATGGTAAACTTACCAACATACTAGCTGTAATATCATAAAAAATAGTGCATTTCAGTATCTGTATTGTGTCCCAACAGTGTGGCCCTAAGGCGACAAATCCATTTTGCCTCAGTCTGTCTTAGTAATAGTTCCCTATTACCTCCTCTCCTTGGTGTCACAACATGTTCAATACCATGGAACCACATTGAGGTGTCATCCGGATGTTCCGCAATATAATGTTCAACAATAGGATATCTATTATCTCTATTCTTAATAGCCCTACAGTGTTCCTGTATGCGATGTTTCAAACATCGGATTGTACTTCCAATGTATATTTTGCCACATTTACACCCCAAAACATATACTACAAATGTAGTATTACAATTTATAAATTGGTCAATTGTATATTGTATTGTAGAGTTATATGAAAAGGTCATAGTTTTGTTTCTGCCCCAGGTACAAGAGATACAGGTGCCACATGTAAAAAAACCCTTGGGTTTAGGCGGTAACCAGGATGTTGTATTTGTTGTACTAGTCACATAACTTGGGCATAATGAATTGCGGAATGATGATCCTCTCCTATATGTTATTAATGGTCGTTCCTTTATGTGATTTTTGAGGCCCGGAACTTCAATTAGAAGATGCCAGTGTTTTTTAAAGATGTTAAAAATAGTACCACTATGCACCGTATATTGGGTCACAAATCTCACAATAGAGTTTTCAACTTCTTGTCTATTCAACGCAGGTTTCTCTCTTAGAGTATCCTCTCTCTGTGTACACTGTATTCTTGATGCTGCTTTTTCCACAACCTTCCGATCATAGCCCCTTTTTAAAAATCTACGTTTAGTTAACTGCAAATTGGTTTGAAAAGTGGATTCCTCACTACAATTGCGTCTTATACGCATCATTTCCCCAAATGGGATGTTATTGATCACAGATTTGGCATGCGCACTTGCTGCATGGAGAATCCCATTGCAGGCAGTTTCCTTTCTAAACAGTTTACTTTGAATTACTCCTTGTTCAACATAAAATTGGACATCCAAAAATTAATCCTGTCCTTACTCCAGGCCATAGTAAGCTTAACATTCAAGTTGTTGTCATTAAGATAATAAAGATATTGTTCCAGCTGATCCACGGTACCTGACCATAAGCACATAATGTCATCAATGTACCTCCCCCAGAACACAATGTGTTCAATCCAGGGGAGGCACTTCTGCTCCAGGCATGCTCCCTCTCATACCATCCCATAAAGAGACATGCATAAGAGGGAGCAAACCTGGAACCCATCGCAGTCCCGTGTACCTGCTGGTACCAATGACCATCATGTAGGAAAAAGTTTAAGGTCAAAATAATATCCACCATCTCCATTATCATCTCATTATATTCGAAGAGTGAGGCATCCTCTTTGTCCAAAAAAGTTTGTATGGCCATTTTTCCAAATTTTTTATCTATACATGTATAAAGACTTTCTACATCAAATGTAACGAAGAGCAACTCGTCAGCCCACTGAAAGTCTTTGAACTTGACGAGAATGTCCTTCGTATCCCTGATGTAAGATGGTAAATTATGTACATATTGTTGTAATCTAGCATCTACATATTCAGATAGTTTTTCTGTAGGTGACCCTACCCCCGAGATGATCGGTCTTCCCGGGGGAAGGCACCTGTCTTGTGAATTTTTGGGAGTATGTAGATGCAGGGGAAAGTAGGACTCTCTACCCGCAAATATTTAAACTCATCATTAGTCAATAGACCTATATCCTGCCAATCACTCAATCTTTCATTGATTCTGTTAGTCACATAAGGGATAGGATTAGTATCAATTTTTCTATAATACAAATCATTCTTCAATTGTCGCTCTATCTCTTTTATGTAGTCCTGATGATTCATTATAACCACATTTCCCCCTTATCCGCTTCTCTAATTACAATATTGGGATCCCTTCTCAGTCTATCCAGGGCCTGCCTCTCCAACTGGGTGATATTACCAGACCTTCCACGTGTATAAGGGTTAGGGGTCTCCAGTTTGTAAAGTTCCCTAGTTACATTATTGTAAAACTGGTCGATATTATGGTGATAAGTGGCTGCAGGTGGCACAAATTTGGATTTTGGTCTCAATTCATTATTTGAGTTTGTATTCTGTGTAATGTTAAATTCATTTAACAATAATGGCACATCATATGTGTCTTCTTCACTTATTGACAATAGACATTGTATATTTTTAACATCCTCTATGGTGTGTGTACCTTTGGTTTTCAATACCGGGTTTGTATTTCTAACCCCTTCCCTATGTTCAAAAAAGTCCTTCAATTTCAAGTTTCTTGTGAATTTATATAAATCCACATGTATGTTAGTTAAGTCCCCCTTTGCGTGGGACAGAAATTGAGGCCCAAACTCAAAACCTTCATTTCATAATCATCAAGCACTTTATTTGATAGGTTAACAATTTTAAGATCTTGTTCCATCTCTTCGTTATGTTCTGTATTCTTATCATGCAGCACATCTAACTCTATTTCCCTTTCACCAATGTTGGTCTTTTGTCCACCATCTTTCCCTTGATACCTCCCTTTCTTCCTTCTTCCACCCCTCCTGGTCTTACCTGTTCTCTTTTTTGTTGTATTCGGCTGCTTATGCGTACCTTGGCTATCTCTTTTTGAAAGGAGGAGGCTCCTTCCTCTAAAGGGATATCTGAAGCAGTAATGTTTGATGTTGTACTGCTCAGAGAGGAAATTGAGGCATTACTAATAGAACTACTTTCATCTCCTTCCTCTCTTCCTTCCCTAGAACGCTTCCTATCATCCACAATTTGTAAGTTGTCAAATTTCTTCGCAAATGTGTAGATCCTACCTTCCCGGTAATCTTTGTCATCACGTTTAATTTTTCTCAATTTCTTATCTTTCAAATAAATCTGATGATTTTCTATTACCTGCTTTAAAATTACAAAATTCTTCTCAATTAGCTCATTTGGTTCCATTTCATTTATTTCCTTTTCAATCTCCTCAATTTCACCTTGTAACTTCTCTCCTTTCTCATGTGCATGTTTAACTAAAATGCGCATCATGATCTGAGATGCGCCTTCTAAATTAGTTTCCCACTCCTTGAGGAGTTCCCCACTCAAATCCTCAAAAGTAGGAAAAATTAGAATTCTCAATCCCCTAGGAATCTTCTGATTGTCAATGTATTGTTGGAGAGTAATTCCATCCCACCATCTACTAAGTTCCTGTTTCTTCAGTCGCTCTAATCTAACAAATAATGCTTTAAGACTTTTTAGACTGAACATTAGTATTACTTAAATTCTTTACAGGGTTGGCTCCAAATAAATTTTGCGCCAATTCTTCTCGTCCATCATTGAATCTTGGCATTTTTTAAACAATTATGACTTCGAGGATGAGTGCAGTACAGTCCATAAATTTTAAATAACCAAACAGAAGAACATACGGCTGACTGAGGTACTGCACCTCTAATCCAAATATTACAAAAGTGTCCAAAGTTCCGTGCATACACTTCCGGAGCCCGCCGTACTTGGTCTCCACTGATTTCCCAGAGGTAAGCTTTATTGCAAAGGGGAAGGTGCACCGATTAAATGAGTCCACAGTGTTTCCAACTTTTCCAAAGTGTATTTTCTTTATTTTGTATCAAAAGGAGTTTAGAACAGCAAAAGTCAGCCAACGCGTTTCGTTCCTATTGGAACTTCATCAGGGCTGAAAGTGTTAATAAAATCGTATGTAAGACCAAATGTATATAAATAACAACTACAAAAACACACAATAAAAGCACAGAACCAACCACATATATACACATACAATATATCACATTAGAAACCAAACAATTATTTAGACAACTAAACTTACACACATTTATATATGTACATACTAAACGACAGAATACATCAAAAGGAACACACACACAATAGACAGGGGAACTTAAACATATAATAAAATCCAATTTGTATATAAAGAAACCAATTTTTGTTTATAAAAACATGCACAGTCTGTTTATCAAACAGAGAGAAGTAAAAAAGAATCAATAAAGGAGTCCCTTGTTGGGACAACATACAGAAAACAGTCAAAACATAAGTGAAAAGTTTTTTAAAAAGAACCTTTTTCTAACCTTAGTATACCAGAATCTAATACTTAGCATATTCTCAATGAATATTTAACATAATAAAAACACCAAATCAAAAAGAAGGGGAAAAGAGAAAGAAAACAGAAAGAAACAAAAGGAAAAGCCACAGAACCAAGACATAACCATAAAGAGGTGTTTAAAAAACGCCTAGGATATTCCAAAATTTCTCTCAATAATAAACCTGTCTATATATATTTCAGCATATAAAAATGCAGTTATCTATAAGTATTTATCATTGTGATAAGGCTATTCTCACCTCATATATATTCATCAAAGACATGGGATAAATCGTCACCATTGTGTTGCGGATCACAAGCCACCAATCCAAGGTTTGAAAGCTTAAAATTAGCGTATCCTAATATAAAAAGAGGGGTCAAGTAAGCCGAATTCAATCGACATTTTAACCTTTTACAAAATCGAAAGGTCACATATACAAAAGTGTATATTCTTCTCACCTTACTTATCTGTAAGTGATGGTACCAGATCTATCCTGGATATTAATCAAATTTATGCGATCCAAAACCCTAGGTTGGGTATATTCAAGATTGGGAAAACACGCCCTAAAGATAAAGGAACAGATAAATGCAACTCATCTCTATCAAATAGTGTAATATTATTGCTTTCCCAACCATATATGAGTGACCTCTCACGAAAAATATTTTTTTATTCATGATACGCCAATATATCTAAAGGGATACCCAAAATTGACCTACTTTATTCAATACTAGGTATGATACAGCAAAAGCCTCCCCGACGGTACTCGAAAAGCCTGGCATATAAAACAAGGTCATGAGAAGCTATCGTATTCACATTTAACCATCCATAGCCCAATTACCTCCCAAATTGGTCCAAAAGAGTATAACGGTCAGCCTATAACAAACAGAAAACGCCAGCAGTACTTCCCATAATGTCAACCATCAAAATATCGCTTCGTACGTCAGTATCGTAACTTGCCCTGATGCGGCGTACTCCAATGTTCATATTAGGGGTTATGATTTAAACACCCGAGCCAGATTCCCTCAATCGTTTTAAGGTACATGTGCGTTGACGGAAAGACGTCACCCGCAATTGTTTTTTGCCGTCGTATTTGTAAGGAATACTCCATAACCCGATACCTCCCAAATTAGTCTAAGAAAATATTACGGTCAACCTATAACAAAAAGACCACGCCAACAGTAATTCCCATAATGTAAATCCTGATAATGGCGCTTAATTCGTCAGTATCGCAACTTACCCTAATACGGCGTACTTCAATGTTCCTATTCGGGGTTGTAATTCAAACACCCGCGCCATATTCCCTCCATCGTTATAAAGGGCATGTTCGTTAACGGAATGACGTCACCCGCACTTGTCTATTGCCGTAAGGACGTGTAGATAAATGTAATATAGATACGATAATAGCCGCCATTTATAAGAGGCAAATTCTAATAGCAATTCAAAATTAGTAACAACCCACACCGTAATTTAAACGTAATTCTATATTATATGCGTTTTAGTATGATCAGCGTGGGGTAATTCAATTTACTTAACCATTTGTAATTAAACATAAAATAAAAATTTTTGAGAATAATTTAAGAGGTAACCGCAATATTTCAAGGGATAAAATTATTAAACAGATAGTAAGTTCAAATACGCACCGGGTTTCGAAATTTTTTTTTTTTATATCCAGTATATCGCGATCTGAGAAGTACAACCAATACCTTCTTTTTAGCTGTATTGTATCTAAGTAACCTATTCGTTCAAGGGGCCATAAGAAGTTCCACACTTATTTTAGCTGGAGACATATTTTGTATTTAAAATCGTATAAAGTTCTCATGTTTAGGCGCCCTATATTCATAAAAGCGCTCCATAAGATGTATTGTAAATACGAAAGACTCCACCATTTGTAAGAGGCTTATTGCAATAGACAATTCATAATTTTCGACGGACCGCACCGTAATTAGACGTACTGTCCTATTTGTATTTGGAAGTAAAGTATTTATAGAAAAGATAATGTAAGGGGTGACCACCATATAACAAGAGAAAGAATTTGTTAGTCGTTAGTTAGAGTCACGCTCCGGGATTCATAAACGAGATCATATATTCAATATATCAAGATCCGAAAAGCACAGTCAATCTCTTCCTTCCAACTATATTGTACCAAAGGTAACAAGTTCGTTCAAGGGGACATGAAAAGTTCCACACTTATTATAGCTGAAGTCATGTTTTGAAATTAAGATCATACCGAACTTCTCATATTTAAGCACCACTATATTCGTAAAAATACTCTTTGATTGGACATCCAATAGGAATTTGTCTATCCTTCAAATATATACCACAAGAAAAAATCCCAAACCATAATGTTAAACTACAAAGATCAAAAACCCAAAGGATTACCTAGTATATTTTGTTCGTCTAATTAAGATAAAACAATGCCAATTTTGTAGCATAATACACAGCTTAATTACGTTCCTCACCAGAGTGTTATGGTAAACTTACCAACATACTAGCTGTAATATCATAAAAAATAGTGCATTTCAGTATCTGTATTGTGTCCCAACAGTGTGGCCCTAAGGCGACAAATCCATTTTGCCTCAGTCTGTCTTAGTAATAGTTCCCTATTACCTCCTCTCCTTGGTGTCACAACATGTTCAATACCATGGAACCACATTGAGGTGTCATCCGGATGTTCCGCAATATAATGTTCAACAATAGGATATCTATTATCTCTATTCTTAATAGCCCTACAGTGTTCCTGTATGCGATGTTTCAAACATCGGATTGTACTTCCAATGTATATTTTGCCACATTTACACCCCAAAACATATACTACAAATGTAGTATTACAATTTATAAATTGGTCAATTGTATATTGTATTGTAGAGTTATATGAAAAGGTCATAGTTTTGTTTCTGCCCCAGGTACAAGAGATACAGGTGCCACATGTAAAAAAACCCTTGGGTTTAGGCGGTAACCAGGATGTTGTATTTGTTGTACTAGTCACATAACTTGGTCTGAACCATGCCGGAGAGATTCCCCTGATGCTGCGCCCACTGGATCTTCAGATCCTACTGCAGTGCCCGCATATGCCAATGGGCATGAGTCACAAGCAGGATGCAGGAGGCAATGAGGCCCAACAGCCTCAGAGTCAGTCTCACTGAAATCTAGGATAGAGGCTGCAAACATCGGAATCATAGCATGTATATCCTGGACTCCCCGCTTGGGAGGATAAGCCCGAAACTGTAGTGTCCAGAACGGCCCTGATGAAAGGAAGCGCCTGAAAGGAAATCAGGTGTGACTTCGGCATGTTGATAATGAACCCCAGCGAGTGCAGGAGGTTCGCTGTAGTCTGAAGGTGGGAGATGACTGCCTGGGGGGAGCCCGACTTCAACAGCCAATTGTCGAGGTAGAGGGAGACTGGAACCCTGTCCTCTGCAGAAGAGCTGCAACCATCACCACCATCACTTTTATGGACACCCGAGGGGAGCTGGTAAGGCCAAAAGGGAGCAAAGCAAACCAAAAGTGCTCTTGGCCTACCATGAACTGCAGGTAATGTCTGAAGGCAGAAATATGCACCCTGTAAGTCCAAAGCAACCATCCAGCCTCCCCAGTCTAGGGCACATAAAACTTGGGTGAGCATGAGCATCTTGAAATTCTTTTTCGAGAAGAGGTTGAGAAGGCGCAGGTTTAGGATAGGATAAAGTCCTCCGTCTTTCTTCGGCAGCATAAAGTAGCAGTAACAACAACCACAAACTACTTCTGATGCTGGCACGCTCTCTATGGCTCCCTTGGCCAAGAGAGCCTACACTTCTTGACGGAACAATGAGAGATGGTCCTCCGTCAGCCAATCGTACGTGGGTGGCATGGGTTGTGGTGTAGTCACAAAGGGAAGGGAGTCACACCTTTGAATGATCTGTAGTGCTCAGTGGTCTGATATCACTGACCGCCAGTGGGGCAGGTGATGAATGAATGATTTAACTTGATAACACGCACGAATCACCCCATCCAGGATATCTCGGCGCAGCAACAGTACAGTAAAGCCAGAAAAGACTAGACTAAAACAATGCCGGTTTTAGTCATTTACAGAATGTGTGATAGTCTGGACAGGTTCTAACAGAGTGTGGCAATTTGTTCCAGAGGGTGGGGACCAAAGAAAAAGACCATCCACCACATCAAGATCGACGAAGGCGCGGGACTGACAGTAGCTCTTTCTCACTGGCACACAGTCTTTTAGCGGGATAATAGCGTTTGAGCTTCTGACATAGATATTCAGGGCCTTTGCTCAACTGGGCTTGATAGGTTAAACAGCACAGTTTAAAAGTTATCCTTCTCTTTACTGGCAACCAGTGAAGAAATTTTAAGAGGGGAGCAGAGGCCGTTCTGAGCGGCCGATTGCAAATCAGCCGGGCAGCTGTGTTTTGCACGACTTGCAATTTCGACAATAAGGACTCATTGGCAGATGCCAATAGCGCATTGCCGTAATCCAGTCAGCTTACAACCAGATTTTGCACTGAGGTCGATAGTGGAAGAAATGGAAATGCCTTCTTGAGTAAATGTAGTATGCGAAAACAGGTGCCCGTAGTACATAGGACTTGCTCTTTCATTTTCAATTCCTGATCTAACTTGACCTCCAGATTTTTAACTACCTTACTAGGGATAGGGGCCGTGCCCAACTCCGGCAGCCACCAATCTGGGGACCAGAGGGTTTGCGCCTTCCCAAACAGAATAATCTCTGTTTTCCCTGGGTTTAACTGCAGGAAGATGCTGCTGCCCCTCACTGAGTGCCCATGATGGTCGCAGGGCAAACTAAAGAGGCCTGGAAGCAGTGGCTGCTGGGGGGTGGTGAACTGACCAGACTGCTAGCCGCCTGTCCCATTTTGCCTATGGGACCCACACGCGAGCCCACAAAAAGGCTGGGAGGATATAGAGACCCCTTCGGTGACCAAGAAAGGGGTGGAAGGCGAATTGGGGTTAGCAAGGGGCCGTAGACAAGCCCACGCCTCTGGCTATAGCTCTGCTGTCCTTAAAGCGCTTCAGCGCTGAACCCTCCTCTCTAAAGAGGCAAGAGCCATCAAAGGGCATATCCAGGAGGGAAGCCAGGACACCCCCTAAAAACCCAGTCGTTCTCAGCAAGGCATGGCACTGCAAGGCCACTGACAATGAAATAGCTCTGCCCAGCGAGTCGGTTGTGTTGATCTCCCACCTTATGGAGAACTTTTCTGTATCTCGCTAATCTGCAATAGCCTGGGTAAGTATGGCTCAGGCCTCCTCCGAGATTATAGGCAGCACTTGCGCAACCGAGTCTCATATCGTATGGGAATAACAGCCCAACAGGCACGCAGTGTTCAACGACTGCAGTGCTAGTCTGGCGGAAGAGAACATTCTCTTGCCAAAGTTATCTAGCCTCTTGGATTCCCTATCTTGTAGAGTGGTAGGGAATGCGCCATGATTAATTCTGGACGTGGAGGCTTGGACCACTAAGCTTTCTGGGGTGGGGTGCTGGGTGGGTAAACTGCGGTTCCAAGGAGCGGGGCGATGGCAGTGTGCAATTGTCCTATGCACAGGACCGCCTGTGCAGGGCTTGGACCAGGTCTCGAGTAGAACGTCTGTAAGGGCTTCCTTGAAGGTCTGTAGGGGTTCATAAGGCGAGACTCCTGGCTGAAGCACCTCCGTCAAGACGTTTGTCTTGACTGCCACTGAGGGTAGTGTAAGGTCTGGACCTCAGCCACCCTGCACACCACCATCACAAAAGAGGCTCCCTCCTCCATAGCCATGGTAGTAGGAGAGACCAGGCCAGTGTTAGATGAGGTGTCTAACCCACTGTCCTCCGCCACCTCCTTGTACTAGATGTCTTGCTCTTCTTCTGTGAGCTGGCAACCATAAGGGTCCCTAAACCCTCCAATTCGTCTCTTTCTCCAGGCCTACTTAAACAAATAAAGCACTGGCTCTGCTCCGGGAAACATGGACCGGGTCAGCGCTGGAGTTGACGCCCATCCGACTCCGTGTCAGAGTCAGGAATAACGAACAAGTTACTTACCTTCGGTAACACCTTATCTTGTAGAGACTATGTCTAGCCGCTGGATTCAGTCTGATACCTGGGGAAATTCAAAAGCGGCTAGAAGTCTCTATCAGATGATGGGGCCAGTGCCGCCTAGGTGCGTTGCCACTGGAATGGGTGCCTAGGAAGGCCCCGCCGGCGACTCTGCTCTAGATCCAGCAAGGGATCCATGGGGCCTAACTGGAGCTGAGGGCGAACATGCAAGTGTCAGTCCAGTAGGGCCGACTCCTGTACCGGTGGGGCCTGAAGGCACTCCAGAGGGGCCGGGCCACCTTAATATGAGGCGCATGGCCTCATATGAACTCCTTCAGCTGGGCAGGTGTCACTCCAGCTCTAGGAAAATCAGGGAAGTGTGGAGTGTACCCGGGTTCAGGTTCCACGAACTTGCAGGGCCTGGACTGCCGACGCTCCCTTGTCAAGTCAGAAGACTTCCACTGACGCAGCAAAGTCAAAGACCTCTTGGTCTTCTTATATTTGTGGGACTTATCTGACTACCCTGATGATTTTGATGGCTCTGCTATCAGTCCAGGGACCTTCCAGCGCTATCGGGACCTCGAGCATCACGCCCATTGACTGGCTGTGAGGAGCTTGAGTGAGTGCTCCCTCAGCGCCTTGGGGTGCATGGTGCAACAGTCCTCATAGGTTTTGGAGTCATGGTCATACTCCAAGCACCACACACACACACACACACCAAGTGGGGGGGGGGGGTGGCTGTCACCCACATTTGCCTGTGACAGGTGTAGGAAAGTGTCCTTTTTGCACGGTTACCTCCCACTTTTTGTCTGACATTTGATGCACTTTGGCTTGATGTGTTCTGAGTCCCTCTCATACAGAAGGGGGCCCCTGGAAGCGGATAACAGGCAGGTCGGACAGGGGAGAAAACCAAATACAGTCTAGAGGGACCCAAGCTGCCTGAATAAAGATAATAAAGTGCTAACAAAGTCACTAATACATTAAAACATCGCTATACAAACAGAGAAATTCCCCCAAACGAATAAGAAAAAGGGAATAGAGAAAAATATATATATTTTTTATTTGTAATATTTTATCAAAATTCATAAAGGTAACATGTGGCATGAAACCATTCCAACATACATAAATATATATAAGGTCCCACATTCACACACTCAATACACACTAACAACCACACTTCCAAACATACTCAAACACTCTACATACTCAAGAGAAATTCAACATTTATGATATAGTCAAAACTCAAATTGATTAACATTCATGATACAAGATACATGATAGGCATCAAGTAGTCAGTAGTCATTCAAGTGTCTTCTTGTTAGAGAAGGTGGAAACAAACGGAGGCACGAGGTTCTCCAGCGCCAACACGCGTTTCGGTGTCTAACGAGATATGGGTCACACCTTCATCAGGGCGGTCAAATCAAATGTGGGACACAAGAATAGATGCGCCTAAAAGGATAATGTAATGGAGTAAACAATAGATATCATATAACATAGGTAAAATCAACATATCTCAGGGAGGGTACAGTTCCTAAATATACAACATGTAAAAGGGAGAATTAAACGTTTGCAGCGTAATGATGAGGATCATTTTAAATAGAATCAACACGTATTTATCGAAAGAAAGAGTGCGCATGGGAGAGATAGACAGAGATTGGCAGGGGAATATAGGGAAGGTCCAAGGAATCCCAGTAATGAAAGACTTATAAGTTAAAGAAGAGTTCACCCGAAATTCCCATAGTGAAAAAGAACTGAGTATAGTGGTGATAGTAGATTTAAAAAAAAGCTATATGAACAAGTTACTTACCTTCAGTAACGCTTTTTCTGGTGGATACAGAATCTGCCTGTGGATTCCTCACCTTTTGAATATCCCCTGCGCCAGCATTCCACGGAAACTTTTTCCTAGTTCTCCTCGCCGACGAGGTCGTCACAATACCACGGCTCCGCTCGTGACTCCGTATGACGTCACCGGAGCCATAAGAGAGCCTCGTCGGCGTGATGACGTCAGTTCCACCCATTTTTTTCCGTGCCTCCGAGGTGAAACGAGTGGACTGACAATAGATACAAAGTATACACAGTACACAATATTTACATCAATACACATAGTGTAAAATTAAATGGAAAGCCAAAGAATAAAAGCATTTCCTATAACCACACAAAGGCAAATAGAAATGATAAAGCAAAACAATCTTGTTAAACAATGCCTTCTATAAAGTATACAAGGGTGGACAACGGGAAGGCGGGTGGGTCAGTGAGGAATCCACAGGCAGATACTGTATCCACCAGAAAAAGCGTTACCGAAGGTAAGTAACTTGTTCTTCTGTTGGATACATCTGCCTGTGGATTCCTCACCTTTTGAATAGAATCCCACAGCAGTCACACTCCCGGAGGAGGGTGTCCACCCTTCTATACTAAAAAATCCTGCAGGACAGAGCGCGCAAAATGGCCCTCTCTCCTCATCTGAGAATCTAAGCAATAATGCTTTGCGAAAGTATGGAGAGAGTCCCAAGTCGCAGCCTTACAAATGTCCAACACAGGCACACCTCTGGCTAAAGCAGAAGTGGAAGATTTGGCCCTGGTAGAATGAGCCCTAATACCATCAGGTGGTTCCTTACCAGCCAATGCGTAGCAGATCTTAATGCATAATACGATCCATCTGGAAATAGTGTCGCTTGTGCACAGCCTTGCCCTTCATATTTCCAACGTAGCCCACAAAGAGCTGATCATCCAAACGAAAGTCTTTTGTCCTGTCCAAATAAAAGCTCACCGCTCTCTTAGGATCCAGACGGTGAAGTCTCTCCTCCTCCTTGGAAGGGTGAGGGGAGGATAGAAAACAGGAAGAGTAATGGACTGACCTAGGTGGAAGGGAGTAACCACCTTAGGCAGAAAAGCAGCCCTGGTCCTGAGAACCATCCTTTCAGCATGAATGGTCAAAAACGGGGGTTTTGAGCTAAGAGCCTGAAGCTCACTTACCCTCCTTGCTGAGGTAATTGCCACAAGAAAGACCGTTTTAAAAGACAAAAGTCTCAAAGGACAACTATGCAAGGGTTCAAACGGGGAACCCATCAAGAAAGTCAAAACAAGATTTAAATCCCATTGGGGCATAACAAAGGGAGTAGGCGGAAATCTATTGGTAAGGCCCTTAATAAATCTCAAAACAATAGGAGACAAGGACGGCTGATCTGGCAAGCAAAGAAAAGCCGATAAAGCTGATAGATAGCCTTTAACAGTGGCCACTGCACAACCCTGCTGGGCAAAGAACAGCGAAAACTGAAGAATATCAGACAATTTGGAGTTTAAAGGATCAATGGACTTCTCTCCACACCATTTGACAAGCCTAGCCCACCTGGAAGAGTAAATGGACTTTGTGGGGTGTCGCCTGGACGATAAAATAACATCCACCACGTCCGGCGGGAGAGAAAAAGAATTCAGGTTGCCCCGTTCAATCTCCAGGCATGAAGGTGCAGGCTCTGGAGGTGGGGGTGTAGAACCTGCCCCTGCGACTGCGAGAGGAGGTCTGCCCTGAGAGGGAGACAGAGCGGAGGGTGCGATGAGAGGTGAAGTAGATCTGTGTACCACACCATCCTTGGCCAATCCGGAGCAATCAAAATGACTTGGGCCCGGTCTTGGCGAATCTTCCTCAGAACCCGAGGAATCAAGGGTAAGGGAGGGAACGCGTAAAGGAGTTGCGAACTCCAGTCCAACTGAAACGCGTCCCCAGAGCCCCCTGCATCGGATACTGGAGACTGCAGAACGACGGGCAGTGCGCGTTCTCGTGAGTGGCAAACAGGTCCAACCGAGGAAACCCCCACATCCCGAAGATGCGATGGACCACCTCCGGATGAAGCCGCCACTCGTGATCGGCCGAGTAATGCCGACTGAGACAGCCCGCACGAACATTCAGCACACCGGATAGATGATTTGCAAACACACAAATCTGATGGCCCTGAGCCCAGGACCAGAGTCGCAGAGCCTCTCGGCAGAGGCGATACGACCCCACTCCTCCCTGCTTGTTGATATACCACATCGCGGTAGTGTTGTCCGTCAGGACCTGAACCGACTGACCGCGAAGGGAAGGAAGGAAAGCTTTTAGTGCCAAACGTATCGCCTGCAATTCCAGAAGGTTAATGTGAAGCAACCTTTCCTCTGGAGACCAAAGACCTTTGACCTCCAGATCCCCCAGATGAGCACCCCACCCTAGAGTGGAGGCATCCGTGATCACTGTGGCCACCGGTGGAGGAAGCTGAAAGGGCTTTCCTTGAGACAGGTTGCCCTCCACACTCCACCAAGACAACTCCGCTGCAGTGTCCCTGGAGATCCTGATCGACTCTGAGATCCCCGTTGTGTTGAAACCACTGCCTGTGGAGGCACCACTGGAGTGCCCTCATATGCCAGCGTGCATGGTTGACCAACAGAATGCAGGAGGCGAACAGACCGAGCAGGCGAAGGACCTTCAGGACCGGAACAACCGCTCCATTGTAAAACAAAGGGATCATCTCCTGAATGTGGAGAATCCTTTGAGGAGGCGGAAAAGCTCGACATACAGTCGTATCCAGCACTGCCCCTATGAACAGGTTGCGCTGAGAAGGCACCAGGTGAGATTTGGGCACATTTATCGAAAAACCCAAGTTGTACAACAGCTGAGATGTTATCTGCAGATGATGAAGCACCATCTCCGGCGACTTTGCTTTGAGCAGCCAGTCGTCCAGGTAAGGGAAAACTGGGACCCACGACCTCCTGAGATGAGCTGCCACCACTGCCATCACCTTTGTGAAGACTCGAGGTGCAGTAGTAAGACCAAACGGGAGGACCGCAAACTGGTAGTGCTGCGACCCTACCGTGAAACGGAGATACTTCCTGTGCGACTGCAGGATGGGGATGTGAAAGTACGCATCCTGCAAATCGATCGACACCATCCAGTCCTCTTGCTGCAGCGCCAAAAGAACCTGAGCAAGGGTCCGCATCTTGAATTTCTCCTGTTTGAGTTAAAAATTCAAAACCCTGAGATCTAGGATCGGGGGTAACCTGCCATCTTTTTTGGGGATCAGGAAATACCGGGAGTAGCATCCCTGTCCCCTTTCCTGCTCTGGAACCACCTCTATCGCACCTTTCTGCAACAAGGCAAGAACCTCCTTCTGAAGAAGGAGCAAATGATCCTCCGAACAAAAACCTTGGCAAGGAGGGTAAGGGGGAGGAAACTCCCGAAAGGGAAGGGCGTACCCATTCTCTACAAGGTTTAAAACCCAAAGGTCTGTGGTAACCGATTTCCAACCCCGTAGAAAGTGAGACAACCGACCCCCTACAGGACCCACATGATCCAGGATGACGAATCTAGGGCTGCTTTCCTGCGTTACCATGGGGGGTAGGAGAGGTAGAGGCGGAGGAGGAGAGCTGACGGGCTGAACCACGTTGACGCCCTCTGTTTCTCCCTCTATAGGATCTATAGAGCGGATTTTGCTGCTGCTGGGTCTGACGAAAGGAACGAAAGGCCGACCTTCCAAAGCCTTGCTTCCTGTAACCAAACCCCCTAGACTGACCACGAAGTCCCAAGGATTCAGCTGTAGCCTTACTGTCCTTGAACCGCTGAAGAGCTGAAGAGCTGAATCAGCTTTCTCCCCAAAGAGTTTCGAGCCATCAAACGGTAAATCAAGGAGGGTTGCCTGTACATCAGGCGAAAATCCAGATGACTTCAACCAAGCCTGCCTTCTGGTGACAACCGATGAACCCATGACCCTGGCAACAGAATCAGCCGTATCATATCCAGATTGAATGACCTGACGAGCCGCTGCCTGAGCATCTGACAACACCTCCATGAAGTTACCCTGCTATTCATCAGGCAACTTGGGCACCAACTGCTTCGCAGAATCCATCAAGGCATGAATGTAACAGCCCAGCAAACATGTGGCATTGGTAGACTTCAAGGCCATACTAGAAGATGAAAATACCTTCTTTGCCGATTGCTCCAATTTTTTGGAATCCCTGTCAGCCGGAGCCTGAGGAAAAGCACTCGAAGCTTGCTTAGAGCAGGAAGCCTGCACCACCAGACTCTCCGGAGATGGATGGGAAGACAGAAATGAAGGGTCCCCTGGAGCAGATCTATACCTCCTTGCCACAGCTTTAGCAACCGCAGGAGAGGAGAAAGGCTTCCGCCACACTTCCAAAATAGGCTCGGTTAAAGCTTCATTGAAAGGCAATAAAGGCTCCACAGATGAAGAGGGAGAATGCAGAACCTCAGTGAGCAAATTCGGCCTATACTCCGCTGTAGGCAGCTGTAAATCTAAAAGCTCTGCAGCCTTCCTGATGACCATGTGATATGGAGCTTCCTGAGGTGGAGAAACCCTGGAAGAAGTAAGCTCCCATTCAGGAGAGGTATCTAGGCCACTAGCCTCCTGAAGACCTTCAAAGTTATCACACGACTCCTCTAATTCACCCTCTTCCACATCATCTCGACACCGATAATGCTCCTCCTCCAACAATCTCTGCGCCTCTCTCCTCGAGCGCTGCCTCGGTTGCGGTGTCGACTGCGCCGGACGCGGCGCCGAGAGCTCCGGTACAGGCGTCGAAGGAGGTTCCGAAACAGGGACAGGCGCCGCACGAATCCGAGAGGAAGGGGCTCTAGACGGCACTGGCGACTCCGCAAGCGGCGTCGAGAACCTTGTAGCCGGAAACTGCCATGACGGCGCCGTCGGCATAAAAGGCATAAAGGGCGCCTGAGCATACGGATGAAGACCACCCAAACTAAAAGCCAGCGGACCCACGGGACCAGCAGGTGCTCCGGAGGGGAAGGCTGCTTTGGCGAAGACTCCGTACATTGCATTCAAGAAATGCAACAGATCAGTGCCTGGAGCCAGCATCTCAGGATACGGAGCCGGATTAGGATCCACTCTTGGAGACTCCGACGCCGGGACGACCGGATTCACCGGCGGATCCATAGGCTCAGTTTCATGAACCGGGGAATGCTCTTCCTGAGCCGGCATACCCTCCGACTCCGGGGTGCCCCTCGGCGTAGGCGACCTCGCAGGAGAAGGTGAGTGACTCAAAGCCATCTGGGGAGAAGGCGACTGCGATGGCGAGACAAAGTCCTTTCGACAACGTCGAGGCACTGGAGAAGGAGATCTCAAAGTCTTCCCCTTCGACGATCGACGTCGAGAGCCATGCCTCTTCTTCTTTTTATGTTTTCTCGACTTCGAGGTGTGCGAACGACCTCGACTTGGACTTTGACCGTTTTCTCCCCTTTTCTCCTTACGAGCTTTGGCAATGAAGAGTTTGGCTTCTCTTTCCTTCAGGGCTTTAGGATTCATCTTGCGGCAGCAAGAACATTCCTCGACGTCGTGATCCGACGATAAGCACCATAAACAATCTTCATGGGGGTCAGTGATCGACATGTGACCCCCACACTCTCGACAAGGCTTAAATCCTGACTTCCTCGAAGTCGCCATTTCCAACTCGTTACAGAGAATACTCGAAATAAGCACAAAGTATCTACTAACAGTATGGAGAGTCCCAAGAAACCGTTACGCGTCGACGGCGCGGAAAAAAGGGAACTGACGTCATCACGCCGACGAGGCTCTCTTATGGCTCCGGTGACGTCATACGGAGTCACGAGCGGAGCCGTGGTGTTGTGACGACCTCGTCGGCATGGAGAGCTAGGAAAAAGTTTCCGCGGAATGCTGGCACAGGGGATATTCAAAAGGTGAGGAATCCACAGGCAGATGTATCCATCAGAAAGTACAATACAAATACAAAGTATACCTGAATTTGGAACATCTAGGCAAGCCACCAGCAGTAACAGAGTGGGTTGAAAAAAAGGCTCAACAACAGGGTCTAAAGGGATAAAGGACATAATATATGAACATTGGAGGTGGGGAATCTCAGGAATAGATAGACCAATCCAGAGATCTGAAAAGATGGTATTCTGCTTACCAAGATATTTAAATAGATACAGCTGAGGTGTGGACAAACAAGACGGTCATCCGAATCCACTTATAGTGTGGTTCAAAATGCGAAAGAAATGTTTTTGGAGTTAGTCCAATATCCAAGAGAGTAGCGCTCAATGACGCGTATTCAGCAGTGTTCAGAATACATCTACAGAAATAATAAGAACACACAAAGTAAATAAATAGTGCCTCAGGGGGAGAGAGATGCCACCCGAATGCATGGCTGGGGGATCGGAAAATGTGTAGAAGCAGCGAGCATCTCTACAAGGGTGGAGTGTATAATAGCCAGGCAATAAATATTTTAATGCGGGGTATCAAAGGGTCCAAAACGAACGGACGCCAGGAAGTTAAAAAGAGGCATCACAGAGATATGCAACGCTAGGTTAGTTGAAAACGCGGGATAAAGGGATATCCCTATTAGTTAATACATATATGCAGAAAAACAATATGAGTAAAGACGTAAGTAGTCATACAGCAGGAGAAGGTAAATAATCTGAAGAGACACCGCGGGATTTACATGTGTCTTCGAATCGGTCAGTTGAGGCACAAATGAGAACAGTTGCTTACGAGTCTATGTCAAATTTAAAGAATGAGGAGACGTAAGCCCGCACGCCCCGAGGGAAAGCAAAGTGAAACATATGCTATGGGGCAGGGGCCATTAGCTACAGATATGTAATTAAAACCGGCAGAGAATGTAGAAAGAGAATTGGTGAACATAAGTCTAACATCAGACTTAAGAAACACTCTGCCCCCCTGGTCAATCATTGGTTGGAGGCAGCCCATGTAGAGCGCGATCTTAGATGGTCTATTCTGGAGAAAGTGCAATCACAAGCAGGAAGGGACCTGACTGCCACCAGAAGGAAGAGAGAAGTCTTTTGGATCGTCCTTCTTTTTTTTTTAAACACTTTTTATTGGTTGCCATAACAGTATAATGTTGAAAACATCTGCAGTATACATGACAATTTCAGTTTTTGTTGACATCTCTCAAAATATTTTCAAATCATATCATCATTAAATACCATGAACACCAATATTACCAATTCAGTTGTTTGTGGGCAGACGGTCACCCCCGTCTACCTCACCAGGATACACCTAGGCCACGTAGGCAATGTCCATCCGGATTTGTTACCAATAACATGTGTAAATATTAACCTTAACATCTAAACTTGTGAAACAGCCCCCCACCCCCTCCTGGTCTGGCTTCACCCTTAGTGCTTGTTGTGGCCCAGTGACTATAGTCGCATGCCCGTGTGTGCTCTACTTCCTGCTATCGCATAGGGTCATGGTTGTTGTGTGGGCAGGGAACTCTCGGGGAGGAGATCAAGTTGTTTAAAGTTTTCCATCAGGATGTCCCAGCTCATAGAGATAGGGTGTTTCCGTAACCCTCTTGCCTCTTCCCTTCGGATCACCGCACTCTCAGCACTACCCCATTGTATCACATCATTCTGCCATGTAGTCAGTAATGGGCTTCTAGGGGACTTCCACCTCATAGTGATTACCCTCACAGCAAGCAACAGTGCCAGGTCTATAAACCTCAACGGTACCTTTAATGCAGATGTGCGTTTGCGGAGACCCGCCAAGCATTCCAGTGTATCATTTTGGACAGGTAGATGAGTCACCTCATGAAGTGCCCCCCTTATTCCGACCCAATAATCACTGAGGCGTGGACATGCCCATACCATGTGAATAAAGTCTGCCTCATCTCCCTGACAACGGGGGCAACAGTGGGGGCCTCCGGGTACATACGATGGAGTTTCTGTGGGGTTAAATAAGACCTGTGTAGGATCATTGTCTGAATAAATTTAAATTTAACATTACGTGATACTCGTTTGGGATGTTCTAACATGCTCGCCCAGTCCTTGTCGGTAATTTCAGTATGCGCGTCCGTCGCCCATTGTGCCTGAGCCCCGGGAGACCTGTTGATACCTGCATTCTAATGCCCGCATATAGCCATTTGACTAGATGGCCTCCTGTTCCCATATAATACAATAGGTGAACCAGTTCATGTTGTGGGGGCTCTCTACGCTGCGGAGCCCATGTCTTCCTAATATAATGTAGTACTGCCGCGTGTGTTAGATACAGGCGGTCTGACGCCCCAGTAGTCTGCACGAAGGTTGCATGATCCAGAAGACTGCCGTCTCCAAAGAGCTGTCCCACCTCCTCCACCCCAGTCTCCGTCCAAGCCTTTAGTCCGGCCTGCGTTAGTAGCCCTCCAGGGGTGGGTATGCCTAGAAGTGGAATGTTAGGCGCATATGGGATGGCCCTGGAGGTATATAACAGTGCCTTCCTCCAACATTGTATCGCTGTCGTAAGTAATGGGGGTCTCCCAGGTGTAAGTTTGGCTTTTGGTAACAGTAAGGAATGTAGGTTGCCCCGTTCTATGTCTTGAGAGGTAAACCCTATTTCTTGTAAATTCTTGCCCGCTGTCCAGTAAGACAGCCATTGGAGTTGACTGGCGAAGTAATATGCTTTGAAGTCTGGGACGCCCATACCTCCCTTATTGGAATCTAATTGTAATTTCTGAAGGCTGATTCTCCTGCGACCCTTCCCCATATAAGCTCTATGAGTATAGTGTTCAGGGTGCAGAAAATGGATTGTGGAATCACCAGCGGCAAGTTCACAAAGAAATATAATAAGCGAGGGAGCATCACCATCTTGGAGATTGCGACGCGTCCCATCACCGATAATGGCAGTGAAGTCCAAAATGTCACACTTGAGCGTATAGCAGTGATAGCCTTTACCAGGTTTCCTTCGAGTTGGTCGGCCCTTGTTCTGTATATTTGTATCCCGAGATATTTAAAAGTAGTGTGTGCTACTGGAAGGGCATAAGCGCCGAAATGTGTCGTATCTGGGTGGGCACCGTCATGGAAATAAAAGGCATTCGATTTTCGCGAGTTTACCGCAAGCCCCGAGATTTGTTCAAATGTCGAGAAAATAGTAGGGAGGGGTGCAACATCAGCATTCAGGTCCTTCAGATACAACAAGATATCATCCGCATATATTGAAATCAAGTGTGTAGCCCCATCAATGGGTATGCCCAGTTGTTGTGTTGACCGTCTCAGGGCAATCGCCAGGGGTTCCAGCGCCAGCACAAACAACAGGGGGAGAGCGGGCATCCCTGTCTTGTACCCCTATGTACCGTGTATTCCCGGGAGATGTGTCTTCCAGTGCGTGCTCTTGCGGTAGGTGAAGTGTAAAGTAGCTGCACCCATTTAAGATAATCCCTAGGGAGGCCAAACCGTTGCAACGCCGCGAACATGTAATCCCAGGATATGG
Source organism: Calotriton arnoldi (assembly GCA_963921515.1). NCBI lineage: Eukaryota > Metazoa > Chordata > Amphibia > Caudata > Salamandridae > Calotriton > Calotriton arnoldi. Next base: position 114,786 of record CAWUFW010019360.1, read on the forward strand.
AATCAAAGGCCTGGCGCAAGTCCAGTGCCAAACAGCCAGCCCCGGGTAGTCTGCTGTGATGGCTGACATGATAGAATGTAGTCGTCTCGTATTGAGGGACGTGCTGCGGCTTGGCAAAAACCGCATTGGTCCCTATGTATTAGGGTAGTCAAGTATGGCTGTATGCGGTTTGCCAGGGCTTTGCTTAAGATCTTGTATTCGGTTGCCAGCAACGACAGGGGTCTATAATTAGAAATTTCGGTGCCATCTCGTCCTGGTTTTAACAATGAGACGACCAGTGCCTGCATGGTGGATTGAGGCAGATGGCCAATCTCTAATGCTGTCTTATAGACTACCTCCAGTTTTGGAACCAGGGCTTCAGCATAAGTGGCATAAAACTCCACAGGTAGGCCATCTAGACCAGGCGCTTTGTTGCGATTAAGGCCTTTGATCGCGGCTCTAATCTCCTGTTGTGTAATGGGGCCTGTGAGTTCTTGTTGTACATCCTCCGGTAGAGAGGGGATAGGTAAATCTTGAAAGAAATCCGCTATCTGCGCATCCTTATTATGTGGTGGGGCTGCGTATAAGTGTCTAAAGTACTCATAAAAGGCTTCTTTTATCTCGCCTTGTGAGTGAACTAGTCCTGTCCCCGGTGCATTAACTGTCGTAATGAGTGGAGGTTCTGGGCTGTCTCTTATTATGCGAGCTAATAATGTCCCGGCCTTATCTGCATCGGTATGTTTCCGTTGTGTATAAGCCCTATTATCCATCACTCGCAGAGTTTCGAGGACATCCGCGTGGTCAATGCGGGCCTCCTGCAATGCCTCCTTTTTCGCCTGATCCGTCACCGCCGCGGACTCCAGCGTGTGCATCAGATTTTCTATCCTAAGCAAACGCTGGTGTATTTCTTGTCTGGCCCCTACCGTTTGGCCAATAGTGGCCCCCCGCACCACCACCTTAAACGTGTCCCAGTCTATAAGGTGAGTGGAAGCAGTGTCCCAATTGTCTGAAAAATAGTTAGTAATGGTAGTGGATAGAGCCGACCTGAAGGGGCCGTCCTCCAGTAACTGGGGCCGTAATGTCCAGGTCGGCACCGGGGTCGGTACTCGCCCCCATGTGAGTGTGAGCTCCAGGGGGCTGTGATCCGAAAATGTCTTGGATAAGTATGTGGAGTGTCGGGCACGAGTAACAATGGAGTGTGAGCACAGAACCCTGTCTATCCTGGTGTGGAGGTGGTGGACCGGTGAATAGAAGGAGTATTCTCTATGGGTAGGATGCAGCAGTCTCCAAACATCCGTCAGCCCCCAGCCATCCAGCCAAGCTTTAAGTAGGTCTGCTTGCCTGCGAGTGCCAGCACCATGTAGTGGGGGGTGGGACCTATCCAAATCAACATCTAGTGCTGTGTTGCAGTCCCCTCCCAGTATCAAGGGCAGGGTATCCCACCCAACTAGCGCTGCGCCTAGTCTATGGAAAAACTTGTCCTGCTCGAAATTGGGGGCATATATACTGCCCAGGACCACGGTGACTCCGTCCAGGGTTCTTTTTAACAAGACATATCTCCCCTGGTCATCTATGCGGCGGTCTAGTTCCAGGAAGGGAACCCCATGCCGGATCCAGACAGCCGCCCCTCTGGCGAACACCGAGTAATCAGTGGAGAATATATTGCCTCGCCATTTCTTACGGGTCTTTGCGGCCTCTGATGCAGTAAGATGCGTTTCCTGTAGGAACGCGATATGAGCATTGCGTCTGAGTAATTGGGCGTGTTTACGGTGTCTCTTCTGAACTGCCCCCATCCCCCGTACATTCCAAGTAAGCAGGTTGTATGAGCCTATGGTGGTACGACTACTAGGCATGAGTTAGTGTGGTGAATCTTACCCCTTTGACTAGGGCGCCATTGAATTGGATCTTCCTTCTTAACTCGCAAGAGAAAGGATTAAATGAAGTCTGTCCATGGGAGAATGCGATCTTATGATAGATCTACACCTGACGTGATTCCGTTTTTCCCTAGGGCCTCAGACTTACTTGATCGATGTTGTCGGCATAACTAGTCCGTTCCACCTAAACTGGATTTCAATTTCTCTATATGAATGAATTCTTCTTTATTCCCACATGTGATGTCTTTTTACCTATGCAGGTGAGAATTTTTCTTCCCCTTCTTCTCATCTACTTATCCCTTTTATATTATCTTTTACTGATTTAGTATTGTGATAATATATCATTGGTCCTCATCAGTCTTTCTTTAAACTGACGTATTTCAGTTTCTCCCCTTTTTTTGTTTATAACCTCTTCCCCTGTCCAAAATGGCCTCCGTGGAATTCTTTCCATCCAACTGTAAAGAGCAGTCCTCTTTCTATTATTGTTTTCTAATTCCAAGGGAGGAGCCCGACCCATTCGATCTGAATGGCTGCTGTGTCTTGTTTCATCCCCATTTAAACACGCTGAACGCCGCCTAGGGTGCTCAGCTGATTTGGCTTTTTGAGGGAGTTTCGTTCCCCGCACGCCTCAGGACGACCTTGGCCGCCGCGCTTTATATCTCGCTTTGGGTAAGTCCCGCTTGCATTTCACTCTCTCGACAGGGGCTTCATTCAGAGCCAGCTTTACCGTTGTTAGAATTTTTGTTTTCTCATTTTAATTACATACCTGTAGCTAATGGCCCCTGCCGCTTAGCATATGTTTCACTTTGCTTTCCCTCGGGGCGTGCGGGCTTACGTCTCCTCATTCTTTAAATTTGACATAGGCTCGTAAGCAACTGTTCTCATTTGTGCCTCGACTGACCGATTCGAAAGACACATGTAAATCCCGCGGTGTCTCTTCAGATTATTTACCTTCTCCTGCTGTATGACTACTTACGTCTTTACTCATATTGTTTTTCTGCATATATGCATTAACGCACAAGTTACTTACCTTCGGTAACGATATATCTGTAAGAAACATTACTAGTGATAGATTCCTTACCTTAGAATATCCCCAGGCGTCAGACTGGATCCGGAAAGTTTTCGTCAGCAGTACCCCTGCGCGTCGGTAGGGGCGTCGTGCGGCTCCGCGTCCGTCGTTGGCGTCGTGGTCGCCGAGATGACATGGCGGGCGCTACTTGGACGCCGCCCACGCGCGCTGACGTCAGTTCTGTACACGACTTTCCGTGCCAGGAACGCAGAGCCATGCAAGATACTGACCACTGGTGCATTGAAACTAGGGCCCTGAAAGGGATGACCTTAACCCTAGAAATCAGTTCGCAGAACGGGGAGGATGGGTAGGGCGGTAAGGAATCTATCACTACTAATGTTTCTTACAGATATATTGTTACCGAAGGTAAGTAACTTGTGCATCTGAAAGAAAAACAGTGATAGATTCCTTACCTTAGAATAGATACCCCAGCAATACCAACCCCGGTGGTGGGTCTGCGAACAAAGATCACACCAGAAAGTCACGGAGAACAGAACGGCCAAAGAAGCAGTCTCTCCGGACTTGGCTGTCCAGGCAGTAATGTTTGGTAAACGTGTGCAGCGAGGCCCACGCGGCTGCCTGACATATGTCTTGCAGGGGGACACCACGTCCCAATGCAGTAGTGGCTGCAGTAGCTCTGGTGGAATGAGCACGCAGCCCCACCGGAGGTTCCTTTTTAGCCAAAGAGTAACAGGCTTTGATACACAAGACAACCCAGCGGCAGATGGTTCTCTTATGGACCGCCCGACCTTTCTTGGTGCCAACGTAGCCAACAAAAAGCTGGTCATCCACCCGGAACTGCTGTGTGCGGTTAAGATAAAAAGAAAGGGCACGTTTTGGGTCCAGACGGTGGAGCCGCTCTTCCTCTCTGGAAGGATGCGGAGGTGGAAAAAAAGGTGGGCAAGGTAATAGTCTGCCCAATGTGAAAGGCCGTAACCACTTTTGGCAGAAAGGAAGGACGGGGCCTGAGCACAACCTTGTCCGGATGGACTGAAAAAAAAGGAGGCTTACAGGAAAGAGCCTGGAGCTCACTCACCCGCCTGGCGAAAGTGATGGCCACCAGGAAAGCAGTCTTTAACGTCAGAAGACGAAGAGGACAGTTGTGAAGTGGCTCAAAGGGAGCGCACATCAAGTACGTCAGAACCAGATTCAAGTCCCACTGAGGCATCACGAAAGGAATAGGAGGAAAAAGGTGAGTAATGCCTTTAAGAAACCTATTTACAACAGGGGACTTGAAAAGAGAGGGCTGATCAGGGAGCCTGAGAAAGGCCGAAATAGCAGAAAGGTAGCCCTTGATAGTGCCCAGAGCAGAGCCCTGCCGGGCCAAAGAAAGAAGGAACAGTAGAACCTCAGAAAGAGGGGCAGAAAGGGGATCCACAGCCTTTGCTGTGCACCATGCCACAAATTTGTTCCACCTGCAGGCGTATACCACTTTAGTAGAGGGACACCTGGCTGCCAGAATAACGTCACAAACTTCAGGAGGCAAGTCGAAGGGAATCAACTGCCGCCGCTCAATCTCCACGCAAAGAGGTGGAGGCTGGACAGGTTCGGGTGGAGGACCGTCCCCTGAAGAGGCAGTCGGATCGGGGGATCGATGCTCATACTGAGTAGCTCGGGATACCATACTCTTCGAGCCCAGTCCGGAGCCACAAGAATGACTTGGGCCCGGTCGCGCCTGATCTTCTTCAGCACTCTGGGCAGAAGTGGTATAGGCGGAAAGGCGTACAACAGACCGCAACTCCACTCGCGACAAAAAGCGTCGCCGAGCGAGTGCTGCCTTGGAAATTCCAACGCGCAGAACTGATGACATTGCGCGTTCTCTTCGGTGGCGAATAGATCTAACCAAGGCTCTCCCCACTGCTGAAAGAGACCTTGCGCCACCTCCGAGTGAAGACGCCATTCGTGATCGAGCATGCACCTGCGGCTGAGTTCGTCCGCCCTGGCGTTCAGAGAACCTGCCAGGTGTTGAACCACCAGAGACATGCCCTGATGTTCCAGCCATGTCCAGAGACGCAGAGCCTCTTGACAGAGGGTCCACGACCCCACCCCGCCCTGTTTGTTGCAGTACCACATGGCGGTGGTGTTGTCTGTGAACACCTGCACTACTCTCCCCTTGACAGAGGGAAGGAATGCTTTCAGTGCAAGCCTGATCGACCGCAGCTCCAAAAGGTTGATATGGAGCCGGGACTCCGCCGGAGACCAGAGGTCTCTGATCTCCGTCTCTCCCATGTGGCCTCCCCATCCCAGGAGGGACGCATCCGTCACCACTGTGAACTCCGGTTGGGGAAGGGAGAGGGATCTGCCGTCGACCCAATACCGGTTCGTGAGCCACCACTGCAATTGGTGTGCAGTGCCCTCCGAGATCTGGACGTGATCGGACAGGTATCCCTGATGCTGCGCCCACTGGAACTTCAGGTCCCACTGCAGAGCCCGCATACGCCACCTGGCATGATTGACCAGCAGGATGCAGGAGGCCATGAGGCCCAGCAGCCTCAGAGTCACTCTGACCGAAACCCAGGACAGGGGCTGAAAGATGGGAATCAGAGCCCGAATGTCCCGGACTCGCTGTTCGGGAGGATAGACCCGAAACTGCGCCGTGTCCAGAACCGCTCCGATAAAGAGGAGCTTCTGGGAGGGAATCAGGTGCGACTTCGGCACATTGATGGAGAACCCCAGCAAGTGCCGGAGGTCGGCCGTAGTCTGAAGGTGGGAGACGACTGTCTGGGGCGAGCCCGCCTTTAACAACCAGTCATCGAGCTAGGGGAAGACTGACACCCCTGATCTGCGCAGATGAGCTGCGACCACCGCCATCACCTTGGTGAACACCCGAGGGGCGCTGGTAAGGCCAAAGGGGAGCACGGTAAACTAAAAGTGCTCGTGGCCTACCATGAACCGTAGGTAACGCCTGTCGGCTGGCAGGACGGGGATGTGGAAATAGGCGTCCTGCAAGTCCAACGCCACCAGCCATTCTTGTGGGTCGAGAGCAGACAAGACCTGAGCTAGAGTGAGCATCTTGAACTTCTCTTTGCGGAGGAAGCGATTGAAGTTCCGGAGGTCCAAGATAGGACGCAGGCCTTTGTCCTTCTTGGGCACCACAAAGTAGTGGGAATAACAACCACGACCTACTTCGGGCGTCGGAACGCGCTCGATGGCCCCCTTGGCCAAGAGGGCCGCAACTTCCTGCTGAAGAAGCACCAAGTGATCCCCTGACATGCGGTGGTATTGAGGTGGCATGGCTGGGGGGGTAGTCTCGAAGGGGAGGGAGTAGCCCCTTCGGACTATCTCTAAAACCCACCTGTCTGAAGTGATGGTGCGCCAGTGAGGGAGGTGATGGCGGAGCCTGCCGCCCACTGGTGTGTGATGGACCTGAAAGTTCAGACTAGGAAGGTTTGGAGGCAGAGGTGGCGGGGGTGGTGGTAGTGGTCTGACCCGCCCGCTGGCCCCTGTGTCCGCCACGGCGGAAAGCGCGTCCGCTCTGGGATGACTGTTGCGCCGGCCCGTGGCTCTGTTGCGAACGCTGCGGGGCACCCCTTCCTGTGCCACGTAAGGAGCGAAAAGCGGAAGGCGGAGGAGGGCGGACTGCGGAGAGTCCCAAGGACTTGGCCATAGCCCGTGAGTCCTTAAACCGCTCCAACGCGCTGTCCACTTTGTCGCCGAAGAGGCGACGGCCATCAAAGGGCATGTCCATAAGGGTGCTTTGGACATCCCCGGAAAATCCAGTTGTTCTCAACCAGGCGTGGCGACGAACCGCCACCGTCGTTGCCATGGATCTGCCCAGTGAGTCGGCGGTGTCTAGACCACAACGGATCATGAACTTGGCTGCGTCTCTCCCCTATGCAACAGCCTGGGCGAGAGCAGTCCGGGCCTCCTCTGGACACTGAGACAGCACATTCGCCACCGTATCCCACAGACAGTGGGAATAACGGCCCAAGAGGCATGCGGTGTTCACGGACCGCAGCGCAAGCTGGTGGAAGAGAAAATCTTCTTCCCAAACTGATCCAGCTTCTTGGATTCCCTATCCGGTGGGGCGGAAGGGAAGGCGGTTGGGGAAGCAGAGGCTTGGACAACCAAGCTCTCGGGGGTGGGATGTTGGGAGAGGAAAAGAGGGTCACCCGGAGCCGGGCGATGGCGTCAGGCCACGTTCCTATCCACAGGAGCCCCTGTGGTGGGCCTGGACCAAGTGCCCAGAAGAACGTCCGAAAGGGCTTCATTAAAGGGCAGCAGCGGCTCCGCAGAAGTAGCTGCTGGCTGAAGCACCTCTGTCAGGAGGTTAGTCCTGACGGCCACAGTAGGGAGCTTGAGGTGTAGGGCCTCCGCCGCCCTACGCAACACCACTGCATAACTGGCTCCCTCCTCCGTAGCCACGGTAGGAGGAGACAGCATGCCAAGGTCTGGTGAGGTAACCAGACCACTGGCTTCCCCAGTTCCTCAGCCCAGTCCTGTTCAGACTCGCAGGCTGCAGCGAGAGGGTCGTCTGACCCCTCCCAGTCCTCCCCTTGCTCCTCAGGCTGTTGAACAGGCCGAAAATAAGGAGCAGGGACATGGGGATAGAAATCCCCAAACGGCGTCGAGAACGGCATCGACTGACGCCGGACTGACGCCGCGTCCACTTCGGGGCTGAACCTGAGGTCGACGTCGTCCCGAGGAGCGGGTGGTGTCAGGATCGGTGCCGGTGGGGTCGACGTCGGTGGAGGTGTAACGAGGTCAACCGGCGTCGACCGGGATACAGGCCTGGATCCAAGGGTGTCCTGCGGCGCCGGGGCCGACAGCGACGCCGGAGCCGCCGGCGATGAAACGCGAGGACACCCAAGCGGGACCGCGGGGCCCGAAGGCGCACCGGCGGGACCCGACGGCCCAAAGAGGCGAGCCATGGCCGACAGGAAGTCCTGTATCTGGGCCGGAGTCGCCGCCGACCCCGGGAAGGGGGGGTAGTCGGGCGGCGACTCCATGGACTGCGCAGGAGCCGCGGGGGTGGCACCACCCATACCCTCAGCCGCGTCGCGCGACCGGTGAGGGGAAGTCGAAGAACGATGACATTTCTTCGACTTCTTGTGCTTCGTCTTACCTGACCCCGAGTGCGAAGACTTCGATCCCGACGATCGTCGATGGTGACTCCGCGCATGGTCCCTCGACCTCTCTCTAGACCGGGACCTGTCACGGCGCGGAGCCGACTGCCGGGCTTCAAGCAGCTTTCGGGACCGCTCCCGCAAAGACTTCGGAGCCATGGACTGGCAGTCGGGGCACGACTTGGGGTCGTGGTTGCGCCCCAGGCAGAAGAGACACACGCGGTGCGGGTCCGTCACCGACATCATCCGATGACAGTCCTCGCAGGATTTAAAACCGGGCATCCCTTACTGCACCAGGAGTCGATATCGACTCGAAAAAATGTGAGTAAAAGATCTCAAAAACTTAGTCAAAAAGAGACTAGGGGTACCGCTCTCTCCGGATCTGCGCTTGCTGGCGCGGAAAAAGAAAGAACTGACGTCAGCGCGCGTGGGCGGCGTCCAAGTAGCGCCCGCGACGTCATCTCGGCGACCAGGTTGGGTAACTTGCTGCGGCCTGTGGCCCTGGGTGGGACGGAGCTGGGCACCCCTTCTGTAGCCACGAAAGGGGCGAAAAGCAGACTGCGCAGGGCAGGTGGAGAGGCCCAAGGACTTGGCCGTAGGCTGTGAGTCCTTGAAACGCTCTAGGGCGTCGTCTACTTTGTCGCCAAAAAGGCGACGGCCATCAAAGGGCATGTCCATCAAAGTGTTCTGGACATCCCCTGAAAAGCCACTGGACCTCAGCCAGGCGTAGCGACGAAGCGATACCGACGTTGAAATGCTGCCCAGAGAGTCGGCGGTGTTCAGCCCACAACGTATCGTAAACTTTGCTGCATCCCTCCCGGCGGCAACAGCCTGGGAGAGCACTGCCCGGGCCTCCTCCGGACACTGAGGCAGCACTTGTGCCACCGTATCTCACACAGAGTGCGAATAACGGCCCAAGAGACATGCAGTGTTTACGGACCGCAGTCCTAAGCTGGCGGAAGAGAAAATTTTCTTGCCAAGGTGGTCCAGCTTCTTGGATTTCCTTTCCGTGGGAGCGGTAGGGAAGGCGCTCTTGGAGGTGGAGGCTTGAACTACCAAGCACTCAGGGGTGGGATGTTGGGAGAGGAAAGTGGGGTCGCCCGGCTCCGGGCAGTGGCGTCGGGCAATCATCCTGTCTACAGGAGCCCCCGTGTTGGGCCTGGACCACGTGCCCAAAAGGACGTCTGTGAGGGCCTCATTGAACGGCAGCAGGGGCTCCGAAGAGCTTGCAGCCGGTTGAAGCACCTCAGTCAGGAGGTTAGTCCTGACCGCCACCGTAGGAAGCTCGAGGCTGAGAGCCTCGGCCGCCCTACGCAACACCACTGCGTATGATGCTCCCTCCTCCGTAGCCGCGGTAGGAGGAGACAACATGCCAAGGTCAGGGGAGGTGTCCAAACCACTGGCATCCCCCAGTTCCTCTATCCAGTCCTGTTCACTGTCCAACTGGTCAGTTAAAGGGTCACCTGACCCCTCCCAGTCCTCCTCATCATGCTCTGGGTGCCACTGTGGTTGAAAAGGGACCCCAGGAGTGAACAGGGGCATGAAAACCCCACCCGGCGTCGGACTACGCCGGTTCGGCTCCGTGTCCATGTCGGGATGGAGGCCGGGGTCAACGCCGGCCGAGGGGGGGGGGGGGGCGACCGGCGTCGGATGCGGTAGTGGTGCCATCGTAAGCGACGCCGGTGGAGGCGTAACGAGGTCAACCGGCGCCGATCCGGATCCAGGCCTGGATCCAAGGGGGGCCTGCGGTGCCGGGGTCGGAGCCACCGGCAGCGAAGACCTAGGCCCCCCAACCGAGTCCGCGGGGCCCGAAGGCGCGCCGGCGGGGTCGGTCTGCCCAAAGATGGCATGCATCGCCTTGTAGAACGTACGAAGCTGGGCGGGAGTCGCTCCGGGGCCCGGAAAGGGAGGGAAACTCGGAGTCGAGTCCTCGGGCACCGCGCGCGGAGCCGCGGGAGGGGCACCACCCGCATGCCTCGTCGGATCGGCCAACTGACGAGAAGTCTAAGAACGACGATGCTTCTTCGATTTCTTCTTGTGCTTCGACTTACCCGACCCAGAGTGCGAAGACTTCGATGATTTCGAACCGGAATGGTGGTGGCTCCGCGACCGGTCCCTCGCCCTCCCTCTCGACCGGGACCTCGAACGGCGCAGAGCCGACTGCCGATGTTCAAGTAGCTTTCGGGACCGCTCCCGCAAAGCCTTCGGCGCCTTCGACCGGCAGTCGGAGCACGACTTGGGGTCGTGGTCGCGCTCCAGGCAGAAAAGACACACGCGGTGCGGATTCGTCACCGACATCATGCGATGACAGGAACCGCAGGCCTTGAAACCGGGCATCCCTCGTGCACCTTTTCGGAGTTCGAGACTCGAAGAAAGAAGTCGACAAAAGTCGAGAAAAAGTTAGTCAAAAAATGACTGAGGTACCGCTCTTCCCGGATCTGCGCTGGCTGGTGCGGAAAAATAAAGAACTGACGTCAGCATGCGAGGGCGGCGTCTAAGTAGCTGCCGCGACGTCATCCCGGCGACCACGATGGACGCGGAGCCGACCGACGCCACCTTCCGACGCGCAGAGGTACTGCTGACGAAAAAACTTTCTGGATCCAGTCTGACGCCTGGGGGTAATTCTAAGGTAAGGAATCTATAACTAACATGTTTCTTTCAGATAGAGGCTTATTACACAGCTCAAAACACAATTTTCCAAGATAAAATGTGCGCAAATTGTTTTTACTAGGATGCTTTGTTTTACACATGACATAGATTGATAATAACACCATCAACATAAATGTGACAGGTGTGCCTGTTTTTCGCCACAGAGACGGTCAATCTGTGGATGGATTTTTGCTACTGCCATCCTCAGGTTGTGCTCCACATCCAGTCTTGAACGGTACTTGGTCTTTAATACCGCAAGTGCTGAGAACCCAATCTCACATAAATAGGACGAGCTGAAAGGCAAGAGAGTTTTGATAGTTTCTCTCAAAGCTGAATATTCTGCAGACATTTTCAGCCAAAACAGGGACTGTAAGGGAGACAGTGTTGTCAGATTTTTCGAACACTCCCTAGCTCAGAGCTGGTAGACGAGAAACAATTCTTCTCTGGAAATCATTACCAAACGTTTTAGGCAGCATTATAATGGGATAATTGCCCACCAACCAGTTATGGATCCGCCCTCGGAAGCCCACCTACCCCCTCAGACCATGCCAAGAACCTCGGCAACCTACTCGACTCATCACTCACCATGAACCGACAGGTCAACGCCGTCACCTCCAGCTGCTTCAACACCCTCCGCATTCTCCGAAAGACCTTCAAATGGATCCCCCCCGAATCGAGGAAAACAGTCACCCACGCACGCATCACCAGCAAACTCGACTATGGCAACACACTCTACGCCAGCATCAACAAGTCCCTACTCCGCAAACTGCAAAAGGTACAGAACACCGCGGCCAGACTCGTCCTCGGCATCCCCCGGCACGAACACATCAGCCAACACCTGCGGCGACTCCACTGGCTCCCCGTGGGGAAGAGAGTCACCTTCAAAATCCTCACCCACGCCTACAAGTGCCTGCACAACAACGGACCCAAATGCCTCAACGACAGAATAAACTTCCACGTACCCAAAAGAAACCTGCGATCATCCAACCTCGCACTGGCCGAAACACCGCAGATCCACAGAGCCAGATCAGGCGGGAGATCGTTCTCTCACATTGCAGCCAAGACCTGGAACGAGCTACCGGCAGACATCAGACGTGCCCCCTCCCTGAACACCTTCAGGAAGACCCTCAAGACCTGGCTCTTCGGCTGAACGGAGCGGCATACTCCCCCCCCCCCCTTGAGGCCCTCACGGGTGAGTAGCGCGCTTACAATCCCCCTGATTGATTGATTGAAGACAAAGTTGAAAGTCCACAGAGAGGGAGCTGAACGAACACCTAATTGAGAATTCCTTACTGATACGATTAGTTGCTTGCCTGAAGCAGTGGGGATTTAGGATACGTCGGGCTTATGTTTAAAAAAAATAGAACTAATAATAAATTAATGATGTTGTCTATTTTACTTCAGAGCAATGTTGTCTGACAGACTTTGTGGTGGCAGGGACATGTTAAGGATTTTGGGTGCCCTGGGCCAAAACTATTTTGGGGGCCCCTGTTCAGTACAGCTTTGAGTTTAAATGATTTACTTTCAGCTCTGCCATACCCTCTTTAGCCAGGCTACTAACGGTGCACAGGCACTATGGTCGAAATTCTAAAAGCGTTTACAACTAATATTCAGAGATAGTGATGTGTGTTTTCACTGTTGTAACAAAGCAGCAGCCCACTAATTTTACAGCGAATAATATCTGTGATATCCTCCAATTTCTCATATGTGAGGACCCGCTTTGATCTAAAATAAACTTTATGGTTGTTGCATGAAACAAACACATTTCTCTGCAAATAGTAATATACTCCCTCACATCAATCACACTAAAAAGAAATGAAACAAAACGGTATTTACAAGAATCTGTTTAGGAATTATTCCAGGCCATCAGGGCAAAAACAGATCTCTATCAAGGTCATACGCTGGACCAGATCTTTTCATCAAAGCGGATTGAAATGGATGCGCCTCTCCCTATAGCATGGTCAGACCATTTTCTGCTAGGTTTTAGAGTCCGCCGGGAGTTAGGCAGTTCCCTATCACATGGTAAACCCCGGACTAGCAGTTTTAGGCCTTTTCATCAGCTTACCCCAGAGGCATTGCATAGCGCTCTTAGCTCTCATGCTATCCCCCATAGTGGAGACCTTGAGAGTGATGTCCTCTCCCTTGAGAACTGGCTTCATCTACGTTCCTTAGAGCTTGCCCCTCCTATCACCCGGGTAGCCAAAATCAATAGAGCCTCGGCCCCTTGGTTCACGGAGGCCCTTAGGAAGAGCAAAAGTGCCTGCAAACGCCGTGAATGAGAGTGGCGGACTAACTATAACCCCACGGAAAAAACTATTTTCAAACAGGCCCTGAAAGACCACTAGAAAAATGTCAGTGAAGAAAATAAACTTTTCTTTACAACCAAAATTGAACAGGTGGGTAATAAAAGCAGAGAACTTTTTAACATTGTTAAGGACTTTGCATCTCCCAAGGCTATCAGCAGCCCTTTTGCCCCTACCAGTGATTGGATTAATCATCTGGCCTGTTTTTTTCCGTGACAAAATTAAAATTATCCAAGACTCCTTTGAAACCCAGCCACCTGTACTGGAGGCAGTCATGGACCTGCTCCCCCATGCTGGCTCTAGCACCAGCTCTACCCTTATGCAGTTCCCCGCCATCTCATTGGAGAAATCCCTTGAATTGATGATGGCTCTTAAGTCCGGGTCTCCCTCTGATGCCTGACCAGCGAAAACACTGGCATCTATTGCAGAGGTGATTAACCCGGCTGTCAATTTAGTTCTGAACACCTCCTTGGAGGTGGGGCTGATGCCCCAAGGCTGGAAACATGCTAAAATTCTTCCGCTTTTGAAGAAACCTGCGGCTGACCCACAAGTTGCCGGTAATTATAGGCCTATATCATTGCTGCCCTTTTTTTCCAAGGTTTTGGAAAAATATGTCAATAGGGTCATTACGGAATTTGTGGAGGCCAACCATCTTCTGCACCCGAGTCAGTCGGGTTTCAGAGCAAACTTCAGCACCGAAACTGCTCTATTAGAAGTCTCTGAAACCATTAAAGTCACCTTAGATAAAGGGGGCAATGCGGCACTGGTGTTGTTGGACCTCTCCGCGGCCTTCGATACCGTGCCCCACAATAGACTCCTGCGTAGACTCCAGGAGGGGGGTATCGGAAGCTCGGTACTTAGATGGTTCAACTCCTTTTTAAGTGACCGCCTACAAACCATCTGGTCCCCTCCTTTTTCGGCCCCTATTCCTCCTATGAATGTGGGGGTCCCTCAGGGCTCAATTCTGAGCCCGACTTTGTTTAATCTGTATATGGCCCCTCTTGCGCTCCTCGCTGAGAAACACGGTGCTAAAATAGTGTCATATGCGGACGACACACAACTGTTGTTTTCCTGTGAGAGGGGTGCTGTTTTCAACGGCAGTATGATTAACACCTGCCTATCAGAAGTATTTCAGTGGCTCAGACAAAATCAACTGAAATGTAATCCCGAGAAGTCGGAGATTATTTCATTCTGCTCCCATCCCTGTGTGGATTGGCATCAATGGTGGCCGCAAGATATGTATTGTATTGTATTGTAATTGCATTTGTATAGCGCTTACTACCCCCGACGAGGCGTCGAAGCGTTTTTTCGGCGAGTAGCACGCTACTCCGGGACCCATAGAGGATTAGTGTTGAATTAGTATAGTGAAACATGCAAGTAAATTTTAAGTGGTGGATATGTTAGTCAGTTATTTGGATTCAGAAGGATAGCGGAGGGATAGAAGAGGGAAAAAAGGTTTGCATATATATAGCGCTTCTAACCCCTGATGGGGTGTTGAATGGCTTTTTTTTTTTTTTTGGGCTAGTAGCACGCTACTCCGGAAACCCATAAAGGATTAGTGGTGAATTAGTATGGTGAAATATGAAAGTAATTTGAGTAGTGGATATTAGTCAGTTATTTGGAGTGAGAAGGATAGTGGAGGGATAGAAGGGAAAGAAAGGTTTGCATTCATATAGCGCCTGTTACCCCTGGTGGGTGTTGAAGCGCTTTGTTGGCGAGTAGCACGCTACTCTGGAACCCATAAAGGATTAGTGGTGAATTAGTATAGTGGAATATGGAATTAGTGAAGTGAACATGCTAGTCTGTTATTTTGATTGAAAAGGATAGTTGTGGGATAGAAGAGTGAAGGATTTCTTTTTGTAGGTCATAGCAGTAGGAGGAGGCTTTTTGATGAGTAAAAAGGGTTTTTGGAGGGGAAGAGTCAGAGGGAAGAGTTTAGAAAGGTTTGTCTTGGGCATTGGTACAGTAAAGGAGGTGTCAGAAGATACAAGGAGGAGTAGAGTAGGAGAGAGTCAAGAAAGGGTTATTTTGGGGAACATAGTAGTGGTATGGCGTTTGCGATAAATGAGAGAGTGGGTGTAGAGGATATAGTGATAGATGTATAGGGTGAGATAGGGTAGTGAATTGGAAAAAGTAGTAGAAAGAAGTTTGAGATGAGTCAAAAAGTTGGGCTAGAAGATATATTGAGGGAAGTATAGGCTGAGAAATAGGGTAGTGCATTGGAAATGCTAAATTAGAAGAAAGTGATAAATATATAGATCCATAAGTACATTGAGAGTATATAGATGCATAAAGGAGGTAAGTATATGCAGATTAAAAATATTGATAGAGGTAGCGGATGTGAAATAGGGTAGTGCATTAGATATGCTTTTTCAGGAGAAAAGTAATAGACACATTAATTAATGGGAAGATGGGCAGCATTCCTGGCCCTGGCCCGTCTCGAACAGGCTCAAACAGGCACTCACCCTTGTCCTCTCTGCCCTTAACAGGCTCAAACAGGCACTCACCCTTGTCCTCTCTGCCCTTAGCCTCGACGCCCGGGCTGAGACGCCCTAACCCTGGCCTTTGATACCCCTAGTAATCAGGTGACCCCGTCAGCCAATGGGAACCCTAGCCCTAATACTATCCAATCACAACACTAGCCCTAAAAGCTAGAACCAATAGGAGATCAGGACCTTACAGCCAATCTTAGCCCTACTCCAAGCATCCAATCAGTTCAAAAACCCTGATCTCTATGTCCAATAGAGGCCCTAGCCCTACCAGTAGTCCCAACCCTAGTCCAAGCAACCAATGGGACGGGAAGCCCTAGTCACTACTTCCAATAGAAAGCCTAACCCTACTCTTAGTCCCACACCTAGTCCAGCAACCAATAACACCAGAAGCCCTAATCGCTACTTCCAATTAAAGGCCTAACCCTAGTCCTAGTTCCACCTTAGTCCCAACAACCAATAAAACAGGAAGCCCTAGTCCCTGCTTCCAATAGAAATCATAACCCTAGCCCTAGTCCCAACCCTACATTGATTGAATCACAGATCCAGAAACCAATCAGAACCCTCAAATACCCAACCAATGAGGACACTAACTCAAACCAATAGAAACATCAGATACAACCACCAATCAGTGTATACATGTAGCAGCCACTAGCAGACTATATAAGGTCCCAGCAACCTCAGACAAGGTTTGCTGCCCAGGGAGTTGGAAGCTGCTTCTCCTGTCCAGAATCTCCTAGGAGACAGACAGGCTCAATCCACACTTTGGATTTCTGCAGGTAAAGGCCTCACAAACTTGAAATCTAACAATACTGTTTGAATACAACTTTACTCCCTCTCCTGGCCAAAAAACGAAGTGCACAGTCCCTATTAAACACAGTTTAAACAGTTCACAGAAGCACCCTCTGATGTAGAAAATCCCTGTTGCTGGAGGGGAGGCAGGGGGGGCTGGTTTCACTGGCTTGATAACACAAAATGGTGGCTGGGGGTGCACTGTTTAACATACAGGTCTTAGCACAGAGCAAAGGAGAAATTTGGAGGGAAAACTGAATAGTCACCAGGAATGAGAGCGACAAACTACAGAGTTTGGACTGCAAATCCCACAATTCAACACGTTAAATGGAAGCAATCATGGGCAGGAAAACCACAAGTTTAACACACAAAACAGGTGATAAAATATACAATCACAGGCAGGTTAAAACTACATTTTTAAACTGTAACAACCACAGGCAAAGACAGTAATCACAGAAAGGGAAAATCGTTTTTTTAACAACTTTTTGGAGGAGGGAAGAGACAGCACTAGTCTGCCTCCTTACCACTTGCTGGACTCTGCTCACTGCAATCTGGGGCACAGGTAGGCTGCAACTCACAAGATGGAGGAGAATAATTTGGGGTGCACCCAGCAAAGCCTTAAGGGACCTGGGCAGGTGTGAGGGGAGGGCTCAGAGTTGCCTGGGAGCTGAATAGCCAATCCCCAGTCCTAGGCCTGCTGGCCTGGGGGTGGGGGCTGCTTCTCCTGTCCAGAATCTCCTAGGAGACAGACAGGCTCAATCCACACTTTGGATTTCTGCAGGTAAAGGCCTCACAAACTTGAAATCTAACAATACTGTTTGAATACAACTTTACTCCCTCTCCTGGCCAAAAAACGAAGTGCACAGTCCCTATTAAACACAGTTTAAACAGCTCACAGAAGCACCCTCTGATGTAGAAAATCCCCCCCTGCATCCTCAGTCAGTACCGTGAAAAATCTTGGGGTCAAGTTGGATGCGGCCCTGTCTATGAAGACTCAGATCCAATCTGTGGCCGTAACCTGCTTTGGATTATTGAAAATGTTAAGGAACTTTCTCCCTCTCCTTCCGGTCTCACACAGGAGGACGGTAGTCCAGGCCCTGGTGGTATCGAGACTGGACTATGCGAATGCCCTGTATCTGGGTCTTCCAGACTACTTACTCGGCCGCCTACAAGTGGTCCAGAATGCAGCGGCCAGAGCCATTTTTTCGGCAGGGTCCAGGACACGAATGACTCCTCTCTTGGCTTCACTGCACTGGCTGCCAGTTTGTAAAAGGATTCAGTTCAAAGCGTTAGTCTTGGTTTTTAAGGCCCTCTATAAGATAGGGGCCCCATATCTTGGAGAAAGGTTCCAGCACTATGTTCCACAACGGACCTTGAGGTCCTCCGCACAGCTGTTGACGTCTACGCCTAAGTTTTTGCACTCCCGGGTGGGCGGCAGATCCTTTCAAGTGGTGGCCTCGCGGCTATGGAATAGCCTGCCCCTCTCTCTGAGACTGGTACAGGATCTCCTCTCCTTCAGAAAGAAACTAAAAACATGGCTTTTTCAACTTTAGCCTGGCATGTCTTAGTTTCTGATGTTCTCTGGTTCTGTGTTACGTGGTCTTTTCGCAGCGCCGGGACACTCCACGGAGTAGCCGCGCGCTTTACAAATACCTAGATAACATAACATAACAAGGGGCCCCCCTGAAAGGCTGGATTGCAGTGCATGTAAATGTGTCCTTTTGTAATTTAGGACGAAAATCTTGATGGGGAACGACATGCCCATACTTGTATACAGGGGCGCAACTAGACCCAAACTTCGGGTGGGGGCTAACACTCCCAGCCAGGGCTGGCCCTAGCACTGGTCGCACACAGTGCAACAGTCTTTTTTGGCGCCCCCTCCCCCATTTCCTCCTTCTTCATGAATTTCTTCACTACCACTCACCAACGATGCACCTCATCTCTCTATAGCACCTTTCTAGCAAACATTTCATTTTTTTTTATAGCACTACTCATTGTTTACTCACACTCAGTTCAGTGATCTGCTTGGTACATGTTCTTTGTAGCAGGCACATTAAACCTCTGCACTGTGTGGGTGGCAGGAGTGCCCATGTGAGTGCACGGTGAGCCATGCGACAGTGTGAGAGTAGGGTAAGAGGAGTGACTGCAGCGTGAGAAAGGTGACCATATGAATTTAGGTGCGGATGTAAGTGCAGAGTGGGATGAATGAAAGTGTGGTTAGTGATGGGCTTATTTGAGTGAGATTGCAGATTGAGCAGTGAGGGGGACAGGTGAGTGAAGTGTCACGAGTGCAGGTTGAGTAGTATGCTCGTGTGACTGTAGGGTGAGGTACAGGGTGAACAGCGCAAGTGCATTGTGAGTGTAGAGTGATCACTGTGAGTGCAGGGTAAGCGGGTGAATGGTGTGAGTGCATCGGGATCAGTGTGAGGGCATTGTGATCGCTGTGAGTGCAGGGTGAGTGTGAAAGTGAAGGGCGAGAATGAGGAGCGAGTTGTCTGAATGCAGGGTGCATTCCCAGACACTTGGAAGTAACTCAGCATGTTATTGACGGCAGCGTAGGGTTTCAGATATATTAAACTATTGCTATTATGGCATTAACCAGGGATCAGGGTGGAGGAAATAAATGTGCTGATCTTGCAACAAACTTCCAGTTTTATGATTAAGGTTGCCAGCTCATTATTTTGATGTCCCAGGCGGTACAAAAATAAGCAGTCACCTAAAGCTGTATTGTCAGCACTTGTCTGTGCATACTTTGAACAGCAAATATAAATAGAAAGCACTTTTAATTGTGTTCTAGGGCTGCCTGAATGATCCATGACTGATAATAAAAGGGAACAAAGACAGAAAAGTCACAATACAAATGAATACATACTTCTTCATTTATAACCATATTTAGTGTCAAGACAAGCAATTTGCAGGCTGTTTAAACAACACATGGCTGGCTGGCTTTTTGCACGCCTGCCTGTGTAATTTTAAAAGAAACTTTGTCTCCTTTCTGGGAACAGCTAACCCTCCCAGGACGGGGTTAAATTCATAGAGCTGAAATGCTTCAGCTGCAGTGGGAGGCAGGATGTCTCCTCTGCTAAAAGGAAAGCAAGGAACAGACTGTCATTTCAGGTGGGAGGCAAGGAGTCTCCTCTGCTATGAAATCGAAGTTCGTTTGCTTTAGGTTTTAGCAGAGGAGACTTCCTGCCTCTCACTGCAGCTGAAGCATTTCAGCTCTACAAATTAACCCCCTCCTGGGACGGTTAACATGACAAAAGCATGGGCACGTTGTGCCCCATCGATTTCCCTTACCTCCCCCTCTAACCCTCTGTTACCGGAGTTCTCCAATAAAAAAATCCCCAGAAGGATTGCGACGCGGGACAGTGGAAGAAGAACAAAGGTAAGATTTTAGGGTGGAGTGCGCGCCCCCCCTGAGATGGTGTCGCGCCCCCCCCCCGGGGCAGCGCACCCCACAGATTGAAGAACTCTGCCTTAGAATTACCCCCAGGCGTCAGACTGGATCCGGAGAATTTTTCTTCAGCAGTACCCCTGCACGTCGATAGGTGGCGTCGGTCGAATCCACGTTCGTCGTTGGCGTCGTGGTCGCCGGAATGACATCACGGTATCTACTTAGACGCTGCCCTAGCGCGCTGACGTCAGTTCTTTCTTTTTCTGCGCCAGCCAGCGCAGATCCGGAGAGAGCGGTATCTCAAGTCACTTTTTGACTCAGTTTTTGCGACTTTTGTCAACATCTTTTTGAGTCGTTCGGCTCCTGGTGCACGTAGGGATGTCATGTCGGACCGGCTTCAAGGCTTGCGACTTCTGTCGCAAATTGATGTCGGTCACGGACCCGCACCTCGTGTGCCTTTGGTGCTTGGAGCGCGACCACGACCCGAAGTTGTGCTCCGACTGCCGGGCCATGAACCCGAAGTCTTTGCGGGAGTGGTCCCGAAAGCTTCTCGAGGCCCGGCAGTCCGCTCCGCGACGTTCAAGGTTCCGGTCGAGAGGGAGGTCGCGGGACCCACACTTTGGGTGGGAGAATCTGCGGGAAAACTAACTTAGGAAGAGAGGTGTGTCCACCTTTGCCAACCACACCCCTCAGGTGGGGGAGGCGAGGTGAAGCCCACATCTCAATCCCCTCCATCTTGAAGATTAGGGGACTCAGCCAATCAGAGAGAGTCTCACGCCCCCCTCCAATTGGAGGATGGCATAATAGGGGTGTAATCACCCCAAGGAAGGGACCTATTGGTCCCAACCTGCACTCCGCTGTAACGCCCCTAAATGTATTATTTAGGGGCGACCCTGAACCTTGCCTCCTCAGACTCGAGAAGAAGAAAGAAGGACCAAAGAGCCTGTGCTGAACGAGGAAGAACAGGACAACTGCTTTGGCCCCAGCTCTACCAGCCTGTCCCAACTTCGACCTGCAACCAGCGAAACCCTGGTGTGTCCAGCAACCAGCAGCCACCCAGAACCTGGAGGACCTGCCCTGCCTTCACTAAAAAGACTGTCTACCATAAGCACCAGATTTACTCAACCAAAGACTCCAACACAGACCCCGGATGCAGCCAGATCTGCGGTTCTGCACCACTCTGCACCCGATGCCCATGGACCGAGTTCGAGAGGCCCATCCCCACGAGGAGGTATCCCCAGCTATCCTGACCTCGGATCTGGTGATTCCCAACCTGCCTTTTGATCTTCTACCTGATGACTGCAGCCTCAACCTGAAGCACCCCCCCCCCCACACCGACCACAACCGGAGATGGTAAGAAAACCTGACACTTAAAGACACCCTTGCACCCGACGCCCCTCGGCTTTGGGTGGCCCAACCGACGGTGTCCAGGCATCGCCCAACGACCCAACTTACCTCTCTTGCTGGTGGTCGCCCTCAAGAAACCTCGATGACCGAGCCTGCAGCCTTTCTTCCGAACTGAAGATCTCCATTGGAATCAACAGGGCACCTGACGTCTCCTTGGCACTCTGCATCCGGCCGCCCCTGTGCTTCTGGTGGTGCAGCTCCTGTGCTGATTGTTGGCCCCTGTATCACTGAACGTAAACCCAGGAGCTTTGCTCCCACAACCGAGTGGCCTGCTTGTGAGCAGTCCCTATCCAAAAGGCCCCCTAACCCCATTGGCTAACATTGGGTCTCTGCACCTGGCCACCCTAGTGCCGCTGGTGGTGCAACTAGAGTGCCTCCTTTAACATTGGGGAACCTTGGTTCTAACCCCAGACACCCAGCATTGCAAGTAGTTCACTTACCTGCAAACCGATAACATTCTTTTTCTCTATAGGAACCCATGTTGTGGTTTTTCCTCTGAAATGTTTTAAGTGTCGACCTGCTTTTTGTATGGAACAAAAGTAACAGTGCTTTGAGATGTAAATTGGCTTACATACCTCTGTGTTGTAGGACCCAAAGTATGATATCTAGGCTGATCACCCCGAGTAGTTGTTGTAACTAAAAAGTAATGCAAAAGTAATCCAAAGTAATTTCAAAGTATTCTGAACGGTTTTTAAAGCAAATACAAACTTGTATCGATAATTTAATCTACAATTGCATTTCTGTGTACAGCCTTGCATTTGAAAGTATATTTTACCTACCTGTGCCAAGTTCTGTTTGGTTCTAGAAATAAAACGTCTAAGTATACCTTTTCTATAGTTCCCTAACTGGTCTGGATTCCGTCTCTGAGAGTGTGCCATAATTTCTTGCCTGAGTGAATACAATAAATGCTTAATACACCGAACTGCTCGACTACACTACCACAAATAGAGCGGTTAGTGATTATCTAATTTAGCCTCTGCTATACCTCTGGGGATCCACTGGACTCTGTGCACACTATCCCTTACTTTGGTATAGTAAATACAGAGCCAGCTTCCTACAACAGGCCCCACATACTTTGAAACCAGCCGGTTTCTTGGTTGATGCATCCTCACACCAGGAGAAGAATTTCTCAAAAACGTTTTACAAAACATTAAAAAAAGCCAGTCATAAAGTGACTGAGGGGTAGTTCAGACTGGATCAGTGCTATCTGACGCAGAAAGAAAAGAACGGATGCCAGGGCGCTGGTGTGGAGCCTATATAGGTACCGTGCACGCCACTTCTGGCACGGACGATGCAGAGCCGGATGACGACACCTATCGGCGTGCAGGGGTACTGCTCGAAAATCTTCCAGATCCAGTCTGACGCCTGGGGATATTCTAAGATGAGGAATCTGCAGCTGGAAGTCTCTATCGGATGTCTCTCTATTTGTCTGTTGACTGGGTGAGGGGCGGGGAGCGGGGCAGAACAAGGTTTGGCCCAGGCACACTATGTTTTGGTAGTGCCTCAATAAATGGCAGAAGGGGCTCAGAAGATGTCTGCGCTGGCTGGAGGACTTTTGCCAGCACATTTGTTTTAACCTACAAGGTGGAGAGCTGGCGGTCAAGGACTTTAGCCGCCCTGCGCATTACCATGGTTAGGAGGCAGATTATTCGGTGGCTGAGCCACTTGAGGGGGAAGAGAAGACCTGATATCAAGACCACTGTCCTTCTGTAAGTCATCGTGCCAACTGTCCTCATTATTGGGCAGTCGTGCGCTAAAGGGAGTGCAAGGTGTGTGTTCTCCTTTGTGGGGATGACAAATCCAGTAGGGGAAGCAGCACCGTGACAGCAGGTGGGCGTGGCTTTGACCGAGGTCGGACAGGTGCCAACTCGGAGTGCGAGAGTACTACAGGTATCTCATCTGGCGTTGATAGATTTGGCACCGAAGTTCCAGGAGTCAACGTGGACCACAGCCACAGAATCAGAGGCTCCACATTGCTGGGCCTATTAAGCCTCACCGGCCTCAGTTATGTAAGGCCCTAATCTAAATTGGGCCTTGGCTAAGACTGTGTCTCTGCTAACCTTTCCTCCACCCTCTACTTGGGACTGTGGGGCCCTAGTATATGAGACTAGGGGTAGAGGGTCTGTAAGTTAAAGTGTCTGTCATGTGCTGCAGAACTAGTTGTGCCACCACAAGTGTGACAAGGGAAAAGCAGGACTCCTAGGCTGCCGTTGCTGGCAGAGCAGTTTTACACTAACTAGATTTTGCCATTCAAAGCAATGGCAAAGCTCAAGCCGCCTTTTTTAATATCTGTAAGTCAACCCTAAAGAACAAGTTACTTACCTTCGGTAACGATATATCTGTAAGAAACATAGGTTAGTTATAGATTCCTTACCTTAGAATTACCCCCAGGCGTCAGACTGGACCAGGAAAGCTTTTCGTCAGCAGTACTCCTGTGCGTCGGAAGGTGGCGTTGATCGACTCCGCGTTCGTCGTCGTGGTCGCCGGGATGACATCGTGGTAGCTACATAGACGTCGCCCTCGCGTGCTGACGTCAGTTCTGTACACGACTTTCCACGCCAGAAGCGCAGAGCCATGCAAGACACTGACCACTGGTGCACAAAACTAGGGCCCTGAAAGGTTGTCCTTAACCCTAGAAGTCAGCTCGCAGAATGGGGAGGATGGGTGGGGCGGTAAGGAATCTATAACTAACCTATGTTTCTTACAGATATATCATTACCGAAGGTAAGGAACCTGTTCATCTGAAAGAAACAGTTATAGATTCCTTACCTTAGAATAGATACCCCAGCAATACCAACCCCGGAGGTGGGTCTGGGAACTAAGTTCACACCAGAAAGTCCTGGAGAACAGAACGGCCAAAGAAGCCATCTCTCCGGACTTGGCTGTCCAGGCAGTAGTGTTTGGTGAATGTGTGCAGCGATGCCCACGTAGCTGCCTGACAGATGTCATTAAGGGGGACTTCCCCGTCCCAAAGCAGGGGTGGCTGCCGTCGACCTGGTGGAATGGGCGCGCAGCCCCACTGGAGGTTCCTTCTTTGCCAAAGAATAGCAAGCTTTGATGCACAGAACGACCCACCTGGAGATGGTCTGTTTGTGCACGGCCCAACCTTTCTTAGTGCCCACGTAACCAACAAAGAGCTTGTCGTCCACCCGGAATTGTTTTGTGCGATCCAAGTAGAAGGAAAGCGCACGTTTTGGATCCAGACGGTGGAGCCTCTCGTCCTCTTTTGAAGGATGCGGAGGCGGAAAGAAGGTGGGCAAAGTGATGGTTTGGCCAATGTGGAAAGAAGTAACCACCTTGGGAAGAAAGGAAGGTCTAATTCTTAGGATGACCTTGTCCGGATGGACAGCCAGAAAAGGAGGCTTGGAAGAAAGAGCTTGTAGCTCACTCACCCCGCGTGCAGAGGTGATGGCCACCAGAAAGGCAGTTTTCAAAGTGAGAAGCCTGAGAGGACAGTTATGTAGTGGCTCAAAGGGAGCGCACATAAGATATGTAAGAACCAAGTTCAAGTCCCACTGGGGCATTACGAAGGGAACAGGAGGAAAAAGATGAGTAATGCCCTTAAGGAATCTATTTACAACAGGGGACTTGAAAAGAGAAGGCTGATCAGGAAGCCTAAGGAAGGCTGAAATGGCCGAGAGGTAGCCCTTTAGAGTGCCCAGAGCAGAGCCCTGCTGGGCCAAAGAAAGAAGGAACAAGAGAACCTCAGAAAGAGGGGCGGAAAGGGGATCCACAGCCTTTGCTGTGCACCATGCCACAAATTTGTTCCATCTGCAGGCGTATACCGTCTTAGTGGAGGGACGCCTGGCTGCCAAGATAACATCGCAGACTTCGGGAGGCAGGTCAAACGACGTCAACTGCCGCCGCTCAATCTCCACGCAAGGAGGTGGAGGCTGGACAGGTTCGGGTGGAGGACCGTCCCCTGCTGCTGCGACAGAAGATCCTCCCGAAGAGGCAGTCGGATCGGAGGCTCGATGGCCATGTTGAGCAGCTCGGGATACCAGACTCTTCGTGCCCAATCCGAAGCCACAAGAATGACTTGGGCCCGGAAATGCGTATAGAAGACCGAAACTCCACTCGCGACGAAAAGCTTTGCCTAGCGAGTGCCGCCTTGGAAATTCCAACGCGCAGAACTGCTGACATTGCGCTTTCTCTTTGGTGGCGAATAGATCTAACCAAGTCTCTCCCCACTGCTGAAAGAGACCTTGCACCACCTCCGAGTGAAGACACCATTCTTGATCCATCATGCTCCTGTGGCTGAGTTTGTCCGTCCTGGCGTTTAGTGAACCTGCCAGGTGTTGAACCATCAGGGATATGCCCTGATGTTCCATCCATGTCCAGAGGCGGAGGGCCTCCTGACATAGGGTCCACAATCCCACCGCCCTGTTTGTTGCAGTACCACATGGCGGTGGTGTTGTCCGTGAACACCTGCACTACTCTTCCCCGGACAGAGGGAAGGAATGCTTTGAGTGCAAGACGAATCGCCCGAAGCTCCATAAGGTTGATGTGGAGCCCGGACTCCGCCAGAGACCAGAGGCCTCTGATCTCCGCCTACCCCATGTGGCCGCCCCATCCCAGAAGTGATGCATCGGTCACCACTGTCAACTCTGGTTGGGGAAGGGAGAGGGATCTGCCGCCGACCCAATCCTGGTTCGTGAGCCACCACTGCAATTGGTGAGCAGTGCCCTCCAAGATCTGGATGCAATCGGACAGATTCCCCTGATGTTGTGCCCACTGGAACTTCAGGTCCCACTGCAGAGACCGCATATGCCATCTGGCATGGTCCACCAGCAGGATGCAGGAGGCCATCAGACCCAGCAGCCTGAGGGACATCCTGACCGAAACCCGGGATAGAGGCTGAAAGATCGGAATCATAGCCCGAATATCCCGGACTCGCTGCTCTGGAGGATAAACCCGAAACTGCGTCGTGTCCAGAACCGCTCCGATGAAGAGGAGCTTCTGAGAGGGTGTCAGGTGTGACTTCGGCACGTTGAAGGAGAACCCCAGCAAATGCAGGAGGTCGGCCGTAGTCTGGAGGTGGGAGACGACAGCCTGGGGCGAGTACACCTTCAAAAGCCAGTCGTCGAGATGAACAAGTTACTTACCTTCGGTAACGCTTTTTCTGGTGGATACAATATCTGCCTGTGGATTCCTCACCTTTTGAATACCCCTTGCGCCAGCAATTCCGCGGAAAATCTTTCCCAGCTCTCCCACGACGACGAGGACGTCACAATAGCACGGCTCCACTCGCGACTCCGTAAGACGTCATCGGAGCCATAAGAAGACCTCGTCGGCGTGCTGACGTCAGTTCCACCCATTTTTTCCGTGCCACCGAGGCAAACGGGCGGACCGACACATTTTCAAATGCAAACATGGCATTCCAAGTATATACACATATATAAATTCACAATTACATAATCAATGAAGACATAGTGAAATAGCATTTCTCACCATCAAAACTTCAACATGATCATGACTTATTAAATTCAACATATTTTGGTAGAAACAGGTGGACAACGGGGAGGCGGGTGGGTCAGTGAGGAATCCACAGGCAGATATTGTATCCACCAGAAAAGCGTTACCGAAGGTAAGTAACTTGTTCTTCTGATGGATACTTCTGCCTGTGGATTCCTCACCTTTGAATAGAATCCCCAAGCCGTACCTCTCCAGGAGGAGGGTGTCCACCTGACTAAACCAAAAAATCTTGCAAAACAGAACGAGCAAAATGGCCATCCCTCCTAACCTCAGAGTCTAGGCAATAATGCTTTGCAAAGGTATGGAGGGAGGCCCAAGTTGCTGCCTTACAAATTTCATGCACTGGTACACCTCTAGCCAAAGCAGATGTAGTAGACTTTGCTCTAGTAGAATGAGCTCTGATACCTTCAGGAGCTTCCTTGTTGGCCAGGGCGTAGCAGATCTTTATGCAGAGGATAATCCATCTTGACAGAGTCCGCTTGAGCACAGCTTTACCCTTCATCCGACCAACATAACCCACGAAGAGTTGGTCATCAAGTCTCAATTCTCTGGTCCTGTCCAGATAAAAACTGACCGCTCTCTTTGGGTCCAAGCGGTGAAGTCTCTCCTCCTCCTTGGAAGGGTGAGGGGGAGGATAAAAGGCAGGAAGGGTAATGGACTGCCCCAAATGAAAAGGGGTAACCACTTTGGGAAGGAAAGCAGCCCTGGTCCTCAGAACCAACTTATCTACATGAATGGTCAGAAAAGGAGGCTTTGAGCTAAGAGCCTGCAACTCGCTTACCCTCCTAGCCGAGGTAATGGCAATTAAGAAAACCGTTTTAAAAGTAAGAAGCCGCAAAGGGCAACTATGAAGGGGCTCAAATGGAGAACCCATAAGAAAAGTGAGTACCAGATTCAAATCCCACTGAGGCATGATGAAGGGAGTGGGAGGAAACATGTTTGTAAGTCCTTTAATAAATCTCATCACAACCGGAGATTTGAACAACGACGGCTGATCCGGCAAACAAATAAAGGCCGATAAAGCCGATAAGTAACCTTTTACAGTAGCTACAGCAAAACCCTGCTGCGCTAAGGAAAGTGAAAAACTCAAAACATGAGATAAACGAGCCTTCAAAGGGTCAATAGATCTCTCTCCACACCATTTAACAAATTTAGACCAACGGGAAGAGTAAATGGACTTGGTGGAGTGTCGCCTGGACGATAAAATAACATCCACCACATCAGGTGGGAGAGAGAACGAACTCAGGTTGCCCCGTTCAATCTCCAGGCATGAAGGTGCAAGCTCTGGAGGTGGGGGTGAAGAACCTGCCCCTGCGACTGCGAGAGGAGGTCTGCCCTGAGAGGGAGACGGAGCGGAGGGTGCGAAGAGAGGTGAAGAAGATCCGTGTACCACACCCTTCTCGGCCAATCCGGAGCGATCAAGATGACTTGGGCCCGGTCTTGGCAAATCTTCCTCAGAACCCGAGGAATCAAGGGTATGGGAGGAAACGCATAAAGGAGCTGAGAGCTCCAACTCAACTGAAAGGCGTCCCCCAACGCTCCCTGCAACGGAAACTGGAGACTGCAGAACAACGGGCAGTGCGCGTTCTCGTGAGTGGCAAATAGGTCCAACCGAGGAGACCCCACATCTGGAAGACGTGATGGACCACCTCTGGATGAAGCCGCCACTCGTGATCGGCTGAGTAATGCCGACTGAGACTGTCCGCACGAACATTTAGCACTCCGGCTAGATGATTTGCAAAAACACAAATCTGCTGGCCCTGAGCCCAGGACCAGAGTCGCAGAGCCTCTCGACAGAGACGAAATGACCCTACACCTCCCTGTTTGTTGATATACCACATCGCGGTCGTGTTGTCCGTCAGGACCTGGACTGACCGACCGCGAAGGGAAGGAAGGAAAGCCTTTAGTGCCAAACGTATCGCCCGCAATTCTAGAAGGTTGATGTGACACAACCTTTCCTCTGGAGACCAAAGACCTTTGATCTCCAGATCCCCCAGATGAGCACCCCACCCTAGAGTGGAGGCGTCCGAGATTACTGTGGCCATCGGTGGAGGAAGTTGAAAGGGCTTCCCTTGAGACAGGTTGCCCTGCACACCCCACCAAGACAGCTCCGCCGCAGCGTCTCTGGAGATTCTGACCTTCTCCCCGAGATCCCCGTTGTGCTGAAACCACTGCTTGCGGAGGCACCACTGGAGTGCCCTCATGTGCCAGCGTGCATGACTGACCAACAGTATGCAGGAAGCAAACAGACCGAGCAGGCGTAGGACCTTCAGGACCGGAACAACCGCCCCGTTGTAAAACAAAGGAATCATTTCCTGAATGTCGAGAATCCTCTGTGGAGGCGGGAATGCTCGACAAACAGTAGTGTCCAGTATTGCCCCTATGAACAGGCTGCGCTGAGAAGGCACCAGGTGAGATTTGGGCACGTTGATCGAAAAACCCAAATTGAACAACAGCCGTGTTGTCACCTGCAAGTGACGCAACACCATCTCCGGAGATTTGGCTTTCAACAACCAATCGTCCAGGTAGGGGTAGACAGGAACCCCTGATCTTCTGAGATGAGCCGCTACCACCGCCATCACCTTTGTAAAGACTCGTGGTGCGGAAGTCAGACCAAACGGCAGAACCGCAAACTGGTAATGTTGCGACCCTACCGTGAAACGCAGATACTTCCGATGCGACTTCAGGATGGGAAGATGAAAGTACGCATCCTGGAGATCGATGGACACCATCCAGTCTTCCTGTTGCAGCGCAAGAAGAACCTGAGCCAGAGTCAACATCTTGAATTTCTCCTGCCTGAGGTAAAAATTCAAAATCCTGAGGTCCAGAATCGGCCTCAAACGTCCGTCCTTTTTGGGAATCAGGAAATACCGGGAGTAGCACCCCTGACCCCTTTCCTGCTCTGGAACCACCTCTATCGCACCTTTCTGTAACAAGACAAGAACCTCCTGTTGCAAAAGCAACAAGTGGTCTTCTGAACAACCACCTTGGCGAGGAGGGTAAGGAGGTGGATACTCTAGGAAAGGAAGGGCGTACCCACTTTCCACAAGATTCAAAACCCAACGATCCGTTGTAATCAGTTTCCAACCCTGCAGAAATTGGGACACCCGACCCCCAACAGGACCAACATGCTCTAAGATGGGGGATCTAGAGCTGCTTCCCAACGGTGAGGGGAGGAGAGGAGGAGGAGGAAGAGGACTGCTGCCGTGAGGCTCCCCTGGCATGGCTTCTGTTCCTACCCCTGTAGGACTTGTATAAAGGGTTCTGCTGCTGCTACTGCTGCTGACCCTGTTGATACTGTTGACGGCCACGAAAGGAAGAACCTCTTCCAAATCCACGAAGGCGTTTGTAACCAAAACCCCTGGGCTGTGTTTGAAGGCCCAGAGATCTAGCAGTGGCCCTACTGTCTTTAAACCGCTGTAAAGCAGAGTCAGCCTTTGATCCAAACAGTCTTGTGCCATCAAAAGGTAAGTCCAACAGAGTCGCCTGGACATCCGGGGAAAACCAGAAGACCTCAACCAGGCCTGCCTTCTTGTTGCCACAGAAGAGCCCATCACCCGCGCAACAGAATCAGCCGTGTCCATCCCAGACTGGATCACCTGGCGAGCAGCCGCTTGCGAGTCTGAGAGCACCTCCATAAAGCTTGCCCTATCATCCTCCGGGAGCTTAGGAGCCAGCTGTTTCACCGAATCCATCAAAGCATGGACGTATCTTCCCAGAAGACACGTAGCATTAGTCGACTTCAGCGCCATGCTTGCAGACGAGAACACCTTTTTGGCTGCTTGCTCCATCTTTTTCGAGTCTCTATCACCCGGAGTAGTAGGGAAAGCACTCGAAGATTGCTTCGAACAAGAAGCCTGTACCACCAAACTCTCGGGAGTCGGATGAGAAGACAGAAAGGCAGGATCCCCAGGAGCTGGCCTATATCTCCGTGCAATTGTTCTAGAGACAGCAGGAGCGGACAAAGGCTTCTGCCACACCTCCAAAATTGGCTCAGCCAAGGCATCAATGAAGGGTAACAGTGGCTCCGAGACCACCGAAGAGGTATTGAGGACCTCAGTTAAAATGTTGGCCTTCAACTCAGATGATGGTAACTGAAGACCCAGCAAATCAGCCGCCTTCCTCACGACCACATGATAAGGCAAATTTTCTAGAGGAAGGCCAGCCTTTGGTGAAGAAAGATCATATTCTGGAGATGTATCTAACCCACTGGCCTCCTGCAGGCCCTCAAAGTCATCGAGAGAGTCCAAAATCTCTCCTTCCTCTTGCTCCTGCTCTTGCATATACTCCTCCTCCTCCAGCAGCCTCTGTGCATCCCTCCTGGAGCGCAGCTTCGACTTCAGTGCCGGCGTCAGTGGAGCCTGAAACGGAGTCGGCGGCGCCGTACGCGGCGCCGGTGACGAAGGCAACGGAACAGAAGGCCCCTCCGGAACATCCTTCGGCGTCGCACGAATCCGAGACGACGTCGACCCCACATCCGACGGAGCTCGAGGTGCCGGAGTCGACGACCTCGGCGTCGGGAAATGCCACGCCGGAGCCGATGGCATAAAGGGTACAAAGGGTGCCTGAGCATACTGGTGTGGAACACCCAAATTGTAGGCCAAAGGACCTGACGGTACACCCAACGGGATACTGGACCTTGAAAACATCCCATACATCGCGTTCAAGAACTGCGAAGGATCAGCGCCCGGCAAGGGAAAAGCAGGATAACGATCCGTACCTTCTCGCCCGGGGACCTCCTGAGGTCGAGCTGGATCCAGCGGAGCCGGTGGAAACGGCGCCCGCTCAGGTGACCCCACAGGAATCGGAGACACCTCCTGAGGTGCCGGCGAACCTCCCGACGCCGAAGAGCCCTTCGACGCCGGCGACATCGGAGCCGGGGAATGTTCAGACTCCGCTCTCGGCGAAGGAGACGGGGAGACAAAGTCCTTCCTCCGAAGTCGCTCAGGAGGAGAAGTCGGCCTCGAAGCCCTAGACTTCGACGAATGGCGCCGGGATTTCTTCGACTTCTTATGCTTCTTAGATCTTGAAGTGTGTGACGAAGAAGACTTCCCCCGCTTACGACCTCTCTTCTCCTTCTTGGCTCTGTCCATAAAAAGTTTAGCCTCATGCTCTTTAAGGGCCTTAGGGTTCATTTTCCTGCATGAACGACACTCTTCGACGTCATGGTCAGAAGAAAGACACCATAGACAGTCTTCATGCGGATCCGTAATCGACATATGCCCTCCGCAGTCCCTGCAAGGCTTAAACCCGGACTTCCTAGAAGTAGCCATTTCCAACAATAAGATGAAACAAAGTAGAAAAATGGAGAGTCCCTGGAAAAAACCGTTACGCGTCGACGGCGCGGAAAAAAGGGAACTGACGTCAGCACGCCGACGAGGTCTTCTTATGGCTCCGATGACGTCTTACGGAGTCGCGAGCGGAGCCGTGCTATTGTGACGTCCTCGTCGTCGTGGGAGAGCTGGGAAAGATTTTCCGCGGAATTGCTGGCGCAAGGGGTATTCAAAAGGTGAGGAATCCACAGGCAGAAGTATCCATCAGAAAGGGGAATACTGCAACCCCTGATCTTGCAGATGAGCTGCGACCACCGCCATCACTTTCGTGAACACCCGAGGGGCGCTGGTAAGGCCAAAGGGGAGAAGGTAAACTGAAAGTGCTCGTGGCCTATCGTGAACCGCAGGTAACGCCGGTGGGCCGGCAGGACGGGGATGTGAAAGTAAGCGTCCTGCAAGTCCAACGCTACCATCCAGTCTCCAGGGTCGAGACCTGAGCGAGCATCAACATTTTAAACTTCTCCTTCCGGAGGAAGCAGTTGACGTTCCTAAGATCCAAGAAAGGACGCAGGCCTTTGTCCTTCTTGGGCACCAGAAAGTAGTGGGAATAGCAACCACGACCTACTTCTGGGGCAGGAACGCGCTCGATGGCTCCTTTGGCCAAGAGTGCCGAAACATCTTGTTGGAGAAGGGCCAGATGATCCTCCGACATGCGATGGTACTGAGGTGGCATGGATGGAGGGGTAGTCTTCGGACTATTTGCAAAACCCACCTGTCTGACGTGATGGTGCGCCAGTGGGGGAGGCGATGGCGAATCCTGCCGCCCACTGGCGTTTGGTGGCCCTGAATGGTCGGACTAGGAGGGTTTGGAGGCTGCTGCAGAGGGGGCTGTGGTGGACTGGTCCACCCGCTGGCCCCCAGAACCACGGCGCTGGTTCCCATGTCCCCGGCCGTGCAGAGGCTGGACAGCTTGCGCCGGCCTGTGGCCCTGGGCGGGACGTGGTGGGGCACCCCTTCCGTAGCCACGAAAGGGGCGAAAGGCAGACTGCGCAGGGCGGGTGGTGGAGAGGCCCAAGGACCTGGCCGTAGCCCATGAGTCCTTAAAGCGCTCCAGCGCGTTGTCTGCCTTGTCGCCGATAAGGCGACGGCCATCAAAGGGCATGTCCATAAGAGTGGATTGAACATCCCCAGAAAAACCCGTCGACCGCAACCAGGCGTAGCGTCAAAGGGCTACTGACGTGGAAATCGTTCTGCCTAGTGAGTCGGCGGTATCCAGCCCACAGCGGATGGTAAACTTCGCTGTGTCTCTCCCCTCGGCAACTGCACGGGAGAGCACGGCTGGGCCTCCTCAGGGCACTGGGGCAGCACCTGCGCTACCGTATCCCACACAAAGTGGGTGTAACGGCCCAACAGACATGCAGTGTTTACCGACCGCAGTCCCAAGCTGGAGGAAGAAAACATTTTCTTCCCAAGGCGGTCCAGCTTTTTAGATTCCCTATCGGATGGTGCGTTAGGGAATGAGCCTTTGGAGGTGGAGGCTTGAACCACCAAGCTCTCAGGGGTGGGGTGTTGGGAGAGGAAAGTGGGGTTGCCCGGGGCCGGGCGGTGGCGTCGGGCAATCATCCTGTCCACAGGAGCCCCTGTGTTGGGCCTGGACCACGTGCCCAAAAGGATGTCCGTGAGGGCTTCATTAAACGGCAGCAGGGGCTCCGAAGAGCTCGCTGCCGGCTGAAGCACCTCTGTCAGGAGGTTAGTCCTGACTGCCACCGTAGGTAGCTCGAGGTGGAGAGCCTCGGCCGCCCTACGCAACACCACTGCGTAAGACGCTCCCTCCTCTGTAGCCACGGTAGGAGGGGACAACATGCCAAGGTCTGGTGAGGTATTCAGACCACTGGCTTCCCCCAGTTCCTCTCTCCAGTCCTGTTCATAAACCAACTGGTCGGTTAAAGGGTCCCCAGACCCCTCCCAGTCCTCCTCACCCTCCTCTGGCTGCCAATCTGGTCTCAAAGAGCTGGGTAGAACAGGGGCACAAAAGTACCCGTCGGCGCCGGATCCGGCATTGGTCAACGCCGGTCCGACTCCGTGTCTACCTCGAGGTGGAGGCCGGGGTCGACGTCGGCTGGGAGGGACACAGCCGACGCGGGTTGCGGATGTGGTTTCGGTGGAATCGGCACCGGGGGAGGCGTAACAAGGTCGACCGGCGCCGAACCGGATCCAGGCCTGGATCCGAGGGGACCCTGCGGCGCCAAAGGCCCAGGGCCCCCAGTCGAGTCCGCAGGGCCCGAAGGCGCGCCGGCGGAGTCGGGCTGCCCAAAGATGGCGTGCATCGCTTCGTTAAACTGACGAAGCTGGGCAGGGGTTGCTCTCAGTCCCAGGAAGGGGGGGAAACCCGGAGCCGACCCTACGGGCTCCGCACGCGGAGCCGCGAGAGGGGCACCACCCGCATCCCTCGTCGCGTCGGACGACGGATGGGGAGAAGTCGAAGAGCGACAATGCTTCTTCGACTTCTTCTTGTGCTTCAACTTACCTGACCCCGAGTACAAAGACTTAGAGGAAGAATGGTGTTGGCTCCGCGACCGGTCCCTCGACCTCCTACGCGACCGGGACCTCGAGTGACACGGAGCCGAATGCCGGGCCTCGAGTAGCTTTCGGGACCGCTCCCGGAAAGACTTTGGGGCCATGGCCAGGCAGTCGGAGCACGACTTGGGGTCGTGGTCGCGCTCCAGGCAGTAGAGGTGAGGATCCGTCACCGACATCAGTCGGTTACAGGAACCGCAGGCTTTGAAGCCGGGTATCCCTCGTGCACCAGGAGTCGATGGACTCAAAAAACGAAGTCGACAAAAGTCGAGAAAAAATCAGTCAAAAAGTGACTGGAGGTACCGCTCTCTCCGGATCTGCGCTTGCTGGCGTGGAAAATGAAAGAACTGACAACAGCGCGCGAGGGTGGTGTCTATGTAGCTACCGCGACGTCATCCCGGCGACGACGATGACGAACGCGGAGTCGACCGACGCCACCTTCCGACACGCAGGGGTACTGCTGACGAAAAACTTTCCGGATCCAGTCTGACGCCTGGGGGTAATTCTAAGGTAAGGAATCTATAACTAACTGTTTCTTTCAGATGCAAGCCTACTGAGCCCTAATGGCAGGGTGCATTATATTAAAATGTTGGAGCTGTAGTTTCATGTTGTTAAGGTCCTAACATTAAAAGACACCATTGTACTTTTTACTGTTAAACAGCTAGTGTCCGTATTTGCAAGTGCAGAGTTGCAGGCTGACCTTGCAGCCCAGCTAACTTCTTAAGGGGACTACTTAAGTTGGTACTTCAAGGTATCAAATGAATCGGTGCATTAAATCAGATTTAATGGTTACATCGAATTTAATATCACTGGTGGGCAAAGTGCAACTTTAGTAATTTGCCACTTTGTTGCCCAAGGTTTCTAGTGCCCATTTACGGTTGGACAACAAGGTCTGTCCTCAAGACAGCCTTCTGGCCTCTTACGGAGAAGTGTAAATGACTCCCAGGAACGCCTAATACGGATTTGCATGGGGGAGGAGATACCATCTCCTTCTGGCAGGAAAAGCTACACAGGGTGTGAGCCCAAAAGGCGAGTTTCAAAGAGGAAGCCGCCTTTGATGGGCAAATGGCATGCACACACAAAAGAGCTGCCCCTTTGTCTAGGTAAGTAGAAGGACAAAGGGGGAAAACTGGTCAGACCGGTTTTTCTGTGGGTGTGTAGCCAAGAGGTAGCCACACCACTAGGGTGGGATACCAAGCTCCACACACAGAGAGGGGTTCAGCCATCTCGGGAGTTGGCATATTAGAGCACTCGGAGATAGCTAGATGCCACAGTTCACAGGAAGTTGTCATCAGGCGGGAGGAATCCAGGGTACCCACTGGCTAGTACCTGCAACCTCCCCTAAGGGTACTTTCTGAGCATAAAAGAGGCACCCCTGACCCCCACAACTCAAATCTCACCTGGATTGGAGAAAAGGACAAAGGACTACCGTGCTGACCGAGGACCTGGCAAATAGAAGCTGCACAGAAGTTAGGCTGCACCTGCTGCTCCTTGGGTAACGAAGAGAGAACTGTGCCTACGGTGTCCTGCTCCTGGAGAAGTCATCACTCGAGCTGAGCCAGAAACAGGGACTCCAAGAGTCAGTTGGCTGTCTACCTGTTCGCAGCACAGGACCACAAAAGCTGAGGAAGCCTTATTGGGCGAGCTGATAGCCCAGATCACTGGATTGTCGCTCCTAGTCATAGAGCTGCCCAGGGAACTTAGTCCCGACACTCAAAAGTTGCACCTGAGTCTGCTGGACCTAAGAGAGTCATCTGACTGCAGTTTGATCATCCAGAAGGCGAGCTATTGCCAGAGGAAAGGAACCACTGATTTGGCCTTGACTGGACTTTTGCTAGATCAAAGAAGACTCTGAAGTGCATCAACCCCTGTGGCCAAAGTCGCCCCACCAGGACCGTGGAACAACCCCAGGAAGTCTCTGACCACAGCACAGCATCCTATATCTCTTGCATTAGGACCACACCATAGAAGTTAATGGCAACTGGCCACTGACGCTGGAACTGGAGAATGCTTTTCTTGTGAAGGTAACTGTTCCATTGGACCTCAGAGCTCCCCTTGACTGGCTCGCCATCGGAGGTGGTCATCCAAAGTAATCTTAAGTAACTGCATTCACCCTTGATGTAACTTTTTTGTTGAAAAAGTTTCTAAGTATCAAATTTGTTGAACTTTCCATTGATTGTTCGCGGTTGAGTGAAAAGTCTTGCTTTATTGTTTCTTCAAATATCTATATCTCTGGAACATTTTGGTGGATCTTTTTGTTTTTGTATCCATAAATTTATAAAAATACAGTTTATTTTTATAAATTGGTGTTAGATTTCTTGAGATTCATGCTTCTTCCTCTTCAATTGTTTTGGTGCTGTTTAAATGCTTTACGCTTGCTCCTTTGTTGAAGCCTGACTTCTCGAAGCCACCGCTACCCATGGTTGAGCGAAGGTTTAACAAACAAAGCCTGACTGGTCCTAAGAAGGGTTGGAAGTGTATTACAGGGTGAGGCCTCACAACCACATCATATAATACACCCCATTTCCTCACAGACGCAGAGACCAGCTACGCATTGGCTCAAATACGGTACACATCAAGAATGTTAGGATCAAGGGTCACACTGCAGCATCACTATGGGTAGGAACATGTGGGTTCCCCTTCAAAAACTCCTCACAACAGGCGAATCCAATAATGATGGTTGATCCGATAATTGTAAAAAAGGCCAAAGAGCAGACAAATAACATTTAATAATAGTCACAGCAAGTCTTTGCTGTGCTAGAGAAAGAACAAAGACCACTACACTGGAAAACTGGGCCTGTAAATGTTGGGTGTGCCGAGACGTACACCAAGTGACGAACTTTCCCTAGAATCCAGCATAGACAGTTTTGGTGGATGGATACCAAGCTGCCAAAATGACATCTATTACTACAGGTGGGAGATCAAAAGCAGTTAAATGCCGCAGCTCATTCTCCACGCATGGAAGTGCAGGTTGCGCAGGTCCTGATGCAGGACTGTGCCCTGTTGCGACTGAATATCTTCCTAAAGCAGCAGCCAGATGGGAGGACAGATGCTCATGGCTGGAAGTTCCAGGTTATCACACACGCCTGGCTCAGTCCTATGCCAAGATGACTTGAGTCCGGTCCTTCCTGATCATCTTCAGAACTTTGGGCAGAAGAGCTAGGGGTGGAAAGGTGTATCGGAGTCCCAAGCTCCATTCCAGTCACAAGGCGTCTACAAGGGAGAGCCATTTTGGGAACTCCAATGCCTAAAGCACAAGTTACTACTTGTGTAACGATATATTTGTAAGAGACATTAGTTAGTGATAGATTCCTTACCTTAGAATATCCCCAGGCGTCAGACTGGATCCGGAAAGTTTTTCGTCAGCAGTACCCCTGCGCGTCGGTAGGTGGTGTCGTTCGGCTCCGCGTCCGTCGCTGGCGTCGTAAGCGCTGAGATGACGTCACGGAGACTACTTAGGCGCCACCCATGCGCGCTGACGTCAGTTCTGCACACGACTTTCCGTGCCAGGAACGCAGAGCCATGCAAGAAACCGACCACTGGTGCCATGAAACTAGGGCCCTGAAAGGGATGACCTTAACCCTAGAATCAGTTCGCAGAACGGGGAGGATGGGTGGGGCGGTAAGGAATCTATCACTAACTAATGTCTCTTACAGATAGATCGTTACACAAGTAGTAACTTGTGCATCTGAAAGAGACACGTCAGTGATAGATTCCTTACCTTAGAATAGATACCCCAGCAATACCAACCCCGGTGGTGGGTCTGAGAATAGATTACACCAGAAAGTCACGGAGAACAGAACGGCCAAAGAAGCCGTCTCCCCGGACTTGACTGTCAAGGCAGTAATGCTTGGTAAACGTGTGCAGCGAGGCCCACGTAGCTGCCTGACAAATATCCTGCAAGGGAACGCCACGTCCCAAGGCAGTAGTGGCTGCCGTCGCCCTGGTAGAATGGGCACGCAGCCCCACAGGAGGCTCCTTCTCAGCCAACGAGTAACACGCTTTGATGCACAGAACGACCCACCAAGAGATGGTTCGTTTGTGGACGGCCCAACCTTTTTTGGTGCCCACGTAGCCAACAAAGAGCTAGTCATCCACCCGGAACTGTTGTGTGCACTTCAGATAGAACGAGAGCGCACATTTTGGGTCCAGACGGTGGAGCCTCTCTTCCTCTTTTGAAGGATGCGGAGGCGGAAAGAAGGTGGGCAAAGTGATGGTCTGCCCGATGTGGAAGGGCGTGACAACCCTTGGCAAGAAAGAAGGACGGGTCCTTAAAACCACCTTGTCCGGATGAACAGAAAGGAAAGGAGGTTTAGAAGAAAGAGCCTGGAGCTCACTCACTCTTCTGGCAGAGGTGATAGCTACCAGGAAAGCAGTCTTTAGAGTAAGAAGACGTAAGGGACAGTTATGAAGGGGCTCAAAAGGAGCGCACATCAGATAGGTCAAGACAAGATTTAAGTCCCATTGAGGCATCATGAAAGGCACGGGAGGAAACGTGTGCGTAATGCCTTTCAGGAAACGGTTAACAACCGGGGACTTAAAGAGAGAAGGCTGATCTGGAAGCCTGAGAAAGGCGGAGATGGCCGAAAGATAACCTTTGATAGTGCCCAGAGCAGAGCCCTGCTGGGCCAAGGATAGTAGGAACAGAAGGACCTCAGAAAGAGGGGCAGAAAGGGGATCCACAGACTTTGCTGTGCACCATGCCACAAACTTGTCCCACCTGCAGGCGTATACCGTCTTAGTGGAGGGACGCCTGGCTGCCAGAATGACATCACAGACTTCGGGAGGAAGATCGAAAGCTGTCAACTGTCGCCGCTCAATCTCCACGCATGGAGGTGGAGGCTGGACAGGTTCGGGTGGAGGACCGTCCCCTGCTGCTGCGACAGAAGATCCTTCCGAAGTGGCAGCCGGATCGGGGGATCGATCGCCATGTTGAGTAGCTCGGGATACCAGTATCTTTGTGCCCAATCCGGAGCCACAAGGATGACTTGGGCCCGGTCGCGCCGAATCTTCTTCAGCACTCTGGGCAGAAGTGGTATAGGCGGAAAGGCGTACAACAGACCGCAGCTCCACTCGCGACGAAAAGCGTCGCCGAGCGAGTGCCGCCTCGGAAATTCCAACGCGCAGAACTGATGACATTGCGCGTTCTCTTCGGTGGCGAATAGATCTAACCAAGGCTCTCCCCACTGCAGAAAGAGACCTTGCGCCATCCATCAAGCACCGGCGGCTGAGTTCGTCCGCCCTAGCGTTCAGAGAACCTGCCAGGTGTTGAACCACCAGGAATATGCCCTGATGTTCCAGCCATGTCCAGAGGCGCAGAGCCTCCTGACATAGGGTCCACGACCCCACCCCGCCCTGTTTGTTGCAATACCACATGGCGGTGGTGTTGTCCGTGAACACCTGCACTACACTTCCCCGGACAGAGGGAAGGAATGCCTTCAGTGCAAGTCGGATCGCCCGAAGCTCCAAAAGATTGATATGGAGCCGGGACTCCGCTGGAGACCAGAGGCCTCTGATCTCCGCCTCTCCCAAGTAGCCACCCCATCCCAGGAGGGACGCATCCGTCACCACTGTGTGCTCCGGTTGGGGAAGGGAGAGGGATCTGCCATTGACCCAATCGCGATTCGTGAGCCACCACCGCAATTGTCGTGCAGTGCCCTCTGAGATCTGGACATGATCGGACAGGTTGCCCTGATGCTGCCCACTGGAACTTCAGGTCCCACTGCAGAGCCCGCATATGCCACCTGGCATGTTGCACTAGCAGAATGCAGGAGGCCATCAGGCCCAGGAGCCGGAGGGTCATCCTGACTGAAACCCGGGATAGAGGCTGAAAGATCGGAATCATAGCCTGAATATTCCGGACTCGCTGCTTGGGAGGATAAACCCGAAACTGCGTCGAATCCAGAACCGCTCCGATGAAGGGGAGCTTCTGAGAGGGACTCAGGTGCGACT
Organism: Calotriton arnoldi; assembly: GCA_963921515.1. NCBI lineage: Eukaryota > Metazoa > Chordata > Amphibia > Caudata > Salamandridae > Calotriton > Calotriton arnoldi. Next base: position 155,085 of record CAWUFW010019360.1, read on the forward strand.
GCGGCACGTTGATGGAGAACCCCAGCAAATGCAGGAGGTCGACCGTAGTCTGAAGGTGGGCGACGACTTCCTGGGGCGAGCCCGCCTTTAACAACCAGTCGTCGAGGTAGGGGGAAGACTGACACCCCTGACCTGCGCAGATGAGCTGCGACCACCGCCATCACTTTCGTGAACACCCGAGGGGCGCTGGTAAGGCCGAAGGGGAGCACGGCAAACTGAAAATGCTCCCGGCCTACCATGAACCGCAGGTAACGCCGGTGGGCCGGCAGGACGGGAATGTGAAAATATGCGTCCTGCAAGTCCAACGCTACCATCCAGTCTCCAGGGTCGAGGGCAGCCAAGACCGGAGCCAGAGTCAACATCTTGAACTTCTCCTTCCGGAGGAAGCGATTGACGCTCCTGTGGTCCAAGATGGGGCGCAGGCCCCCTTTCTCCCTTTTTGGGGACCAGAAAGTAGTGGGAATAACAACCATGTCCTACTTCTGGCCCAGGAACGCGCTCGATGGCCCCCTTGGCCAAGAGGGCCGTGACATCCTGTCGGAGAAGCGCCAAGTGATCCCCCGACATGCGGTGGAACTGAGGTGGCATGGCCGGGGGGGGCAGACTCGAAGGGGAGGGAGTAGACCCTTCGGACGATTTGCAGCACCCACCTGTCCGAAGTGACAGAGCGCCAGTGGGGGAGGTGATGTTGAATCCTGCCGCCCACCGGCGTGGGGTGCACTAGGAAGGCTTTGAGGCGAATGCTGCGGGAGCGGAGGTGGACTGACCCGCACGCTGGCCCCCTGTGCCGCCACGGCGGCCACCACGCACGCTGCCACGCTGGGGTTGGTTCCGCGCAGGCCTGTGGCTGAACGAACGTGTAGGGGCGCCCCTTCCGTGGCCACGAAAGGAACGAAAGGTAGACGTGGCCGGGCGTATGGTGGAGAGACCCAAGGACTTGGCTGTAGCCCGAGAGTCCTTAAAACGCTCCAGCGCACTGTCTGCCTTATCGCCAAACAGGCGAGTACCATCAAAAGGCATGTCCATGAGGGAACTCTGGACATCCCCCGAAAACCCCGTGGACCGCAGCCAGGCGTGGCAACGCAAGGCCACCGTCGTGGAGGTGGCTCTCGCCAAAGAGTCCGCGGTGTCCAACCCACACCGAATGGCGAACTTCGCGGCATCCTTCCCCTCCGCAACAGCTTGGGAAAGTACAGCCCGAACCTCCTCTGGGCACCGGGGCAAAGTGTGCGCCACCGTGTCCCACACAGCGTGAGAGTAGCGGCCCAAGAGGCATGCGGTGTTTCCCGACCGCAGTCCCAAGCTGGAGGAAGAAAACATTTTCTTCCCAAGGCGGTCCAGCTTTTTAGATTCCCTATCGGGTGGTGCGTTAGGGAATGAGCCTTTGGAGGTGGAGGCTTGGACCACCAAGCTCTCAGGGTGGGGTGTTGGGAGAGGAAAGTGGGGTCGCCCGGGGCCGGGCGGTGGCGTCGGGTAATCATCCTGTCCGCAGGTGCCCCTGTGTTGGGCCTGGACCACGTGCCCAAAAGGATGTCCGTGAGGGCTTCATTAAACGGCAGCAGGGGCTCCGAAGAGCTCGCTGCTGGCTGAAGCACCTCTGTCAGGAGGTTAGTCCTGACTGCCACCGTAGGTAGCTCGAGGTGGAGAGCCTCGGCCGCCCTACGCAACACCACTGCGTATGACGCTCCCTCCTCCGTAGCAACGGTAGGAGGGGACAACATGCCAAGGTCTGGTGAGGTATTCAGACCACTGGCTTCCCCCAGTTCCTCTCTCCAGTCCTGTTCATAAACCAACTGGTCGGTTAAAGGGTCCCCAGACCCCTCCCAGTCCTCCTCACCCTCCTCTGGCTGCCAATCTGGTCTCAAAGAGCTGGGTAGAACAGGGGCACAAAAGTACCCGTCGGCGCCGGATCCGGCATTGGTCAACGCCGGTCCGACTCCGTGTCTACCTCGAGGTGGAGGCCGGGGTCGACGTCGGCTGGGAGGGACACAGCTGACGCGGGTTGCGGATGTGGTTTCGGTGGAATCGGCACCGGGGAGGCGTAACAAGGTCGACCGGCGCCGGACCGGATCCAGGCCTGGATCCGAGGGGACCCTGCGGCGCCGAAGGCCCAGGGCCCCCAGTCGAGTCCGCGGGGCCCGAAGGCGCGCCGGCGGAGTCGGGCTGCCCAAAGATGGCGTGCATCGCTTCGTTAAACTGACGAAGCTGGGCAGGGGTTGCTCTCAGTCCCAGGAAGGGGGGGAAACCCGGAGCCAACCCTACGGGCTCCGCACGCGGAGCCGCGAGAGGGGCACCACCCGCATCCCTCGTCACGTCGGCCGACGGATGGGGAGAAGTCGAAGAGCGACAATGCTTCTTCGATTTCTTCTTGTGCTTCAACTTACCTGACCCCGAGTGCAAAGACTTAGATGAAAAATGGTGTTGGCTCCGCGACCGGTCCCTGGACCTCCTACGCGACCGGGACCTCGAGCGACACTGAGACGAATGCCGGGCCTCGAGTAGCTTTCGGGACCGCTCCCGGAAAGACTTTGGGGCCATGGTCAGGCAGTCGGAGCACGACTTGGGGTCGTGGTCGCGCTCCAGGCAGTAGAGGTGAGGATCCGTCACCGACATCAGTCGGTTACAGGAACCGCAGGCCTTGAAGCCGGGCATCCCTCGTGCACCAGGAGTCGATGGACTCAAAAAACGAAGTCGACAAAAGTCAAGAAAAAATCAGTCAAAAAGCGACTGGAGGTACCGCTCTCTCCGGATCTGCGCTTGCTGGCGTGGAAAATGAAAGAACTGACAACAGCGCGCGAGGGTGGTGTCTATGTAGCTACCGCGACGTCATCCCGGCGACGACGAACGCGGAGTCGACCGACGCCACCTTCCGACACGCAGGGGTACTGCTGACGAAAAACTTTTCCGGATCCAGTCTGACGCCTGGGGGTAATTCTAAGGTAAGGAATCTATAACTAACTGTTTCTTTCAGATGCAAGCCTACTGAGCCCTAATGGCAGGGTGCATTATATTAAAATGTTGGAGCTGTAGTTTCATGTTGTTAAGGTCCTAACATTAAAAGACACCATTGTACTTTTTACTGTTAAACAGCTAGTGTCCGTATTTGCAAGTGCAGAGTTGCAGGCTGACTTTGCAGCCCAGCTAACTTCTTAAGGGGACTACTTAAGTTGGTACTTCAAGGTATCAAATGAATCGGTGCATTAAATCAGATTTAATGGTTACATCGAATTTAATATCACTGGTGGGCAAAGTGCAACTTTAGTAATTTGCCACTTTGTTGCCCAAGGTTTCTAGTGCCCATTTACGGTTGGACAACAAGGTCTGTCCTCAAGACAGCCTTCTGGCCTCTTACGGAGAAGTGTAAATGACTCCCAGGAACGCCTAATACGGATTTGCATGGGGGAGGAGATACCATCTCCTTCTGGCAGGAAAAGCTACACAGGGTGTGAGCCCAAAAGGCGAGTTTCAAAGAGGAAGCCGCCTTTGATGGGCAAATGGCATGCACACACAAAAAAGAGCTGCCCCTTTGTCTAGGTAAGTAGAAGGACAAAGGGGGAAAAACTGGTCAGACCGGTTTTTCTGTGGGTGTGTAGCCAAGAGGTAGCCACACCACTAGGGTGGGATACCAAGCTCCACACACAGAGAGGGTTCAGCCATCTCGGGAGTTGGCAGATTAGAGCACTCGGAGATAGCTAGATGCCACAGTTCACAGGAAGTTGTCATCAGGCGGGAGGAATCCAGGGTACCCACTGGCTAGTACCTGCAACCTCCCTAAGGGTACTTTCTGAGCATAAAAGAGGCACCCCTGACCCCCACAACTCAAATCTCACCTGGATTGGAGAAAAGGACAAAGGACTACCGTGCTGACCGAGGACCTGGCAAATAGAAGCTGCACAGAAGTTAGGCTGCACCTGCTGCTCCTTGGGTAACGAAGAGAGAACTGTGCCTACGGTGTCCTGCTCCTGGAGAAGTCATCACTCGAGCTGAGCCAGAAACAGGGACTCCAAGAGTCAGTTGGCTGTCTACCTGTTCGCAGCACAGGACCACAAAAGCTGAGGAAGCCTTATTGGGCGAGCTGATAGCCCAGATCACTGGATTGTCGCTCCTAGTCATAGAGCTGCCCAGGGAACTGAGTCCCGACACTCAAAAGTTGCACCCGAGTCTGCTGGACCTAAGAGAGTCATCTGACTGCAGTTTGATCATCCAGAAGGCGAGCTATTGCCAGAGGAAAGGAACCACTGATTTGGCCTTGACTGGACTTTTGCTAGATCAAAGAAGACTCTGAAGTGCATCAACCCCTGTGGCCAAAGTCGCCCCACCAGGACCGTGGAACAACCCCAGGAAGTCTCTGACCACAGCACAGCATCCTATATCTCTTGCATTAGGACCACACCATAGAAGTTAATGGCAACTGGCCACTGACGCTGGAACTGGAGAATGCTTTTCTTGTGAAGGTAACTGTTCCATTGGACCTCAGAGCTCCCCTTGACTGGCTCGCCATCGGAGATGGTCATCCAAAGTAATCTTAAGTAACTGCATTCACCCTTGATGTAACTTTTTTGTTGAAAAAGTTTCTAAGTATCAAATTTGTTGAACTTTCCATTGATTGTTCGCGGTTGAGTGAAAAGTCTTGCTTTATTGTTTCTTCAAATATCTATATCTCTGGAACATTTTGGTGGATCTTTTTTGTTTTTGTATCCATAAATTTATAAAAATACAGTTTATTTTTATAAATTGGTGTTAGATTTCTTGAGATTCATGCTTCTTCCTCTTCAATTGTTTTGGTGCTGTTTAAATGCTTTACGCTTGCTCCTTTGTTGAAGCCTGACTTCTCGAAGCCACCGCTACCCATGGTTGAGCGAAGGTTTAACAAACAAAGCCTGACTGGTCCTAAGAAGGGTTGGAAGTGTATTACAGGGTGAGGCCTCACAACCACATCATATAATACACCCCATTTCCTCACAGACGCAGAGACCAGCTACGCATTGGCTCAAATACGGTACACATCAAGAATGTTAGGATCAAGGGTCACACTGCAGCATCACTATGGGTAGGAACATGTGGGTTCCCCTTCAAAAAACTCCTCACAACAGGCGAATCCAATAATGATGGTTGATCCGATAATTGTAAAAAAGGCCAAAGAGCAGACAAATAACATTTAATAATAGTCACAGCAAGTCGTTTGCTGTGCAAGAGAAAGAACAAAGACCACTACACTGGAAAACTGGGCCTGTAAATGTTGGGTGTGCCGAGACGTACACCAAGTGACGAACTTTCCCTAGAATCCAGCATAGACAGTTTTGGTGGATGGATACCAAGCTGCCAAAATGACATCTATTACTACTGGTGGGAGATCAAAAGCAGTTAAATGCCGCAGCTCATTCTCCACGCATGGAAGTGCAGGTTGCGCAGGTCCTGATGCAGGACTGTGCCCTGTTGCGACTGAATATCTTCCTAAAGCAGCAGCCAGATGGGAGGACAGATGCTCATGGCTGGAAGTTCCAGGTTATCACACACGCCTGGCTCAGTCCTATGCCAAGATGACTTGAGTCCGGTCCTTCCTGATCATCTTCAGAACTTTGGGCAGAAGAGCTAGGGGTGGAAAGGTGTATCGGAGTCCCAAGCTCCATTCCAGTCACAAGGCGTCTACAAGGGAGAGCCATTTTGGGAACTCCAATGCGTAAAGCACAAGTTACTACTTGTGTAACGATATATCTGTAAGAGACATTAGTTAGTGATAGATTCCTTACCTTAGAATATCCCCAGGCGTCAGACTGGATCCGGAAAGTTTTTCGTCAGCAGTACCCCTGCGTGTCGGTAGGTGGCGTCGTGTGGCTCCGCGTCCGTCGCTGGCGTTGTAAGTGCCGAGATGACGTCACGGAGACTACTTAGGCGCCACCCATGCGCGCTGACGTCAGTTCTGCACACGACTTTCCGCGCCAGGAACGCAGAGCCATGCAAGAAACCGACCACGGGTGCCATGAAACTAGGGCCCTGAAAGGGATGACCTTAACCCTAGAATCAGTTCGCAGAACGGGGAGGATGGGTGGGCGGTAAGGAATCTATCACTAACTAATGTCTCTTACAGATATATCGTTACACAAGTAGTAACTTGTGCATCTGAAAGAGACACGTCAGTGATAGATTCCTTACCTTAGAATAGATACCCCAGCAATACCAACCCCGGTGGAGGGTCTGAGAATAGATTACACCAGAAAGTCACGGAGAACAGAACGGCTAAAGAAGCCGTCTCCCCGGACTTGACTGTCAAGGCAGTAATGCTTGGTAAACGTTTGCAGCGAGGCCCACGTAGCTGCCTGACAAATATCCTGCAAGGGAACGCCACGTCCCAAGGCAGTAGTGGCTGCCGTCGCCCTGGTAGAATGGGCACGCAGCCCCACAGGAGGATCCTTCTTAGCCAACGAGTAACACGCTTTGATGCACAGAACGACCCACTGAGAGATGGTTCGTTTGTGGACGGCCCGACCTTTTTTGGTGCCCACGTAGCCAACAAAGAGCTGGTCATCCACCCGGAACTGTTGTGTGCGCTTCAGATAGAACGAGAGCGCACATTTTGGGTCCAGACGGTGGAGCCTCTCTTCCTCTTTTGAAGGATGCGGAGGCGGAAAGAAGGTGGGCAAAGTGATGGTCTGCCCGATGTGGAAGGGCGTGACAACCCTTGGCAAGAAAGAAGGATGGGTCCTTAAAACCACCTTGTCCGGATGAACAGAAAGGAAAGGAGGTTTAGAAGAAAGAGCCTGGAGCTCACTCACTCTTCTGGCAGAGGTGATAGCTACCAGGAAAGCCGTCTTTAGAGTAAGAAGACGTAAGGGACAGTTATGAAGGGGCTCAAAAGGAGCGCACATCAGATAGGTCAAGACAAGATTTAAGTCCCATTGAGACATCATGAAAGGCACGGGAGGAAACGTGTGCGTAATGCCTTCCAGGAAACGGTTAACAACCGGGGACTTAAAGAGAGAAGGCTGATCTGGGAGCCTGAGAAAGGCGGAGATGGCCGAAAGATAACCTTTGATAGTGCCCAGAGCAGAGCCCTGCTGGGCCAAGGATAGTAGGAACAGAAGGACCTCAGAAAGAGGGGCAGAAAGGGGATCCACAGACTTTGCTGTGCACCATGCCACAAACTTGTCCCACCTGCAGGCGTATACCGTCTTAGTGGAGGGACGCCTGGCTGCCAGAATTACAGCACAGACTTCGGGAGGAAGATCGAAAGCTGTCAACTGTCGCCGCTCAATCTCCACGCATGGAGGTGGAGGCTGGACAGGTTCGGGTGGAGGACTGTCCGCTGCTGCTGCGACAGAAGATCCTTCCGAAGAGGCAGCCGGATCGGGGGATCGATCGCCATGTTGAGTAGCTCGGGATACCAGTATCTTCGTGCCCAATCCGGAGCCACAAGGATGACTTGGGTCCGGTCGCGCCGAATCTTCTTCAGCACTCTGGGCAGAAGTGGTATAGGCGGAAAGGCGTACAACAGACCGCAGCTCCACTCGCGACAAAAAGCGTCGCCGAGCGAGTGCCGCCTCGGAAATTCCAACGCGCAGAACTGATGACATTGCGCGTTCTCTTCGGTGGCGAATAGATCTAACCAAGGCTCTCCCCACTGCAGAAAGAGACCTTGCGCCATCCATCAAGCACCGGCGGCTGAGTTCGTCCGCCCTGGCGTTCAGAGAACCTGCCAGGTGTTGAACCACCAGAGATATGTCCTGATGTTCCAGCCATGTCCTAAGGCGGAGAGCCTCTTGACATAGGATCCACGACCCCACCCCGCCCTGTTTGTTGCAGTACCACATGGCAGTGGCGTTGTCCGTGAACACCTGCACTACACTTCCCCGGACAGAGGGAAGGAATGCCTTCAGTGCAAGTCGGATCGCCCGAAGCTCCAAAAGATTGATATGGAGCCGGGGACTCCGCCGGAGACCAGAGGCCTCTGATCTCCGCCTCTCCCAGTGGCCGCCCCACCCCAGAAGTGATGCATCTGTCACCACTGTGAACTCTGGTTGGGGAAGGGAGAGGGATCTGCCGGTGACCTAAACCTGGTTCGTTAGCCACCACTGCAATTGGTGTGCAGTGCCCTTCGAGATCTGGATGCAATCGGAAAGATTCCCCTGATGCTGTGCCCACTTGAACTTCAGATCCCACTACAGAGCCCGCATATGCCACCTGGCATGATCCACCAGCAGGATGCCATGAGGCCCAGCATCCTCAACGTCATTCTGACCGAAACCAGGGATAGAGGCTGAAACATCAGTATCATAGCCCGAATATCCCGGACTTGCTGCACTGGAGGATAGGCCCGAAACTGCACTGTGTCCAGAACCGCTCTGATGAAAAGGAGCTTCTAAGAGGGAATCCGGTGTGACTTCGGCACATTGATAGTGAACCCCAGCGAATGCAGGAGGTCCGCCGTATTCTGGAGATGGGAAACGACAAATATCACAAACTGTAAGAGACAAGGGACTGAGCCTCCTCTGACTCCCTTACCACAATACTAATCTCACCCAACAGAGAAGGACTACAAAAGGAAAAATGGGTTCCCCAACATTGGAGAACAAAAAGGTGCTGTACTTCATACAGCCACCAGCGTGCGTATAATATACAACGCCTCAACAGAGACAACAAATAAGAGAGAGGAAAGACAACAAATGTCTTAATACTGCCCTCACACACTTTGCAGTGTCATGCTTCATCATAGGGCCGCATCTTACATCCAGGTGCAGACCAACACCCTGGATGGAGCGCAGAAATTTTTAAAGCAGAATAGTGGTGAGGGTAGAATGAATAAAAAGAAACAAACAAACCACATAAAGGGACACACAACTTAAAGGAAAAACTGTTCCCTTCAGAAAAGGGACCAAGTAGCGCAGATACAGATACAATTAAAACTACCTAGAGGGCAACACACAACTTTTATTCCTGTTGGCCCCTGGTAGGAATAAAACATAAGATCTGGGATATCCAGGGAGGTAAAAGCCCTATATCCCTACTGCAAGTACCAACATGCTTCTGCCAATATTTACCGCGCCCAACCGGGTCGCTCTGGCTTTCGTCAGGGTGTTGGTCCCTACTTTCTTGGTCTTCACCCCTATTCAGGTGTTTACCTTCTTACCAAACACATTGTCCAGATCTCTAGGGATTACCGAGAGGGATTCAATTTAAGAGTTCATTAGTATTTCTCTGCCGAGTCGGCAGAGGACCGGCGTGAGGAAAAGACTGACGGTGTCTCTTTGGAGTAAGTGTGACTATAAGAGCACGTTCCCACCAAGGTCCCGGGTTCAGAGAAATACTAATGAACTCTTAAATTGAATCCTCTCGGTAATCCCTAGAGATCTGGACAATGTGTTTGGTAAGAAGGTAAACACCTGAATAGGGGTGAAGACCAAGAAAGTAGGGACCAACACCCTGACGAAGCCAGAGCGACCCGGTTGAGCGCGTAAATATTGGCAGAACATGTTGGTACTTGCAGTAGGGATATAGGGCTTTACCTCCCTGGATATCCCAGATCTTATGTTTTATTCCTACCAGGGGCCAACAGGAATAAAAGTTGTGTGTTGCCCTCTAGGTAGTTTTAATTGTATCTGTATCTGCGCTACTTGGTCCCTTTTCTGAAGGGAACAGTTTTCCTTGAGTTGTGTGTCCTTATGTGGTTTGTTTGTTCCTTTTATTCATTCTACCCTCACCACTATTCTGCTTTAAAAATTTCTGCGCTCCATCCAGGGTGTTGGTCTGCACCTGGATGTAAGATGCGGCCCTATGATGAAGCATGACACTGCAAAGTGTGTGAGGGCAGTATTAAGACATTTGATGGGAAACGACAGCCTGGGGCGAAACCGCCTTCAACAGCCAGTCGTCGAGATAAGGGAAGACTGGAACCCCTGATCTGCGCAGATGAGCTGCGACCACCGCCATCACTTTCGTGAACACCCGAAGGGCGCTGGTAAGGCCAAAGGGGAGCACAGTAAACTGAAAGTGCTCGTGGCCTACCGTGAACCGAACCGTAGCTAACGCCTGTGGGCCGGCAGGACGGGGAGGTGGAAATAGGCGTCCTGCAAGTCCAACGCTACCATCCAGTCTCCAGGGCAGACAAGACCTGAGCCAAAGTCAACATTTTGAACTTCTCCTTCCGGAGGAAGCGGTTGATGTTCCTGAGATGCAAGATAGGATGCAGGACTTTGTCCTTCTTGGGCACCAGAAAGTAGTGGGAATAACAGCCACAACCTACTTCTGGGGCAGGAACTCGCTCGATAGCCACCTTGGCCAAGAGAGCCGTAACGTCCTGATTGAGAAGGGCCAAGTGATCCTTCGACATGCAATGGAATTGTGGTGGCATGGATGGAGGGGTAGTCTTGAAGGGGAGGGAGAAGCCCCTTCGGACTATCTGCAAAACGTATCTGTTCGACGTGATGGTTTGCCAGTGAGGGAGGTGATGGCGGATCCTTCCGCCCACTGGCAACTGGGGGCCATGAAAGGACAGACTAGGAGGGTTTGGAGGCTGCTGCAGAGGGGACGCTGGTGGACTGGCCCGCCCCCTGGCCCCCTGACCCACAACGCTGGGTCCCACATCCCGACCGCATAGAGGCTGAACAGTTTGCGCAGGCCTGTGGCTCTGGGCGGGACGTGGTGGGGCACCCCTTCCATAGCCACGAAAGGGGCGAAAGCAGACTGCGCGGGGCAAGAAGTGGTAGCGAGCCCCAAGGATCTGGCCGTAGCCCTAGAATCCTTAAAGCGCTCGAGCACGTTGTCCGCTTTGTCGCCAAACAAGCGACGGCCATCAAAGGGCATGTCCAAGAGTCAATTGGACATCGTCCGAAAAGCCAGTGGACCTCAGCCAGGCGTAGCGTTGAAGGGCTACCGACGTTGAAATTGTTCTGCCTAGCGAGTCGGCGGTGTCCAGCCCACACCAAGTGGCAAACTTCACTGCATCTCTGCCCTCAGCGACTGCATGGGAGAGAGTGGGCCGGGCCTCCTCCGGACACTGTGGCAGCACCTGCGCAACCGTATCCCACACAGAGTGGGAATAACGGCCCAAAAGACAGTCCCAAGCTGGCGGAAGAAAACATCTTCTTTCCAAGATGATCCAGCTTCTTGGATTCCCTATCTGGGGGAGCAGTAAAGAACGCGCCCTTAGAAGTAGAGGCTTGGACCACCAAGCTCTCAGGGGTAGGGTGTTGGGAGAGGAAAAGTGGGTCGCCCGGGGCCGGGCGGTGGCGTTGGGCAATCATCCTATCCACAGGAGCCCCTGTGCTGGGCTTGGACCAGATGCCCAGAAGGAGGTCAGGAAGGGCCTCATTGAACGGCAGTAGGGGCTCCGAAGAGGCCGCTGCTGCTTGAAGCACCTCGGTCAGGAGGTTGGTCCTGACCGCCACCGTAGGAAGCTCAAGGTTCAAGGCCTCAGTTGCTCTACGCAACACCACTGCGTATGAGGCTGCCTCCTCCGTAGCCACGGTAGGGGGAGAAAGCATACCAGGGTCTGGTGAGGTATACAGACCACTGGCATCACCCAACTCCTCTCCAGTTCGGTTCACTCAACTGGTCAGCTAAAGGGTCACCAGACTCCTCCCAGTCCTTCTCGTCCTGGCTGCCACTCAGGGCGAAAAGGAACGCCAGGATAGAACAATGGTACAAAAGTACCGCCTGGCGCCAGATCCGGCGTCGGTCGACGTCGGTCCGGCTCCGTGTCCAGGTCAGGATGGAGGCCGGGGTCGACGCTGGCTGGGGACACAACCGGCGTCGTCAGTGGATTCGACGCTGGAGGAGGTGTCACGAGGTCAACCAGCGCCGATCCGGATCCAGGCCTGGATCCCTGGGGGCCCTGCGGCGCCGGAGCAGAAGCCGCCGGCATCGAAGGCCTAGAGCCCCCATCCGAGTTCACGGGGCCCGAAGGCGTGCCGGCGGAGTCGGGCTGCCCAAAAATAGAGTGGAGAGCTTCGTAAAAACTACGAAGTTGGGCAGGGGTCGCCCCAGCTCCCGGAAAAGGAGGGAAGCTCGGGGTTGACCCAGCAGGCTCCGCGGGAGGAGCCGGAAGACTACCTTACGCAACCTGCATCACGTCGGCCGACGGACAGGGAGAACGCGAAGAGCGACGATGCTTCTACGCCTTCTTTTTGTGCTTCGGCTTACCCGAAGATGAAGACTTCGACATGAGTGTTGGTGATGGCTCCGCGACCGGTCCCGCGACCTTCCTCTCAACCGGGACCTCGAGTGGCGTGGAGCGGACTGCCGGGCCTCGAGAAGCTTTCGGGACCGCTCCCGCAAAGACTTCGGGTTCATGGCCCGGCAGTCTGAGCACGACTTCGGGTCGTGGTCGCGCTCCAAACACCAAAGGCACACGAGGTGTGGGCCCGTAACCGACATCAATTTACGACAAGAGTCGCAAGCCTTGAAGCCGGTTCGAGGACGGGACATCCCTACGTGCACCATGAGTCGTACGACTCGAAAAGACGTCGACAAAAAGTGACTCGAGGTACCGCTCTCTCCGGATCTGCGCTGGCTGGCGCGGAAAAATTAAGAACTGACGTCAGCGCGAAGGGGCGGCGTCTAATTAGATACCGCAACGTCATTCCGGCGACCATGACGCCAACGGCAAACGTGGAGTCGACCGATGCCACCTACCGGCGCGCAGGGGTACTGCTGAAGAAAAATTCTCCGGATCCAGTCTGACGCCTGGGGGTAATTCTAAGGTGAGGAATCCATAACTAATTGTCTCTTTCAGATATCAGTGTGCATAGGTGTGTGTTTATATGTGGGTCCGGCGTAAATTCCAGGGTGAGACGGAGTAGCGCAGAGCTGCACAACTCCACGTACCGGAGTGCGAAAGAATTGCTGAGAAAAGTATTTGGCTCCAGCCTGGCACCTGGAGATATTCACAAGCTGAGGAATCTGCAGTTAGAAGCATCCCTCAGAAGAAGAATTGCCACCACCTTTGTGAAAAGTATGAGATTTGAGGTAAGCTTCAACGATAAAAACTACAAATTGAAATAATTTCTGTTTGAGAATATCCAGGGACTTCCTCCTATGGTCTATCTTTCGTTGTGAACCAATGATACCTATCTTGTAACTGCAAGGCCTGAATGACCTGGTGTAATATTAACATCTCACATTTTTCCTGTCTTATGATTTTTTCAGAAACAAATTCATTGTTGAGATAAACCCCCTCCACCTCTCATCTACAGTTATCCGAAGATATCTGGAGTACCACCCTCTTGGCTCTTTCCCTTGAAGGCATTCTCTCCACTGATCCCGTTGTAAGCAGGAGGGTCATAAAGGAAGAGCCTAACCCAATATTACTATCTGTAAGTCCCACTGGTCCGACATCCTCAACCAATTACAAAGAATGGACGCCTCCCTGACCACAGTCACCATTCTGAGGCTTCCAGTGCTCAGACCACTTTTTGATGTTGTGAAAGTGGAAGAAGATAAGAAGGGATTCAGGGGCTGTATTCACCATTTACATTTTCTATTCCTTTATGGGCAGAAAATACTGCTAGTGTGGCAGAGGAGTTTGCTGCCTCAGTCCATTAAACTGATATATCACATCTTGGGCCACTTGATTAGCCACCAAGTACTAATATTTTGGGCCAAAAAGCAGAAAACCTTAAGCATACTTGGTTATGGAGAAGGGAACATCTATAAATTGGACACTCTCCTTTCACAGAACAACCCCCTACTTTGTGACCCCAGCAGGCATAACATCCCTGTCCTGCTCTTTTGAGTCACAGACTGCATGGAAATAAGGAAAAATGGTAGCCAGCATTTATAAACAATGTTTTAATACAAGTATAAATAGAACTTACAAAAATTGCAAGAGAGCAGTGCTGCATCATGAACCATTCTAGCTCCTTGCTCTTCTTAGCACAAAGTAGAACTTACTCAAATTGTAGAAAGGCACTACGTGCACTCATTCATTCCAGCTCTCAGCCTACACAGTGGCAGTGTACGAGAAAACACTCCATTCATAAAGGATAGACAAGTGCTCAAGATCCACAGCTGACCTCACCCATTCTATCTAAAGTCTTCAATAACCTTGGGCTCTCAACAGTCCATGCCAGAGAAAGGAGTTGTGCGGCAACTGTAGCAAAGTTTAACACCCAGCAGGAACTTGTTCAGGTGTGTAAACGACTTACAGTAGAAAAGAGTGACTATGTCCATTGCCGGCTCTTTTCAACATATGAAGTAAGAAAATCTTATCAAGAAAGGAATGGTTATCCAATTATGCATTGTCACTGAACGAAAGGGGGCTCAGACCACTATCCTCTTCAAATGAGCCGTCTGCCACAGTTATAGGCTTAGAGGCTTCCCTCCATGGGCTGCTTTACAGGGCAGTTATCAGGGTTCATAAACAGTTCCAATGTTTGATTTCTTTGCATGGTTCTCATCTCAGTTTGGAATTCCACATTCTGCTGTCTTGATAGAGGTAACATATTTGGCAAACGAAGAGGTTAGGAGAGGAATGAGCTCAGCTGTGAGATCCAGAGTGTAGCACCCAGTAGGACCTATCTTTGTACATGTCTAACAAAGGCTTGCACCAGCTGGATCAAGGGCTCCTGCCCCTCGGTCCCCACTTTAGTGCTTGATGCAGATTTCGGTTGAGGAGATGGCAGAATGCCTCCAGCGGGCGAAGACGGCCCCCCACGACGGAAGTAACGGGAAAGGCTGGAGAGAAGAGTACTCTGAAATGAGAAAACAGCATCATGAATTTACTTGTCTGGACTAAACAAAGCTTGATTGTGTCTCTACTTGCCAAACTCCCAACATTAACAGTGCTTTTGTGGCTGCCCTTCCACCCCTTGGTTCCTCTTTGGCATTAGGATCCATACCCGCCCAAACCTCCCAACCGTTGATGGGTTCCTCTGAAAGCCATCCACATGGTTCTGTGACAAGAAGTGCTCCAATCAACACACTGACACGCTAACCTTATTGGATATTCTCATTGGGGTTCTCCTAAAGTGTTTCCTAAACAAGATGGCAGTCGCTGAGCATTATGCCTTTCTCATCATTTACATTATCAACAGGAGCCACTACTTCATCTCCCCCTCCTTACTTGTAACCTGCCCCCATCGTTCCACTCGGTGCTGCATCATTTACATTATCAACAGGAGCCACTACGACACCCCCACCCCCTTACTTGTAACCTGCCCCCATCCTTCCCCTAGGTGCTGTTGGTGCATGTCCTTCTAATAAGGAAACCCCCTGGGGTGGCCTGTTTCCAGGCAAGAAATAGTCGATATGGCCATCACAAATGATGGCTATCTTTTCACAGTGAAACAAATCACACCAGGGGTTTTCCTTGTTGTCAATGTCAAAGAACAAGTTACTTACCTTCGGTAACGATATATCTGTAAGAGACATGGATTAGTTATAGATTCCTTACCTTAGAATTACCCCCAGGCGTCAGAATGGATCCGGAGCATTTTCGTCAGCAGTACCCCTGCTCGTCGAAAGGTGGCGTCGGTCGGCTTCACATTCGTCGTTTGCGTTGTGCTCGCCGGAATGACGTCGCTATAGTTACTTAGACGCCGCCCTCGCGCGCTGACGTCAGTTCTTTACACGACATTCCACGCCAGAAGCGCAGAGCCATGCAAGACACTGACCACTGGTGCACAAAACTAGGGCCCTGACAGGGATTCCCTGACCCTAGAAGTCAGTTCACAGAACGGGGAGGATGGGTGGGGCGGTAAGGAATCTATAACTAATCTATGTTTCTTACAGATATATTGTTACCGAAGGTAAGTAACTTGTTCATCTGAAAGAGACAAATAGTTATAGATTCCTTACCTTAGAATAGATACCCCAGCAATACCAACCCCGGAGGTGGGTCTGCGAACCAAGTTCACACCAGAAAGTCCTGGAGAACAGAACGGCCAAAGAAGCCGTCTATGCGGACTTGGCTGTCCAGGCAGTAGTGTTTCGTGAACGTGTGCAGAGATGCCCACGTAGCTGCCTGACAGATGTCATTGAGGGGGACTCCCCGTCCCAAAGCAGTGGTAGCTGCCGTCGCCCTGGTGGAATGGGCGCGCAGTCCCACTGGAGACTCCTTCTTTGCCAAAGAGTAACAAGCTTTAATGCACAAAACGACCCACCTAGAGATGGCCCGTTTGTGCATGGCCCGACCTTTCTTGGCGCCCACGTAGCCAACAAAGAGCTGGTCATCCACCCGAAATTGCTTGGTGCGATCCAAATAAAAGGAAAGCGCACGTTTTCGATCCAGACGGTGGAGCCTCTCTTTCTCCTTAGAAGGATGCGGAGGCGGAATGAAGGTGGGCAAAGTGATGGTTTGACCAATGTGGAAAGAAGTAACCACCTTGGGAAGAAAGGAAGGTCTGGTTCTGAGGACAACCTTGTCCGGATGAACAGCCAGAAAAGGAGGCTTTGAAGAAAGGGCTTGGAGCTCACTCACCCTGGGAGCAGAGGTGATGGCAACCAGAAAGGCAGTCTTTAAAGTAAGCAGTCTGAGAGGACAGTTATGAAGCGGCTCAAAGGGAGCGCACATTAGGTAAGTAAGAACCGAGTTCAAGTCCCACTGAGGCATTACGAAGGGAACAGGAGGAAACAGATGAGTAATGCCCTTAAGGAAGCGATTTACAACAGGGGACTTGAAAAGAGAAGGCTGATCAGGAAGCCTAAGAAAGGCTGAAATGGCTGAGAGATAGCCCTTAAGAGTGCCCAGAGCAGAGCCCTGCTGGGCCAAAGAAAGGAGAAACAAGAGAACCTCAGAAAGAGGGGCAGAAAGGGGATCCACAGCCTTTGCTGTGTACCATGCCACAAATTTGTTCCATCTGCAGTCGTATACTGTCTTAGTGGAGGGACGCCTGGCTGCCAAGATAACAGGCTGTCAACTGTTGCCGCTCAATCTCCACGCAAGGTGGAGGCTGGACAGGTTCGGGTGGAGGACCGTCCCCTGCTGCTGCGACAGAGGATCCTCCCGAAGAGGCAGTCGGATCGGAGGATCGATGGCCATGTGTAACAGCTCGGGATACCAGACTCTTCGTGCCCAATCCGGAGCCACAAGGATGACTTGGGCCCGGTCGCGCTTGATCTTCTTTGGCACTCTGAGCAGAAGTGCTATGGGCGTATAGAAGACCGCAACTCCACTCGTGACGAAAAGCGTCGCCAAGCGAGTGCCGCCTTGGAAATTCCAACGCGCAGAATTGCTGACATTGCAAGTTCTCTTCGGTGGCGAATAGATCTAACCAAGGCTCTCTCCACCGCTCAAAGACCTTGCGCCACCTCCGAGTGAAGATGCCATTTGTGATCCATCATGCATCTGCGGCTGGTGTTCAATGAACCTGCCAGGTGTTGAACCACCAGGGATATGCCCTGATGTTCCAGCCATGTCCAGAGACGGAGAGCCTCTTGACATAGGGTCCACGAACCCACCCCGCCCTGTTTGTTGCAGTACCACATGGCGGTGGTGTTGTCTGTGAACACCTGCACTACTCTTCCTCGGACAGAGGGAAGGAATGCTTTTAATACAAGACGGATCGCCCGAAGCTCCTGAAGGTTGATGTGGAGCCCAGACTCCGCCGGAGACCAGAGGCCCCTGATCTCCGCCTCTCCCATGTGGCCGCCCCATCCCAGAAGTGATGATTCCGTCACCACTGTGTACTCTGGTTGGGGAAGGGAGAGGGATCTGCTGATGACCCAATCCTGGTTCGTTAGCCACCACTGCAATTGTCGTGCAGTGCCCTCCGAGATCTGAACGCAATCGGACAGATTCCCCTGATGCTGTGCCCACTGGAACTTCAGGTCCCACTGCAGAGCCCGCATATGCCACCTGGCATGATCTACCAGCAGGATGCAGGAGGCCATGAGGCCCAGCAGCCGCAGGGTCAGTCTGACCGAAACCCGGGATGGAGGCTGAAAGATCGGAATCATAGCCTGAATATCCCGGACTCGCTGCTCCAGAGGATAAACCCGAAACTGCGTCGTGTCCAGAACCACTCCGATGAAAAGGAGCGTCTGAGAGGGAGTCAGGTGTGACTTCGGCAAATTCATAGTGAACGCCAGCGAGTACAGGAGGTCCGCCATAGTCTGGAGGTGGGAGACGACAGCCTGGGGCGAGCCCGCCTTCAACAGCCAGTCGTCGAGATAGGGGAAGACTGGAACCCCTAATCTGCGCAGATGAGCTGCGACCACCGCCATCACTTTCGTGAACACCCGAGGGGCGCTGGTAAGACCAAAGGGAAGCAAGGTAAACAAAGTGCTCATGGCCTACCGTGAACCGCAGGTAACGCCGGTGGGCCGGCAGGACGGGGATGTGAAAGTAAGCGTCCTGCAAGTCCAACGCTACCATCCAGTCTCCAGGGTCGAGGGCAGACAGGACCTGAGCTAGCGTCAACATTTTGAACTTCTCCTTCCGGAGGAAGCAGTTGACGTTCCCGAGATCCAAGATAGGACGCAGGCCTTTGTCCTTCTTGGGCACCAGAAAGTAGTGGGAATAGCAACCACGACCTACTTCTGGGGCAGGAACTCGCTCGATGGCTCCCTTGGCCAAGAGTGCTGAAACTTCCTGTTGGAGAAGGGCCAGATGATCCGACATACGATGGTGCTGAGGTGGCATGGATGGAGGGGTAGTCTCGAAGGGGAGGGAGTAGCCCCTTCGGACTATCTGCAAAACCCACCTGTCCGACGTGATGGTTTGCCAGTGGGGGAGGTGATGGCGAATCCTGCCACCCACTGGCGATTGGTGGCCCTGAAAGGTCGGACTAGGAGGGTTTGGAGGCTGCTGCAGAGGGGGCTGTGGTGGACTGGCCCGCGCGCTGGCCCCCAGATCCACGGCGGTGGTTCCCACGTCCCCGGCCGGGCAGGGGCTGAACAGTTTGCGCCGGCCTGTGGCTCTGGCCGGAACGTGGCGGGGCACCCCTTCCGTAGCCACGAAAGAGGCGAAAGGCGGACTGCGCAGGGCGGGTGGTGGAGAGGCCCAAGGACTTGGCCGTAGCCCGAGAGTCCTTAAAGTGCTCTAGCGCGTTGTCTGCGTTGTCGCCGAACACACGACGGCCATCAAAGGGCATGTCCATAAGAGTAGCTTGGACATCCCCTGAAAAACCAGTCGACCTCAGCCAGGCGTAGCGACGAAGGGCTACCGACGTGGAAATCGTCCTGCCTAGCGAGTCGGCGGTGTCCAGTCCACAGCGAATGGTAAACTTTGCTGCGTCTCTCCCCTCGGCAACTGCACGGGAGAGTACGGCCCGGGACTCCTCCGAGCACTGGGGCAGCACCTGCGCCACCGTATCCCACACGGAGTGCGTGTAATGGCCCAACAGACATGCAGTGTTTACCGACCGCAGTCCCAAGCTTGAGGAAGAAAACATCATCTTCCCAAGGTGGTCCAGCTTTTTGAATTCTCTATCAGGTGGTGCGTTAGGGAATGCGCCTTTGGACGTGGAGGCTTGGACCACCAAGCTCTCAGGGGAAGGGTGTTGGGAGAGGAAAGAGGGGTCGCCTGGAGCCGGGCGATCCTATCCACAGGAGCCCCTGTGTTGGGCTTGGACCAGGTGCCCAAAAGGATGTCAGTGAGGGCTTCATTGAACGGCAGCAGGGGCTCTGAAGAGCTCGCTGCCGGTTGAAGCACCTCTGTCAGGAGGTTAGTCCTGACCGCCACCGTAGGTAGCTCGAGGTTGAGAGTCTCGGCCACCCTACGCAACACCACTGTGTAAGATGCTCCCTCCTCCGTAGCCATGGTAGGAGGAGACAACATGCCAAGGTCTGGGGAAGTATCCAGTCCACTGACATCCCCCCAACTCCTCTCGCCAGTCCGGATCATAGTCTAACTGGTCAGTTAAAGGGTCTCCAGACCACTCCCACTCCTCCTCACCCTCCTCTGGTTGCCAATCTGGCCTAAAAGAACCAGCGTGGAACAAGGGCACAAAAGTATCCGTTGGCGCCGGAACCGGCGTCGGTCCGGTTCCGTGTCCACGTCGGGGTAGAGGCTGGGGTCGACGCGGGCTGGGGACACAACCGGCGTCGGCTGCGGACGTGGTGCTGGTGGAGTCGACCGGCGCCGATCCGGATCCAGGCCTGGATCCAAGGTGACCCTGCAGTGCCGGGGCCGAAGCCGCCGGCGTCGAAGGCCGAGGGCCCCCAGCAGAGTCTGCGGGGCCCGAAGGGGCACTGGCGGACGGGCTGCCCAAAGATGTCATGCATCGCTTTGTAGAAACTACAAAGCTGGGCAGGGGTCGCACCGGGTCCCGGGAAGGGAGGGAAACCCAGAGTCAACCCTTTGGGCTCCGCACGCGGAGCCACGGGAGGGGCACCACCCGCATCCCTCGTCGCGTCGGCCGACGGACGGGGATTAGTCGAAGAGCAATGATGCTTCTTCAACTTCTTCTTGTGCTTCGACTTACCGGAGGAGTGTGAAGACTTGGAAGATTGGTGGTGGTGGCTCCGCGACCGGTCCCTCGACCTCCCACGCGACCGGGACGTCGAGCGGAGCGGACTGCCGGGCCTCGAGAAGCTTTCGGGACCGCTCCCGCAAAGACTCCGGGTTCATGGTCCGGCAGTAGGAACAAGACTTGGAGTCGTGGTCGGGTTCCAGACAGAACAGGCACACGCGGTGCGGATCCGTCACCGACATCAACCGTCGGCAGGAACCGCAAGCCTTGAAACCGGGCATCCATGACGTGCACCAGGAGTCGAAGACTCAAAAACGATATTGACAAAATTCGGCAAAAAGTCAGTCAAACAGTGACTGGAGGTACCGCTCTCTCCGGATATGCGCTGGCTGGCGCGGAAAAAGAAAGAACTGACGTCAGCGCGGGAGGGCGGCGTCTAATTAGCTACCGCAACGTCATCCCGGAGACCACGACGCCAACGACGAACGCGGAGACGACCAACGCCACCTTTCGACGCGCAGGGGTACTGCTGACGAAAAATTCTCCGGATCCAGTCGGATGCCTGCGGGTAATTCTAAGGTAAGGAATCTAGAACTAATTGTCTCTTTCAGATCTCATTTTTAAAACAATTACAATTCTGAATTGGTTCTGGGCAGAACTGATAAGGTCATCAGCAGTTACAAGATATGTTGATTTAACTCAATCAGAACACAAAAAGATAAGGAAAATGTTACTTACCCTGTAAGCATCTGTTTGTTGCATGTAGTGCTGTAGATTCACATGCTGTGCATACTCCTGGCAGCTAGTGTTGGGCTTGGACGTGTACAAGTTGTTTTTCTTCAAACAAGTTTTCAAGTCACGAGGTATGATGCCTCCGCCTATTAATGGTAATGCGCATAGCCGCGGCTCCATTATTATACAGTTTCTCCGCATGGAGGGTGAGGATAACAATGAAGCATAGAGATACTGAATGAGAGGACTATGCAAGAAATACAAAAAAAGAGACTGTGCAACTACCAGAGGCTTCCGAGGTGGAGGGTAGGCACATGGGAATTTACAGCACTAAATGTCATGAACAGATGCTTACAGGGTAACATTTTCCGTTTGTGGCACGTGTAGCTGTAGATACACATGCTGTGCATAGATTGTAAAGCAGTTCTCTAAGCAGCAGCTAACCAGAGGACATTGCGGAGGACTGAAAAAGTGGACGGGGTACGGCTTGGCCAACGCTAGCTTGTTGGTGTGCCTAGACGTACACACAATAGTACTTGGTTAGAATGTGTGGAGTAGACCAGATAGCTGCTTTTCAAATGCCAGCTATTTGGCTGTTGCCCAAGAAAGCGATAGAGGTTCCCTTCTTACAAGTGGAGTGGGGTCTGGATAACATGTCTGAATACATTTGACCAGCCAGCGTGCGATTCCCGCTTTGCAGAGATCACAATCTTAATGTGGCTTTGAGAAAGAAATTAAGAGGAGTTGTTCCGTGAGGAAAGGTTTTGTGCAGTCAATGGATCACATGAGGGCCCTTCTCACATCTGGTGTATGGTGACTACTGACTCTGGATGTGGCAAGAACACAGGGAGCTCAAAGGTCGGATTGAGGTGACAAGCAGAGATCACCACCTTGGGGAGAAATTTGGGATTTGTCCTAAGGACTACTCTATCTGCATGAACTTGGAAGAGTGTTCTTAAAGAGTCAGGGCTTGAAGTTCACTGACACACCTGAGGGAGGTAAAGGCTCCCTTCCAAGAGAGGTACTGTAAAAGACATGAGTGAAGTGGTTCGAAAGGAGGACCTATAAGACTAGTGAGAACTATGCTAAGATTCCACATGGGGTCAGTGGCACCCTGGGTGGAATTACTCTTTTTAGTCCCTCCACAAAGGCCTTAATGACTGGAACTCTAAAGAATGAAGAGTGTTCTCTGTTTTGAAGGTAGGCGGCAACAGCGGCTAAGTGAAATCTAACAGAGGTATAAGCAAGGCTTGCCTTTTGCAGGTGGAGCAAGTAACAAGTAATATCTTGGGCCACTGCTGTGAGCAGGTTAATGTGTCTGGGAGTGCAGTAGTGCACAAAATGTTTCCATTTAGCTGCATAGCAGGTTCTAGTTGTAAGGCCTGCGTGCTTCCCTTAGGATAGTCATGCACTCCTGAGGTAAGTTAAAATAGTCAAACTTTAAGACCTTAGAAGCCAGATCGCAAGATTCAGTTGCTTCGGGTTCTGGTGCGGGAGCATGCCCTGGATTTTGCGTGAGAAGGTCCAGTCAGCTGGCAGCCTCTCTTGAGCTACCAAATAAGATTTCAAGAAGAGTGGTGAACCAGGGCTGTCTTGCCAAGTAAGAGCAACTCAGATGGGAGGGATGTTTGCAGAAGCTTCCAAACCACGCACGGAAGAAGTGGGAGAGACGGAAAAGTGTAGTCAAATATCCTTGACCAGTTCATCTACAGTGCATTGCCTATTGGCTGTGGGTGTGGATACCTGGAGGTAAAGCTTGGGCCGTCTGCTTTTTCGTCGGTGCCAAACAGGTCTATGTTGGGGGAACACTCACTGCCGGAAGCATGGGAGTAGGACTTGCAGAAGAGTTACCACTAGTTGACTTGTTGCTGCATCCTGCTGAGGAGGTCTGCCAGGTCATTGTCCACTCCCGGCAAGTACTCTGGTAGGGGAAGGACCATGTGATGGATTGCCCACCGACAAATGCTCAGAGCCAATGCAGAAAACTGTGGTGAATTAGTTCCAACTTGCTTCTGTATATAGCATATGGCAGTCATAATGTCTGTGGGTATGAGGAATACTCTGTGCTGGATATGGATGAGGAACGACCTGAGAGCTAGCTGGACAGCCAATTGTTTTAGGTATTTTATGTTGAGACCCTGTTCATGGGTGTTCACAAGCTCCGCACAGTCAAGTCGTTTAAGTGTGCTTCCTAGTATGTGAGGGAAGCGTCTGTTGTGATGGTCACCTGCAGTACTGGGTCTGCTTTGTAAGGGATTGGTGGTGTTTGACGACTGCAGAGTACGATGTGTGGTCTCAAATCAACACTAGATCCTCAAAGTGACCCGCCCACTGTGCCGCCAGGCACTCTTGCAGTGGGCGCATGTGCAACCTGGCGTGGGGAACAATGGCAATGCAGGACACTATCATGCCGAGGAGGCGCATAACAGTCCGAACCGCTAATTGGTGACCTGACTGACAAAGAGTTAGCAATGTTTAAAAAGGTTGCATGCGTACTAGACTGGGGTAAGCGTTCCCAGTGACTGAGTTGAGTACTGCTCCCAAAAAGGGCTGGACTTGGAGGGACAGCAGATGGGCTTTGCCTATGTTTAGGGTGAACCCCAGATCGTGGAGCACCTTGGCGGTGCATTGAGTGTCCGCCAGAGGAACAAGTTACTTACCTTCGGTAACGATATATCTTTAAGAGACATATATTAGTTATAGATTCCTTACCTTGGAATTACCCCCATGCGTCAGACTGGATGCAGAGAAATTCTTTCGTAGCAGTACCCCTGCACGTCGGTAGGTAGCGTCGGTCGACTCCGCGTTTGGCGTTGTCGGCGTGATCGCCGGGATAACGTCGCGGTATCTACTTAGACGCCGACCTCGCGCGCTGACGTCAGTTCTTTACACAACATTCCACGCCAGAAGCGCAGAGCCATGCAAGACACTGACCACTGGTGCACAAAGTTAGGGCCCTGAAAGGGAGTCCCTTACCCTAGAAGTCAGTTCTCAGAACGGGGAGGATGGGTGGGGCAGTAAGGAATCCGAAACTTATATATGTCTCTTACAGATATATCGTTACCGAAGGTAAGTAACTTGTTCATCTGAAAGAGACTATTAGTTATGGATTCCTTACATTAGAATAGATACCCCAGCAATACCAACCCCGGAGGTGGGTCTGCAAACTAAGTTCACACAAGAAAGTCCTGGAGAACTGAACGGCCAAAGAAGCCGTCTCTCCGGACTTGGCTGTCCAGGAAATAATGTTTGGTGAACGTGTGCAATGAAGCCCATGTGGCTGCCTGGCAGATGTCATGAAGGGGGACTCCAAGTCCCAAAGCAGTAGTGGCTGCCGTAGCCCTGGTGGAATGGGCGCACAATCCTACTCGAGGTTCCTTTTTCGCTAAGGAATAAAATAATTTGATGCAAAGAACGACCCATCGAGAGATGGTCCGCTTCTGCACGGCCCGACCTTTCCTGGCGCCCACATAGCCAACAAAGAGCTGATCATCCACCCGGAATTGTTTTGTGCGATCCAGATAGAATGAAAGCGCATGTTTTATATCCAGACGGTGGAGCCTCTCCTCCTCTTTAGAAGGATGCGGGGGTGGGAAGGTGGGCAAAGTGATGGTCTGTCCTATATGGAAAGAGGTAACCACTTTGGGATGAAAAGAAAATCGAGTTCGAAGGACAACCTTGTCCACATGAACAGCAAGGAAAGGAGGCTTAGGAGAAAGAGCCTGAAGCTCACTCACCCCGCGAGCAGAGGTGATGGCAACCAGAAAAGCAGTCTTGAGAGTTAAGAGTCTGAGAGGACAATTATGTAATGGCTCGAAAGGAGCACACATAAGGTACGTTAGAACCAGATTCAAGTCCCACTGGGACATTACGAAAGGAATAGGAGGAAAGAGATGAGTAATGCCCTTAAGAAATCTATTTACAATAGGGGACTTGAAAACAGAAGGCTGATCAGGAAGCCGAAGAAAGGCCGAAATGGCCGAAAGATAGCCCTTGAGAGTGCCCAGAGCAGAGCCCTGCTGGGCCAAGGAAAGAATAAAGAGGAGAACCTCGGGTGGAGGACCGTCCCCTGCTACTGCGACAGAAGATCCTCCCGAAGAGGCAGTCTGATCGGAGGATCGATAGCCATGTGTCAGAGCTCAGGATACCAGACTCTTCGTGCCCAATCCGGAGCCACAAGGATGACTTGGGCCCAGACGCGCTTGATCTTCTTCAGCACTCTGGGCAGAAGTGGTATAGGCGGAAAGGCGTATAGAAGACCGCAACTCCACTCGCGACGAAAAGCGTCGCCGAGCGAGTGCCGCCTTGGAAATTCCAACACACAGAACTGCTGACATTGCACTTCTCTTTGGTGGCGAATATATCTAACCAAGGCTCTCCCCACTGCTGAAAGAGAACGTGCACCACCTCCAAGTGAAGATGCCATTCGTGATCCATCAGGCACTGGCGGCTGAGTTCGTCCGCTCTGGCGTTCAGGGAACCCGCCAAGTGTTGAACCACCAGGGTTATACCCTGATGTTCCAGCCATGTCCAAACGCGAAGAGCCTCCTGACATAGCGTCCACGATCCCACCCCGCCCTGTTTGTTGCAGTACCACATGGCGGTGGTGTTGTCCGTGAAAACATGCACTACTCTTCCTTTGACAGAAGGAAGGAATGCTTTAAGTGCAAGACGGATCGCCTGAAGCTCCAGAAGGTTGATGTGGAGCCCGGACTCCGCCGGAGACCAGAGGCCTCTGATCCCTGCCTCTCCCATGTGGCCGCCCCATCCCAGGAGTGACGCATCTGTCACCACTGTGAACTCTGGTGGGGGAAGGGCCGTTAGCCCAATCCTGGTTCGTGAGCCACCACTGCAACTGACATGCAGTCACCGCCGAGATCTGGACGACATCGGAAAGATTCCCCTGATGCTGCGCCCACTGGATCTTCAGGTCCCACTCCAGAGCCCGCATATGCCATCTGGCATGCTCCACCAGCAGGATGCAGGAGGCCATGAGGCCTAGCAGCCTCAGGGTCATTCTCACCGAAACCCGGAATAGAGGCTGAAACATTGGTATCATAGCTCGAGTATCCCGGACTCGCTGCTCGGGAGTTTAGGCCCGAAACTGAGCTGTATCCAGAACTGCTCCGATGAAAAGGAGCTTCAGAGAGGGAATCAGGTGCGACTTCGGCACGTTGATAGTGAACCCCAGCGAATGCAGGAGGTCTGACGTAGTCTGGAGGTGGTAGACAGCCTGGGGCGAGCCCGCCTTCAACAGCCAGTTGTCGAGATAGGCGAAGACTGAAGCCCCTGATCTGCGCAGGTAAGCTGCGACCACCGCCATCACTTTTGTGAACACCCAAGGGGCGCTGGTAAGGCCAAAGGGGAGCACGGTAAACTGAAAATGCTCGTGGCCTACCGTGAACTGTAGGTAACGCCTGTGGGCTGGCAGGATCTGGAAGTGAAAATAAGCGTCCTGTAAGTCCAACGCTACCATCCAGTCTCCAGGGTCGAGGGCAGACAAGATCTCAGCCAAAGTTAACATTTTGAATTCTCCTTCCGGAGGAAGCGGTTGACGGCCCTGAGGTCTAAGATAGGACGCAGGCCTTTGTCCTTCTTGGGTACCAGAAAGTAGTGGGAGTAGCAGCCACGACCTACTACTGGCACAGGGACCAGTTCGATAGCTCCCTTGGCCAAGAGAGCCGTAACTTCCTGGCGGAGAAGGGCCAAGTGATCCTCCGACTTGCGATGGGGTGCTGGTGGCATGGAGGGAGGGGTAGTCTCGAAGGGGAGGGAGTAGCCCCTTCAGACTATCTGCAAAACCCACCTGTCCGACGTGATGTTTTGCCAGTGGGGGAGGTGATGGTGAATCAGTCCGCTCACTGGCCTCTGGTGGACCTGAAAGGCCGGACTAGGAAGGTTTGGAGGCTGCTGCAGGGGGGAAGGGGGAGGGGGGTATGGGTGGACTGGGCAGCCCGCTGGCCCCCAGACCCGTGTTGCTGGGTCCCACGTCCGCGGCCACGCATAGGCTGGGTAGCTTGCGTGTGTGAGAAAGTGCCCTCTTTCTGCATGGTTGCCCCCACTTTTTGCTGAACTGCTGATGTGCTTTGACTGAGTGTGCCCTGGGCTCCTGCCAATCAGGTACCCAGGGCCTATGTTCTTTCCCTAAAACTACATTGAAAAGAAAACCCAATTAGCATCTCTGGCCACAGGTCAGCCCCTGGTAAATGGTACCACAGGTACCCAGGGCACTGTGACCAGGGAAGACCTCCAAGGACTGCAGCACTTATTGTGCCATCCTTAGAGGCCCTGTACCATTACACTCATACACTGCCTTTGCAGGCTGCGTGTTTTGGTGCAGAACAAAGTGAAGAGTCGACATGGCACACATCCCTGTGTGCCATGCCTACAACCCACTGCCCTGGCATAGATCAGTCGCCCCTCTAGCTGGGTGCACTATACCAGTGGTGAGGGTTCAGGTGCATGAGCCCTGTACCCCTACAGTGTCTAAATCCATTCTTAGACATGGTAAGTGCAGTGCTGCCATTAAGAGTATATGGTGCTGGGAGTTTGTCATTACGAACTCCACAGCCCCATAATGGCTATACTGAAAACTGAGAAGTTTGGTATCAAACTTCTCAGCACATTAAACCCACACTGATGCCAGTGCGGGATTTAATGAAAAATGCACACAGAGGGCATCTTAGAGATGCCCCTGAAAAACGACTTACCACTAGTGTCCAGGCTGAGTGGCTGCTTTCAGCTGCCACCACCAGACATGTTTCTGGACCCCTGGGTCGAGAGCCTGCTGCTTTCGGGGGCCTGAAACAATGCACATTTTGGGACGAGGTGCCAAGCCTCCTCCCCCAGGATGGGCAGGGTCCAAGAAGGGGAAGCTTCAAAGGCTTGCCGCCTTTGTGAGCTTCCCCAGGCCACTTGCTGCTTTCAGCAACTGGTCCCCACTGGTTCTGACCCCCAATTTGGGCGGGAGAACTGGCGGGAAAAACAAGTGAGGAAGAGAGGTGTGCCCACCTCTGCCAACTCCACCCCTCAGGTGGGGGAGGCGAGGTGAAGCACAACTCTCAGTCCCCACCATCTTGCAGATGGGGGACCCAGCCAACCGGGGAAAGGCTTATGCCCCCCTCCCACTGGAGGGTGGCATAATAGGGGGTGTACCCACCCCATGGAAGAGACCCATTGGTCCCAACCTTTTTACCTAACTGTAACGCCCCTAAATCTTGTATTTAGGGGCGCCCCTGAACCTTGCTTCCTCAGACAAGAAACCAGAAGAAGAAAAGAAGAAGAAGGACCGAACAGCCGTGCCGAAGCTAACAAGAGGAGGACGCCTATTGACTTGGCCCCAGCCCTACCGGCCTGTCCCCACCTCGAACCTGCAGAAGCGAAACCCCGGTGTGTCCTGCAGCCAGCAGCCACACCAAGAGGAGGTCTCCCCGGCGATACTGACTCGAGATCCGGCGACCCCCGACCTGCCTCAAGCATCCAGCCGACGCCTGCAGCCTCAAACGGGAAGGTCCCTCCAACCGCGACCAGGAGCTGGTAAGTAGATCCGACCCTAAAAGGCACCGCTGCACCCAACGCCCCACGGCCTTGGGTGGACCAACCGATGGTGCCTAACCAACACCCAGAATCCCAACTTACCTCTCCAAGTGGTGGTCGCACCCAGAAGAGCTTCGTCCCCGAGCCAGCAGTGTGTTTGCAAACCGGAGACTCCCCATTGAAAGCTACAGGGCTCCCAACGTCAAAACAGCACTCTGCACCCGCCGCCTCAGTGCCGCTGAGGGTGCACCTTTTGTGCTGGCTCAAAACCCCATTTGCCCTGAGCTTAAGTCCACGAGCTTTGCTTCCACAACCCAGTGGCCTGCTCATAAGCAGCCACCAACCGGAGGCCCCCTATCACCCATTGGATGACATTGGGCCTCAGCACTCTGCACCCGGCCGCCCTAGTGCCGCTGAGGGTGTAACAAGAGTGCATCCTTGACCCTGGGGGACCCCTGAGTCTAACTCCAGAATACCAACTCCCACAACAAAGTACTTACCTGTTAACCGATAACGCTATTTTCCTCCATAGGATAACATTGACTGTTCTTCTATGAAAAGTTTCTAAGTGTGGAGTTGGAAAATCCATGAAAACCTTTAAAACTGTAACTAAATAACAAAAACGCTTTTACAGGAAATGTCCCAGTGCAGTATCCAGGTATACTGCACTGTGTAAGAAAAGTAATCTGTAAAGTAATCTACTTGACATTCTACTAAAAAGCATATACAAAGTATATGTACAGTATATCAAAAGCATTTCATTACCAGTAACTCAACTGTAATCAAATCAAAGTGCATATACAATTGCAATTCAAACTGTTGACAAACTACATTACTACTGTAAAGTATTTATTGCTTACCTGTGCCAGGCTTGCTTGGTTCTAGGAAATAAAATAACTAAAAGAATATATAATATAATAATCGTCCCTGTGAAGCCACACGTATCTTTAGGACAGACACTACCAGGTGGCTTGTGTTTGCTATCTCAAGATTTTTGCTTTTCGCCTGGTGGAACAGGACAAAAATTATTAAAACTGCCTCTGAGACTTTGATCTGTTAACATATCTTAATTGGCTCCAGGGTATGAACTTATGTATTTAATATCTACATTCGAATATCTGTTTTATTATATGAATATCTTATGTATAATGAATTGTAATTTTAATTGTTTTATGAACTGTTTTATGATGTGAATGGTCATACTTTTGATCGAAGAAAAAAAACAAAAAAAAACTAAAAGAATATTTTTATACAAAACCAATTGGTCTGAAGTTCAGTCTTTGAGTGTGTGATATCATTTGCTGATTCAGTGTGTACAACAAATGCTTAACACGGCGGTAAGGGCAGGGAGTGGCAGTACCTGCTCGATCCGTTTTTATGTACCGTGCCAGTGTGTGAGCGCTTTTAATGAGTTTCACTTACTTGCTGAAGGTAAATGTTTTATTCGTGCCTGGCCTATATCGTGACCTGATTTTAAACTGAAGTACTTGACTAAACTGTTTAACTGTTGCTCATTCGGCACCTACCTCGGATTTGCGTCTGGGAGGTGTGCTCTGCCTGCCCCGGTCCACCGCGGCAATTAGCGCCGTTTGAGTGGAGGGCAGTGCGCCATCTTGGGGGTATTTCTGGATCCTGGTGGGGCTGGAGTCAGCGGTCTAGCTGGGGGAGGGATTACCCTATTTAACGCGCATGCTGAAACGGACGCGCAGCGGGTGCGCGCCGCGCCAAAGGCAAGCCCGTCTGCGCCCGTCCGCGTCCCAGGAGCGTCCACCGCCAGCCACGCTGCCCGTCACCTGACCGAGGTGCAGGGCGGTCGGAGGTGCTTTAGTCGGGAGGAACTTTTGGCTCTTGATTATACTAAGGGCAATTGTGGCGACCATTGGGTAGCACTTCAAAATCTGACTAGGACGTGCCCTAAATGTAAATTTTGTTTCCAAACGGAGCTGTTAGTCCCTGCTCCCGCAGCTGCCATGGCTCCCAGGACTGAGAGTGGAGACTGTATTCGGGCCGCGCTCATCAATTCTCGCTCACTGGTCAAGCATGCCCCAGACATCTATGAGCTTCTCTCTGATGAGCAGCTAGATCTGTTATTTATAACTGAAACTTGGCTTAATGAGTTTTGTGCCCCAGTGGTCGAGTTAGCCATCCCTAGGGGATACAAAATAGCGAGGGTTGACCGTAAAACTGGCAGAGGAGGAGGGGTTGCTGTGGTGTTTAGGGACACTTGGATTTTTTCCAGTGAGGAAACTTTGGGCATAGCTGATGGGGAGGCTCTTGATTTCACCATTGTCTTGTCACCACATTTTACGCTTGGCGGCACTCTGGTGTATCGCCCCCCTGGCCCCCCCGGAGCATTTCTGAAAGCACTGGATGAAGTTATTGTTTCCCGAGCCTTACACTTTTCGAATTTCTTACTTCTGGGTGACTTTAATATCCATTTAGATTGCCCGGAGGCAAATGACTCTAGGGAATTAGTGGACTCGTTCAACTTGGCACAATTGTCCCAATGGATCAAGTCCCCTTCCCATAAGGGGGATCATACGTTAGACCTGGTTTGCTCCAACTTCCCTCTGTCCATTAGGGACCCTCTCCAGGTCTCTTGGTCAGATCATTACCTGATCCAGTTTTCTTGGACTATTGCGAAGCCCCGTCCCCCTACAGCCACGGCCCAAGGCAGACCATCACGGAAGATGGATATCCCTGCTTTCTCTAGGGCTTTACTAGCTTCACGGCCGACTGTCGCCCCTAATCTGGAAGGAGCATTAGATGGTTTTGTCAATTGGATCTCCCAAGGGATTAATTCCGTATCCATACCCCTCTCTAATAGGCGAGCGAGAAATGCTCCTCAAAACCCTGGTACTCTGGTAAACTTAGAGATCTCAAGCAGGGATGTAAAAACTTGAACGTTGCTGGAGACTGGAGTATTGTCCCCTGGCTAAAATCGCCCTTCGAAAGGCTCAGAGAGACTATTATGCAGCTATTGGGGAGGCGAAAAGCAGCTTTTATGGGGAGCACATTGCTAAATCTAACAACAATTGCAAGGAAATCTTTTCCATTGTCCAGAGCTTTCTATCACCATGCGCCGAACATACTGGTCTGCCGGCTTCGTCACAATGGTGTGAGGAGCTGTCATGTTTCTTTTTTGAGAAAATACAGACCATCCAAGATAGCCTAGGGATGGGATCCCTTGGGCAGGTAGTTTCCCATTCCCCGTACATTACAGTTCCTATCCCGGCAGCTCCCCCTCTGACGAATTTTTCCCCCATTGCTATGTCAGATTCATTGGCTATCCTTAAATCACTTGTCGGGCTCTCCCACAGATCCGTGTCTGGCGAGGGTACTAACTAGCAGGGGTTGCGGAGGTGGTCAACCCAGAAGTAAATATTATTATTAATCTATCTTTACAGACTGCCACTGTCCCATTGAATTGGAAACAGGCTAAATTGCTGCCACTTTTGAAAAAGCCCATTCTAGATCCCACCAAATTTGCAAGCTACCGCCCTATCTCTCTTCTACCGGCGTTGGCAAAGGTGTGTGAAAAAGCTGTCTTCAGACAGCTAGACGCCTATGTCGAGTCATCTGGCGCTCTCCACCCTGCCCAATCCGGATTCAGGGCGACATATAGCACAGAGACTGCGCTTGTCGAAATGGCAGAGGCAATAAGCGAGTGCCTGGATGCAGGTGGTAGAGCGGCCCTGATTTTGTTAGACCTCTCTGCCACCTTCGATACGGTGCCCCATCAACAATTACTTGCCCGACTTTCGAACATTGGCGTTACAGGTCTTGCCTGGGACTGGCTTAAATCCTTTTTAGAGGATCGCACCCAGCAGGTCTGGATGCCACCATTTTCGTCGGCTCCCAGGAAAATGTCCACAGGAGTACCACAGAGCTCTACTTTGAGCCCTTTACTTTTTAACATCTATATAACACCCCTGATTTATCTTGCGGAGGAGCTGGGAGCCAAGATCATAGCGTATGCTGATGATACCCAGCTCCTCTTTACCTGGAAGGATAATGACCTGTCCTCGGAAGTTGCCCAGAAATGCCTCTCGACTGTCTTCAAATGGCTTGCACGTGCTCAACTGAAGTGCAACGAGGACAAGTCGGAGGTCCTCCTGTATGGATCTTTCCCTCGCTCTTTTAGAGAGACCCTGTGGCTTTCAGACTACCCTCGGCCCAACTCAGTGGGCAATGCAGTGAAGAACTTGGGGGTCTGGTTTGGTGAGGACCTCAGGTTCTCCGCACAAATTAAGAAACTTGCGGGGGTATGCTTTGGTACTCTCAAATCACTTAGAAAGTTTTTTCTCCTGTTACCTAGGTCAGCCAAAGAAATGGTGGCCCGCGCCCTTATTTTGTCTCGCATTGACTATGCCAATGCCCTGTACATAGGCATACCAGGCTACTTGCTAAAAAAACTACAAACAATACAGAATGCAGCCGCCAGACTTCTGTTGAACATCTCAGGAAGGTCGAGCGTTAGACAGCATCTGCGTGATCTGCATTGGCTCCCTGTGGTCCATAGAGTGCAATTCAAAGCTCTCACTCTGGCTCACAGAGCCTTGCATGGACTAGGGCCGACGTACCTCAGGAAGCGTTTTGCCTTTTATGCCCCCAGCCGATCTCTGCGCTCAGCCACACATCGACGGGCGGTGGTCCCCGCTTTCGCAGGATGCGTCTGGGGGTCACTCCCTCTCCGTTAAAGCAGCGGTAGCATGGAACTCCCTTCCTGTGGAACTGCGGAACACTCAGGACCCTCGGCTCTTCAAAAAACAATTAAAAACCCTTCTTTTTAATCTGCCCATTTAAATCTCTGCTTCACACTGCTACGGTCACTTCCCACGCCGGGACACTCTTGAGTATCTGTGCGCGTTATAAGTGTATTATAACATAACATAACACTACCCTCTGATACAGCCTTACTGCTCGACCACACTACCACAAATAGAGAGTAAGGTGCTATCTACTTTTACCTCTGCCTACCTTTGGAGTTCCACTGGACTCTGTGCACACTATACCTCACTTTGGTATAGTATATACAGAGCCAGGTTCCTACAGCGTGGCCCTGTGGCTTTGGGTGGAACGTGGTGGGGCACCCCGCCCGTATCCATTAAAGGGGCATTCAAGACACCACAGACATACGCGGTGGGGATCGGTAACCGACTTGTTCCCGTAGGTTTAAAACCTGTCTTCCTACCCGACGCACAAGTTACTACTTGTGTAACGATATATCTGTAAGAGACATTAGTTAGTGATAGATTCCTTACCTTAGAATATCCCCAGGCGTCAGACTGGATCCGGAAAGTTTTTTGTTAGCAG
>CAWUFW010019361.1:0-188950 GCA_963921515.1 Calotriton arnoldi
AGTCAATATTTTATCAAGTTTTCCAGAATGTAAGACGTTATGTGTGGTGGAATGTGTGTCAACATATGAGAACAGAGTTATGGAATACAGAAGAGATGGAGAAAATCAATTGGTGATATCTTATGTTAAACCTTATGGTGCAGTGAGTACTGCTGCTATTGCCAGATGGATTAAATGGGTGCTGGAACAAGCAGGTATAGATTTGGGGAAATGTAAAGCACATTCGATAAGGGGTGCTATGGCAAGTTAAGCTTTTTTTGTCTGGTGGAAAATTGGAAGAGACTATAAAGTAGCGGATTGGTCAAATGCGAGTATTTTAGACCAGTAAAGCATATGGCAAGTATGGTGTTGAAGGGCTTTCAACATGCATAATGGTAGCCTCCAATCTTGTAATGAAATGGTGATTCTCCAAGTGTTATGAGTAGAGAATCAAGATTGCATTAAAGACACAAAGGATTAATTATCCTACCCACCAATTCCCTTAATATAAACAAGCATTGGCATAGCCAATTGGTCTCGCCTTTGGGACCTTATAAGTGTTTAGCCAGAGATATTGGCAATGTTTTTAAGGTATGTTGTAGAGCAATGTAACTGCTGTGTTCAATACTGTAAATTTTGTTTACAGTATGCCTCTCCCTGCATTGGAACAGAGCAGGTCATTTCTCTTTTTTTCTGCAAATTTATATAGCGCGAACTCGACTCGAAGGTTTTGGAGCGCTTTACATGAGCTCTAGTTACGTTACACAAGGACACTTTAATATGCGGCCTACCAGCGTGTGCTGAGAGAAATTTTGCAAAACTGCCCAATGATTAACATGGGTTTCTCAAAAACAGGCATTTTTTGTGAGTAAGCACATTGGTCGCACAAAGTAGCGGTAAGCAGTGGTGAGGTAAAAGCGAGCAAAATATGTATGTTTTTGTGTTAATCTAGGAAGTCTGCTAATTATATAAATTTGAAAGCTTTGTGCAGCCCATGACATGCCACCTATGCCGTTTCACTGATTAGTTTTGAAAAAGTATGACTATGATAAGGAACTGGGAATGTGTGTGCGCTGCTGGGATATCTAATTAACTGGAAGTTATGTAGTTAACTTTCAAACAACACCGCGCCCCCCACCCCACCTTTACAAACCTTACCTGGTGCACGCGCTGCACGGAATTCGGAGCATTAGGTGCGCAGCGGTCACAGCGCTGTGCTTGGAGCATTAGGTGCACTGCGGTCACAGGGCTGTGCTTCAAAGCGCCACAAAGCTGCAGGCCCCACCTGTAGCGCTGTTTACAGTATGCCTCTCCCTGCATTGGAACAGGGGCAGGTCATGTCTCTTTTTTTTTTCTGCAGATTTATATAGCGCGAACTCGACCCGAAGGTTTTGGAGAGCTTTACATGAGCTCATGTTACACAAACACACTTTAATATGCGGCCTACCAGCGTGTGTGGGAGAAATTTTGCAAAACTGCCCAATGATTAACATGGGTTTCTCAAAAACAGGCATTTTTTGTGAGTAAGTCAGTGGTCGCACAAAGTAGCGGTACGCAGTGGCGAGGTAAAGCCGAGCAAAAGATGTATGTTTTTGTGTTAATCTAGGAAGTCTGCTAATTATATAAATTTGAAAGCTTTGTGCAGCCCGTGACATGCCAGCTATGCCGTTTCACTGATTAGTTTTGAAAAAGTATGAATATGATATGGAACTGTGAATATGTGTGCGCTGCTGGGATATCTAATTAGCTAGAAGTTATGTAGTTAACTTTCAATCCAGAAAGTTGTGGCGCTTGTAATGCGCTGTAAAAAAACAGAAGGAACAAGAGCGGCCGCAAAAGTGAAAGCAAATCGCGCTGAAAATTAATTAAATAAACAAGCGCGGTCCCCAAAGTGAAAGCGGACCACGCTACAGATAATAACAAACAATGAGAGTGGGAGGGGGTGCAAACATGGAGTGCAGGCTGCAAATGAAAACAAGCAGCTCAAGAGGAGTGGTGGGGGCGGGCACAGGAATGCAGCTGCCGCCCTGTGCGCCGCTGCTCGCTCCCGAGAGCAAAACGCTGTGGGAGTCAACGTTACAAAAAGAGGTGGGACATGCACCCGCCTTTACCAATTTGCGTGCTTTCATTCTTGAAAGACACACGCAAAAGCCAATTCTATGCGTGGGGGGAGTCAGACCCACACGGAGTAGTTTTGAGTAGTTACAAGAAGCCTCGCAGAGCAGCGCATGTGCGCTGCGCTAGGCTCGAACTAAAAAGGGGTAGTTGGGGAAGGACATATTATGTACATACAAATTGATTTAATAGACATAACAATTTCTTCAGTTCTGAGGAGATACATAGTTGTGAATATGAAAATGAAATTTTTGCATGTTTGTTGTTCCTAGATGCTCAGTAAAAAAAGAAGAAAGGAGATGAAGATTTGGACAGTTTCCGTTTCAAGAAGAAAAGAAGATTCTTGACGTATTTAAAAGAGGAAAGTGTTCTATGAGGGGAAGATGAGGGGATGAGTTCTACGTCTAGATTGTTGTGTTATTGTGTTTTTAAGTTCTTTAAAGGTGCTGCTGGAGTGGCAATTAAAAGGTTTATGCATAATGTCAGCCTCTGTGCTTTAATGAAAACTTGATTCTCTACTCATAATACTTGGAGAATCGCCACACTGTGTGATATACAAGGCTGTAAGATCACCACTAAAACAGGTTTTTTATGTGCCTGCCATGTAGTGTGTTCAAAGACTAAACATCAAGCAGCAGCGAGTGGCCTGGTAGACGTCTTTGGCGATCCTGCCCCATCGCAAAGACAACAACACAAATAAATAAAAGAAAGTAATATGTATGAAAAAATGGCCCACTAACCCATCAATCCTGGCAATGAAGGAGGCTACTTTAATGGAGAATATGCACATTGTGTAGAAGACGTATGCTGTCATTTACAGCTTTGGGAGCCAATGTCAGAAGCGGGCTGACCCATTGCCCTGAGACAGGGAGTGAATGACAGTTGAACAGACCAGTGACTGAAGAGAGCTGACAAAAAGCGCACATAAGCCAATTCAATATAACAAACTTTGGGGCATATTAGCAAGACCCACGTTAAAATTATCGCCGTTTTAGCGGCAGGAAACTGCCGCTAAAACGGCGATAATGGGCTTGCTAATATGCGTTATAGAATTCCAATAGAAGCCCAGGTTAGATGTCCTGCACATCTAACCTGGGCTTCTATTGGAATTCTATAACGCATATTAGCAAGCCCATTATCGCCGTTTTAGCGGCAGTTTCCTGCCGCTAAAACGGCGATAATTTTAACGTGGGTCTTGCTAATATGCCCCTTTTTTCTTTAAAACAATAGTCTGACCAGCTGCCTCACAGATAAACCTAATGACGAAGGGGGATTAATTGTGCAAAATTCCTAGTTTCAGGGTGGTCGAAAACAAGCACCAAAGAAGATGTGTAAGTGGTCTGAAAAAAGCAAGAAACTAACCAGAGACCAAAAATAAAAGCACAATCATGCTTATATTACCCTGCGATGCACTGTGTAAACAACTGATGTTAGCTAGCTCATTTCACCTTGTGACTATTAACTCAACAACTGCCAATTACTCGTAATTATAGTGTGTTCCATAATATCATGGGCTTCTTAGTCATCACCTCAGATGCTTTACTTCGATGTGTAGCGCAGTGTGCGTGGTGGCAGATTCTGCAAGATCACCCTTGTAAGTGGTTTCACTATAGAGAGTTGG
Organism: Calotriton arnoldi; assembly: GCA_963921515.1. Taxonomy (NCBI): domain Eukaryota; kingdom Metazoa; phylum Chordata; class Amphibia; order Caudata; family Salamandridae; genus Calotriton; species Calotriton arnoldi. The sequence continues at coordinate 3,716 of CAWUFW010019361.1, forward strand.
GAAATAGGAAACTAAGTGTCGAAATTATTAATGACTACACCCTCCCACAATTTTCTTCCAAGGTAGAACTATTCGATCTGCGGCTTTGGCACCCTCTCCTGGTCTTGTGTTCTAGTTACTCTATCTAAGACTGGTCTCACAGTACAAGTAGGAAGGTGGCATGCCACATGTTCAGCTCTAAGGAAAATAAAATTGCTGCACTAAATTAAATGCACCGGACTGTTCAAGCAGAATCAATGGCTCTCAACAGACATCTTCACCGCCCCAAAGGAGTTCGTATATGATGTGAGGGCACAGTCTGTCCTTGGGCCAGCACTATCAGGAGTGACAGAGTACAGAACAAGGAAATAAGATGCTACCGGCCTGGCGTAAGAAAGAGGCACTTATCTAAACCTCGGGTATCGGCGAATATGGAAAGTGATTTCTGGTCCTCTGGTTAGTAAGGTGCAATAAGGGACTTCCTAATCGCCTCATCCAATCTATCTCTTCTAGCCATCATGACTCATCTCATGGTCTTTACTAGCTTTGTATGAAAGAGTGGGCCACATTCAATGTCCTCTACATTGTCATCTGGGACTCCACAGATGGGGTCCAATACTTCACAAAAATAAATGACCAGATTACTTTCCACTAAGTTTACTCCAGTTGTTACTTTCTCTTCCCAGACTTTACATTTGAGGAGGTTTCACCTCTCAGATTGAATGTTTCCTTAGCAAATAACCACTACACCCTGCCTGCTTCCAGAGGTATTAATCATAGAGAATGCTCCAAGATTCCTCCTGTATACCACTAGCCCAGCTTCACCGTAAGCAGCGGAACAAAAGGGAAGGGACCACATGCCTATGACACCTTACCATTTCAGGTATTCTTTTGCAAACATGAATATTCTGCCGACAGACGTCAGATGGACATAGATTAAAAGTGGGACTCCTCCTGAAGTAGTAGATTGCACGAGCTGCGTCCCTATGCAAGATGGCCAACCCCTGGGTGACTGCCTTCGACAAAGAAACGAAATGGTGCTACAGATGCCTCAGTCAAATAAATAGTACGGCAAAGACTACTTATTAGATGAAATTGAAAATCTTACATAACTATGGCATGCAGTGGTTATCAAAGAGATTTATCAATGGTAAAAGCGTTGATAGAGCTGTTTCATATAAGTATCTGGGGGTCCACATGGATAGAAGGGGCTCATTCGCCAAACATAGAGATGAGGTAGAAGCCAAAGCTTTGACGATCCAAGTGGCATTTAAGACCCTCGCAAGGCAACTGTCCGGTCCAAGCTTGACCCCACTTATAAGTGTCATGAAGGCAAAAATCATTAACTTCCTCACCTATAGCCAGGAGATTATGCAAGGGAAAGACAAGAGCCATGTGAATAAAATAATAACAAGAATTTTCAAACAAGTGCTGAGCCTTCCAAAAAGTTCATCCCCTGCTCAAATACGTCTTGAATTTGGTCTCCAAGATCACCAAGCGGTAGGGGCTGGAGCATTTATTAGGCTTTGTAATAAGTTGCGTACCTCCAGAGAAGGATGCCTGGAAGGCCTTTTGTGGCAGGAAATCTCAGCCGGCCAGCTTGGTGGATCATTCCGGTGTTATTTACAGGACTCTTTAAAACTCTTGGATGCAGAAGAAATCTGGAGCTCTAATCCATCACAGCAGGCACTTAAAATCCACATTAAAAGAAAAGTTCGCCTCTGGTCTTTCCACTCGGACAGAGCCCAACTGGCACAACGTAAGCATGCCTGGACAATCGTATCAGGGTTTAAGCCAGGGACCGTGTCAACTTATTTGTCATGCACCTATTCAGTACTGTGAAAAAAGATTTTTGGCCCTTAGAATGGGAGAATGGCCATTCTTGTATTACTTGCCAAGTTGGCGCCGCACAAATACCAACATAATGTGCAGGGGTGTGGGAGCAGCAAGGAAACAATCGAGCATGTGGTATGTCTTTGTCCTGCACTCCTTGACGACCGAAAGATCTTGCTGAAGAGTGAATGGAACAAACTTGGCACGCGTACGTGTAGACAAGCTATCCTTGCATCAATGAATCCGGATAACCCATTGCTTAATATCCGGTTCACCAAGTTCGTTACAAGAACAGTAAAAGATTTATAAATAGTGAGAGCCAGCAAGTCAACAGCTGTTATTCACAAAAGGGAGGATTAAGTCCAATGATGTTATGCTGATTTACTCACTCCTCCGTACTATTCGACAGCAGTTGATTGCGGCCTTTTGCACATGGACTATGTTGCTTTCTTGTGTATTCTTGGATTTTAAATTATTGTATGTAGGGATTCTTATTTTATAAACGGAATTGCACTATTAGTGGTACTTGTCATCAACTCCTCATGAATTAATGTCTTGTCCTGTGGCCTTAGTAGACGCCAAACTAGAACGGACAATTATGGTTCTTGACTGTTTCTTATTCGTATTTTAAAAAGTCTTATTGTTTAGATGAAGTTAATATTTTACTAATATGAATAAATATAGACTTCCAGGTTTTTTTATTTTTTTTATTATTTATTGTGGATTTTAAAATACTAAGAGGAAATAATGTAAGCAAAACCCAGGACTAAGATAACATTTGTCTTTTGTTCTATGTGTAAATATTTTAGCAAATATTTGATATACGTTTTTGTTTTCTTATTTTATATTGCATGTCCATCATTGTAATGATTTTTATTCATCAAACAATAAAGTATTCTACTTACTACTTAGATTTATCCGTAAATTGAAGATGTTTCAGAAATGAACAAAAAACACAAACTGTATTCTAATATTGACGGTAACCACTGTACTCAATTCTTGTTTCTGACCGGAAACACGTGTACATGTGATTTCAGTCTAGATCAAATAGTTCATATCCTCAAAGGCGGTTTGTGATGTTCTATTATTCGTATGTAGAACGGTTGGAAGAATGTACTCTCGCTTTCAAGTGCAGTTAGATTTAGTGGAGTTTCACCATAGCCCAAGGCTATGTGCTGTTGTAGTCTTGCCAGCCACTAACCGGTTGTGGGGTGGATCTGTGCCAGAGGACGACTTGTGCCTTTCTTTCCGAACAGGGGAATTCGCTTCCTTGAATTCCCATCAATGCATTGACTTTGTTTTTAACTAGCAAATCTTATAAGTAATTCTGGAAACCACATTCAAGTAAAATGGTGAAATATCTCTGCACGTGACACTCTAAACATGGGGATTGTGCCAAACGAGCTTAGAACTGGTTTTCTAAAATCCCATGACATCATTTTGTGTCCTTCCCAGTCTATGTAGTTTGCAAATAAAAAGTAATATATATCAGTGAACAAAGTTAATTCCGCATCGACCCTACGTGTCTTGAAATGTATAAAACAAACAATCTTTCACTTTTCCCTATGTGTAAAATAGTGGATTATTATTTGGAAGAGGTGACTTCCCACCTCAAGGAATAATCATATTTCTTGCAGGGTGAACCCTCAAAATCACAACATTATCTGAGTTCAACCCCTGGTAAGTGGATGGTGTGGTCAAACAGCAGCAAAATAGTTGGTTTTAAAATCAGGAGTTCGGCATGTGCCACAGTGATATGTTGACAATCCCCTGCATATGTGGAGGCACGTTCAGTAACTGGAAAGCGGAATACCCCCTCCCCCTCCCACTACAGCCCTCGACTCTCTGATGACCCGGGACTCATGAGCGGCAGGCCCGGGGTGTTGCGGGCTGCTTAGTAGGGAGTCAGTCTTCCTTGTGACCGCACGCACTTGAGACGGTGCTAGCGTGACTCAGCTACGGATCTGCGCAACATGACCGCCTAACCACTGTCCATTACACAATTTGTGGTGTAGAAGGCGAGCTTGCTCTGGTGAACCGCGCTGGGCGTGGCTGTTGCTCAGTCAATTGACATTGCAGCCTGACTTGGTGCAGAGTGCAGCGGTGACGTAAGTGCAGAAGAGGCCCCGTGCAAGCTGAATGTGACAAAACACTCTACTTTGGCCTGGAATGCTCATCTCAGGTGCACATATCATTCTTTACCACTGACCGGAGGGCAAGGATTCAGCCAATACTTTGAATAATTAGTGTTCGCCTCGATATGTAAAATAGATCCATAGAGTTTTATGGGGTAAGTATAGGTATATCTGACCAATATTTATAGTTGGTCACCCCACCTTAGGTATTAACCCCATAGAAGTACTAATGATCTATGTAAATGAAACAACAAGAGACACAATGATCAATCACTGCGTGCTGCGTGCTGTGACCAGGGGCCTTGGTTGGTAAGACTGTGTGGGTGTGACCTTCAGATTTTCGGACAATTACACTGCCATATCATGTTAATCATTATATGAGAAGCAGAACAGAAGGGGGGGGGGGGTTTGAGGGCCAGTGGAAAAGAGTTCGCATTGTGAGGGGGTGCTTAAAACACCATGTTTTGTAAGATATAACCAAAGTTTAAGACCTTCAAAACAGAGATGTGTGTGTGTTTTTGTCTGAGAGAGTATTTAAAATTCTTAAGTGAAATCTCAAAGACACCTTACCATACCCAACTGGAAGCCCATGTACCCAACTATTTATTAAATACACTTTTTAGGGGGGTCTAACACCCCAAACCTCCCCCCACCGAAGCCACGCCCCACGTCTTGCATGTTGTGTGGAGTGAATTAAATTGTGGATTCACATATTGTGACAATCACTCTATTTATTCAAAGTGTTTTGTTTTCATGTTGTTTGTCCATTTAATTTTTTTTCCAGTTCACTGTCTCGGGATGTAACACTCTAAAATACCAAGTAAAATTTTCGTTTGTTAAGGGGCACACTCACTAATCTTTTTCTCACATTTAGTACCCAGTGCAGTAGGTGAGGATACAAATAAGGTGCTGAAAAATTGCCCACGACCCCACCAGCGCACCACAGGCAAGAACATTGACCTCATTCTAGATCTCCGAGACCTTCATTCTCACGTGTTCATTTGTTAATTTTGTTGTTTTTAAATTTACCATGAACACCGAATTGAAATAAAACAGTTTCGGCTGTCCATAGTTGATTTTATATCCCTATCCCAATCTACTAAAACCCTCCTACTTACACAGAGAAGGGCATGTCTTTCGTCTGACCAACATCAGATATCGAGATAAAAAGATCTCCAGCAAAGTGTTCCCCTGCAAGGCCTGTTGGTTATTGCAACGCCCAGCCAATGAGGAGCACGACCCGAAGATGAAACATTCAACCTTGGTGGATCAAGGTTCGTGAATCCTGTAAAGGACACTCCTGATGACAGGAAAACAATCCACTGACTAGATTACAGTCAAGTGGGACTCACGTGGGGGGTGGGGAGTGATGTGGCATGGCAGCCAACATGGTGGCAATGTCTTACTTAGAAACGTTCTTTCTTAGGCTTGCAATATCTTAAATAATCCTGTGGCAGTACCTGTATACTGCTGGGAGCTGCAACATCACTGGTTGTCCCAGACAAGTCCTACTGAATCCTTTTCGAAGGCTATACGAGACACTAAGGCGGTATTTGAGACAAAAATAGGGGAGGTTGGTACAGATGTGACACTCCTACGACAAGACTTTGAATGGTGTTAAAAAACTCACAGAGGCAGAGGGGCAAATATCTGAATTGGAGGACATGGTGAAAGACTTTAAATCTACAGTGGCCCACTTCACATCTGAATCCAAAGATCTGACCCTGCGGGTGGAGAATGCCAAGTGCTGCTCCGCAGAAACAATCTATGCTTTGTGGACTTTTTGGAGGAAACAAGGGGCGCTGGTCATGGGCATTTTCTATCCGGCTGGCTGCAATCCCCAATAAAGAGGCAGGAGTTTGCTCTTCATGCTCAAACAAGTACATCAGGTCTTGGGGCTGCGTTTACCTCCTGGTACTCCCGCTAGACTGATTTTTGCGAGGTTCCTCAATTACCAAGACCGGAACTTGATTTTGCACACCACTAGAATACACGGTTTGATCCTATGAGGCCTCATTGGGGAGGGATCCAGGAATACACTCAATGCAAAAAGCCAATGTTGGAAATCGAGGCATTAGTTGTGTGGCCTGCACAAGTAATGGATCTACATTTGTCCTCCACTGGGAACCAAACACCCCATTGTAGCACTTGACTCTCATTGGGTAGCGTGGCAGAGCAGTCCAAGGCCTACTCAAGGGAGGTGGTGTGGGCTACTGATCACCATTCACAAATACACAATAATAACACTCAATAAAGGATTGTCCAGTCTGTCCTTTTTCTTTTGAAAAAGGAAACAGTACATTTATTACCCACACACTACTCAATACTACGCAGTAATTTACAAATATACACAAGCTGATGGTATTGTTGTTGAGTGACATTGCATAGACATTCTCACCTCTCCCAAAGGAGAGGGGGTCTAGTACCACAACTCACATGTGTAAACATTATCTTGTCCCTAAAGGCCAATGGTTGAATATAACTTGGAACGAGGGCCCATACCTCTGGCACCAAGCGAGTGGCTGCCCACCGCATTATTCCAAATAGCATTTCTTTATGGGAATAAATGCAATAACTATATATAACCCAGACTGAGAGCCACTAATGCATACAATCTTTACTCACAAGTGGCTGACAGTCTCATTATTCAATTAATGCATTAACAAGAGTACATCTCTAAGCATGTCTGGGAGTGTGGTGCACTTATCATAACTGATAGCAGTTCAATCACTAACCAGAAAGGGCATCACAGCTATACCTACATCACTATACAAGTATAAATCTAACACTTATAAAGGATGCTTGCAAAATTCACTTGGAGATCACATTTATCATAACATAATGCATATTATTCACTGTTGCAAATGCACACTGTGCAATTGCCACTTTCCACCCCTAGAGGATGTCTCACAAAATAAAAACTTATATCAGTCATCTTCAGGCCACAACTAGGAGCAGCCATCCTCTTCATCAACAGAAGGTGCTGCCTTACCACTGTACAATAAAAGTTCCGGCACTAGGAAGGCTTGAAAATGAGCTAAAACCCTTGAGGGGTTATTGTCTCAAAGTCACCAGAGACTTCGGCTGGGGACTTTCCACCTCTTTTGGAGGGGAGGTTGCGCTGCTCCGGTAGCTACCCCCGCACACTTGCATCCAGATGGTGGTGACCCCATCTCCCTGGGGTCACAACAAGCTGAAAATGGGCTGCTTTCCTTAGAGAATGCGGCCAGGCCCTGCGCAGAATTATGGGGCACTCCTCGGCTTGGTCGTGAATCTCACCGCTGCCCTGGGGAAAACCGCACTGGAGTGCCTGCAGGTAAGTGGCTGTGGTGTCCTATATCATATGTTATTTTTATGTATGATGTAATGTTATTCGCTATGTCATGTAATGTCCCAAACTTGCTTTCTCTCATATTGTGTAATTGTGTTCTGTTCTAGGACCTATCTCTAGTTGCCAGGAGAACGGTCAGTTCTCTCTGAGCTTTCTCCTGAGCAACTGGCCTGATAGCTGTGGGTCCATTCCTTTGGATATTTCTCAGAAATAAACTATTTGTTTGAATAGTCATCATACTGCCACCTCATTTGTTAGCTACCCGATTCTACATCTGGTACCAGGAGTGGGGTTAGCTAATGCTGACTCTCTGGCCGGTTTATCATTTCCTGGACCAACCAGCTGAAACTGTCTCACAGCTTGAACAGAGAAAAATACTTCTTCTAAGGAAAGGGATTTTGGCACCTTCTACTTTTATTCTAAGGTGAGTGACTTTCCTTTGTTTTCCCTGCTTTGTTTCGTCGGTAAGAAATCTTACCGTTAGCCCCGCGCACCCAACAGAGCTCAGGAACGCCACTGTTATTGCCCTCGCATGCCTCTGCGTAGCTCGAGACTGCAGTTCCATACTGCTTCCATTGTCTCCGCACGCTCTCCAGAGATCGAATCTGCCTCTTCATGTGCTCTGTGGAGCTTGAGACTGCCGTTCGAGATTGCGGCCTTTGTCTCTGCGCGCTCTGTAGAAATTGTGGATTGCTGTTGCCTTTGGCTACGTTATTCTCGTAGTTTCCCAGTATCCGTGACAGCCTCTTGTGTGCTTCGCGATGTTTCCTCCCTGATGTGCTGCTTCCTCTCGGCTGTGGGAGCTTCGGTTTGCAGTGCCAGCATTCTCGCTCCAGCCCACCGATATGTGGGGAATTTCCTGTTCTTCACTGTTGATGTCACTTCCTCCGTGGTGGTGCCTCGCCTGCTACTTCTTAAACTGTTCATTATCCAGCTCCTGGAACTCTTGTGTCAACAACAGTTTCTGTGTTTTTGTTTTGTGCAACAATTTTATGCAAACTATTTGAATTTTGCTTTTAGACCATTTTTATTATTATTCCACTGCAATTTTAATCACTTTTTTTTCAGATATGGCCTCTTCATACAATGTATTACACCCACCTCCTTTCTTTGCAGAAACCTGGCAAACTAGAAATCAAATGGAGGCAATGGCTATGTAATTTTGAAAGTTACTTAGTTGCCATAGATAGGCTTGAATATACACCTGCTAGAAAACTCACACGTCTTTTTAGTCATCTGGATATCGCAGGACAGAATATTTTTGACAATCTTCCTGTTATACCACGCCCTGTGGGTGATTCTGTGTGAAATGTATATACTGAAGCTAAAGAGAGGCTTAAGAAGCAATATTCTGAGGAACTTAGTGTGTTGCTGGAGAGGCACAGTTTTGTTATGAGCAAACAGGCTAGCGACGAAACCGCAGAGGAGTACATAGCTGCATTGCGTGTTTTAGCTGTACCTTCCAAGTTTGAGAATTCAGTTGACACTTATATAAGGGATCAATTTGTCTTCAATTGCTTCTCAAAGAAGATGCAGGAGAGATTACTTACCTGTCGCAATCCATCTCTTTCTGAAGTTATTGACATTGCCACGATTATTGAGCGCTCCATTCTATCTGCTCAAGCTTTATCTTCTCATGAAGGGCGTTCTTCCGTTGCTCTTTTGACTGATGATAGTGCCATTTCTGCCATCAAGTTTAGCAAAGATAAAAAAAAGCCTGTGTGTTATCATTGTGGCTCTAGGAGTCATATTGGTAACAATCCTAAATCTCCTGCTATTGGTAAGAAATGTGTCAAATATAAAAAAAATTGAAGTTTTCAGACAGTTTGTAGGTCTCAGGGCACTGTTGGCAAAACTAGTATACATAATGTTGACGTCCAACATGTAACTGGCAAGGATAGTTCTGACAATACTGGTCGTGACTGTGCATAAAATTTGTCAAATGTTGTCCTGACTGTTGAAAACGGACAGGACATTGTCAAGGTAGAGGGTCCGCTTTGTCAAGCTTTTATTGGGGGAAAATCTCTGCAAGTCATGGCTGATTCAGGTGACCCCACAACGGTCTTAGTTGATAGCACGTTTTATTTGTTATGGTCTTCTACATTCAAACTCAATGCTCCCGATATTTGTCCTAAGGCATTTGCGGACAATGAAATTGCTCTCCTCTGATTTTTCTTTGATGACTTACAAATTTTAGGCAGAAATGTAAATATCAAGATTTATGTTGCTATTAATGGAAGAGACCTTGTAGGCTGGCTGGATCTAGCAAAGTTGGGCATATACCTAAAACCTGGTCATAAAAATCCCATTGTCCTTGGAAAAATGCCTTTACTGTCTCTTTCTGATGATTGGATGTTTGACAATTTACCTAATTTAATGCATAAATTCCCGGGAGTATTTAAGGATGTGATAGGAACTGTAAATGGTTTTGAGCATGAGATCCGATTTAAGAAAAATGCTGTACCTATTATACACAAAGTCAGACCTGTTCCAAACAGTGTTCGTTCTGATTTGGAAAAATTGCTTAACAAGCTTACGGAAGAAGGTAGTATTATGCCCACAGATTCATCAGAATGGGTGTGTCCCATCGTTTTAGCTAAAAAGAAGAATGGGAATCTTAGTCTCTGTGTAGATTTGAGATTTTTGACATAATTGTGGATTGTCACCCACTCCCTCACATTCAAGAAATGTTATCTAACATAGGCCAAGCCCAGTATTTTTCAACCATAGATTTACACTCTGCCTACCATCAGACAGCCTTTAGTACTAAGGGCCAGATGTACCACCGTTTTGTGTGATCGCAAATGGGAAATCAGCCCGTTTGCGACTGCAAAATAGGTCGGCCCAATGTACAAACCCTATTTTGCGAGTCGGTAACCTATTTTTTTTTTTGTCCTCATTTGCCTCAAAACACCATTCCACTTGCACCTTATCTGGGGTGTCCTGCCCTTTTGCTGGGAAATGAAAGAAAGAGGGTTCACACCGTACCATCCTCGGATTGTGAAGACCCCTTCTTCAAAGCACATTTTCTGCGAGCAGCCCTGCTCCTTAGAAAAGAGCCAGCCGAGGCAGGGTAGGCTTAATCATTGGACCCCTGATCCGACCTGCTTTCCTGTTGCTCAATCCATCTTAGAAAAGGTAACCAAAACTCATACCTTCTATGCCCCTCGTCCGACATATCCAATCTGGCGATGCTCTTTATAGATAGTAGCCAATCCTTGTATCGAGGAGGGGTATGGGCCACCCATTGCTTACAAGTTTCTCTGCGTGCCAGTAATATAGCATAAAATACCAGCTTCGTATGGTTTTTGCCAACTTTTGGTTGTGGGTCCAGACATCCAAAAATAATCAGCAAAATGCTTACCTTAATTTGGATCTTCAGAGTATTAGACAAGGCTCTACTCACACTCTCCCAGGATATCTGGATCTTTGGGCAATGCAAAAACATATGCACATCGTCTTCTTTCATGCTGCCAAATTTCGGACAAGGCACCTCGCCTCTCTTTCCAAATTTCGAAAGTCTTTGTGGGGTCCAGTAAGCCCTGTGGATGGTGAAAAGATGATTTCTCCTCAGATAGGCAGGTTTTACTATTTTGTACATCATAGACATAGATACTTGCCATTGGTACTCCAGCGAAATCTCCGGCAAGCGTCCTCCCCACAACTCTACCAGCAAGGTAATTTCTCCTTCTTCCAGCTCGATCATCAGCCAGTACCACACAGCAATTTCTTTCTTCACCACAGTCCCCAACATCAATATCTCTTCAAGTTCATTCTGATCCCCTACTATTGTGCATGGAGATTGGTACCAGCTCTGTATGTGAAGGAACTTTGACCTTGAGACCTTATGATCCGTCTTTTGTTTGCACATCTCCCAAGTAATCAAGTGTCCCTCGTGGATTAAATGTTCCCATCTTGTTATACTGGCCTCACGTAATGGAATCACCAGTATGTCCATTGTCCATTCTGGAGAGCCAGGAGAATCCCAAGTGTGGGCTAAATGACTGAAGTACGGAAGTTTTAGAGTCTTTTTGAAATTTTATACCATGGCTCGGCCATGCCCCATAACATTTTCAGCCTGACCTTTCTGAAGTACTTAGGATCGGCATATTTATGCATAAAGCCACTTTCCCCTCCTTCCTCCTGCTCTAGCATCACCGCCAATAGCCTCCCAATCTCTGAGCTTGTGGGTCTGTCTAACAGCATTTTCCCATTTTTTAACAAGAATGCCCAGGAGTAAAATAGCAAGTCTGCTAGTGATAGCCCCCCTTTTTTCGCCCTCCTTCTCAACTTCTTCCATGCTACCCGTGGCCCTTTGGACGACCAGATTAATCTACTGATCTGGCTCTGCAGCTTCACAAACCATTCCTTCTTAAAGGGTAGGGGAATTCAATCAATCAATCAATAATAATTTTATTTGATTCAGACCTCAACTGAGGTCAACAGATACAATTACATAAAAAAGATGTTAGGTTATATTTTTTAAAGGCAATTTTAGAAAACTCTTTATAAGAAAAAACAGGTTAAAATAGTTTGTGGTCCACACGCACAACATACAATAGTTAAAACTATTAGATTTGTGCACTTTTTTTTTTAAATAGCTTTGAGAAACTCTTTAAAAACTTAAACAGGTTATAGCAAACAAATTCATTGGGGGGAGACTTACACACCGTGATTAGATCTTGAGCTAAAATAGCGTTGTGTCTTAAATGGATTGGCTTTATGAATCGACGCCGAGCCTCTACCAATATCGGATTAGGACAAATTAGTAATACGTGATGGAGATCTTGTGATCCGCCGTTGCACAAATCACATTTGCCTAAAGAATTATTTGAGGCGTCCCATCCGGCCGAATATGCTTTTAAAGGGAGAATACCTAATCGCAGAAGAAGGATACAGCGCCTTACACTGTGCTCTAACTGGAACTGTAGATAGAGTTCGGGGGTGTATTATACTATGTTTTCCGAAAAAAAATTGTAATGCTTTACTTGGATACAATATTCTTTATCCATTTCATAGCTTATTCTCGGCAACATATATTTTAAAAAGAGCTTCAAATGCGCTGGAGACCAGGCCTGCAGAAGTGCGACAGTGCATTGTGACACCTCAAGGGCTTTTATAAGGTTCCTATTGAAGGTGTACCGAGACGCTTCATCTCTAAAAGTCTCTAATTTTAATATATATCTTAATGAGCCAGGAACTGCATGAAAGAGATTAAAGGCCCACCTTATGATATTGGAGACGACTCGAGCAAATGTGCTCGTTAGAGAGAGCTCAAGGCGTAAGGCTTGTACGGGGACTGATTGGGATACTTTTAACAGATTCCGAAGGATGATCCCTTCCTTTACTTTTATTGATTGCCATGTTTTAATTTGTGTATATTCCATGGATAGGGGAATTGAATCAAATAGAAAGGTAAACTTGGGGAGGACCATCATCTTTGCAAGTTAGCTCGGCCGAATAAAGTGAGCGGAGATATGACCAGTTTCTCAACAAGGCAACCACTTCCTTCCTAACTTTTTCAAAGTTTTCCTTGGGTAGCTTGGTGATATCTTGGGTGATCTTAACCCCTAAGTATCTCATTTCCCTTTTAACCTTCTCGTTCCCTACCTCTGTGTTCCAAGCCGTTATCTCTGCTTCTCTTCATTAATGTCATAGCTCGAGATCTTCCCAAAGTCTGCCGTTAATGTCATGACACGAGTCAGAGTTCTCTGTAGGTGAGTCGTATAAATTAGAAGGTCATCTACATATAAGCCTAACTTCTTCCCCCAGCCTTCGTATTGAAATGGTAAGATATCTGGATCATTCCTGATTCTCCTTGCTAGCGGTTCGATATATAGATCGAACAGTAGTGGTGACAAGGGACAGCCTTGCCTCGTGCCCCTGGTGATCCGAACGGAGTTTGTCAGGAAGCCATTGACCAGCACCCTAGCTTCCAGTGCGGCATAAATTCCTGCCAGGGCCTTGCAAAAGTTTGTCCCCAGGTTGAGAGACTTTACCCCAGCTTGTAAGAAGACCCAGTTCACCCGGTCAAATGCCTTAGTAGCATCTAACGCCACTACCGCAAGTGGGAACTCATATGCAGTAGCCAGATCTATAGAGCTGATAAGCGTGTAAGTCAGCTCTTTCAAAGATCTTCCTCAAATAAACCCCTTTTGATCTTCATGTACAAGCTCAGACATAACCCCATTGAGTCTTCCTGCCATAATTTTCGCGAAGATCTTGTAATCGCAATTTAAGAGCGATATTGGCCTATACGAATCACAATTCTTGGGGCATTTCCCTGGTTTCAGAATTAATGTGATGATGGCTCCTTTCCACGATTCAGGCATTTCAGCTCCTGTCAAAAACAGTTCATTGAAAAGTTCGACCAGGATAGGTGTTAATGTACTAGCCAAGACTTTGTAGACTTCATGAGGCAGGCCATCCGGTCCGGGTGCCTTCCCTTTCTTCCCCTTCCCAATTGCCTGTTTTACTTCCCTCATATTTATCCTCTCATTCAGCTTCATGCTTTTATCATCCGTTAAGGCTTCAACACAGTCCTGCTTCAGCCAAGCCATCGCCTCTTCTTCTGTGATTTCCAGCTCTTTCTGGTACACTTTTCTAAAATATCTGAAAAAGGCTTGCTCAATCCCTTTGTTATCACCTAGCAGGGTCCCTGTTTGCTCGCACCTAACCTGTTTTACCCTGTTTCTCACCTGATCATTTTTGGCTTTTCATGCCAGCAACTTACTACATCCTTCGCCATATTCGAAATGGGTCAACCGACTGACCTCCCATCTCTTCCTAACCCTATCTTGTAAAACTGCAGTTAACTTTGATTTTACTTCCGTTATTTCCAATAGTAATGCTTCCCGGTCCCCCTGGCTTGTTCTTGGATTGACCACTTCCTTTTCTAGTGTCCGCACTTGCTCTTCTAATATTCCAACTTCTTTGTGATACAGCCGTCTTTTTGCCGCTGCTAAAGCTCCTAATCTGCCTCTCAGAGAGGCCTTATATGCATCCCAAACTATACCTATCAAAGAGCATCCCAGATTGTTTTCAAAGAACTCTTTCGTCTCCCTGTTTAATACATCTGTGACTTCCTCCTCTAGTAGGATCATGCGGTCCATAGTCCATCTGGATTGGCCAACCACCTCGCCTAAGCTTAAGTGGAGCATCACCGCTGAGTGGTCTGGCAAATGTACCCCCACATGGTTGATTCCTTGTACCAAATCCTTCAAACTGTTATCTATTAAGAAGTAGCCAATCCTTGACTGATGGCTGTATTTCTTATTGTAGAATGTATAACCTCTCTGAGGCCCAGCCCTCTGACGCCCAAATATCGCAAAGGCCTATTTGCTCCGTCATTTGTCCAATCAGCCCTGACATTTTGGGATTTACTGCGGCCCTACTATTTGAACATCTGTCCAAAGTTTGATCCAAAACGGCATTAAAATCCCCAGCCATAATAATCGGGTCTGGGAAGTTCAATAGTTTAGTGACCAGTTCCTCTAGAGGAGCAGTGTCATCCTGATTCGGACCGTAATAACCCACCAACGTGAAGTTGTGTGCTGAAATCTTCAATTTTACCACAAGCCATCTCCCCGTTTTATCCGAGACACTATACTCTATAGAAATTTTTGCATCATGTTTCACCAAAACAGCCACCCCCTTTGTCACAGCTGAATGCCCTGTGCATACTGCTTGATTAATCTATCTTTTTGCCTTAAAGATCTCCCGGCCCTCTTTCTCCATCAGATGCGTTTCCTGAACAATAATAATCTGCGCGGGGCAATCCTTTAAATACTGCAGTACCCACTCACGTCTTCCCCTCACCCTGAGCCCATTCACATTCCAGGATAAAAGTTTTATTTCATTTTCCCGTTTCTCACCCATCGCCCTTGAAATCTAAGTCTAAGTGTAAGTTCCATGTTAATGAGGCTTCTGAGGAATTTTTTTCTTTTTTCCCACATGCTCCCCACCCAGTGCTCCCTGTACGTCCCCCCCCACCCCCATGGAAATCCCATCCCTGACTCTTCATGGCTTGAGCCCTATGGGTATCCCCCGAAGTGTGCGTCATATTCTAGTGATTGTTAATAAACAAGAAAGAAAAATTAAAAGAAAGTATGAATTAGCCCTAAAGGAATAGAAAAAAAAGAGAATGCACAGTCATACCGGGATGTTCGGGATCCTATACCAAAGTTACTAGCCACCTGGCTGCAAACTTTCAATAAACTCGTCTACCTCCTCAACCAAGCGAAAGGTGTGCATCTTATTATTCAACATCACCTTCAAAAATGCAGGGAACTTCAGCTGCACCGAGGCACCCAACCTCCTTAGTGGTTCAATCCTTTTCCCTAATTCCCACTGCCTGTTGGAGGTAACGCTCGATAAATCAGATCTGAATTCATATTTAACCCCGTCCACCTCAATCGACTTCTTGCTCAAGGCTTTAGACAGAATCTTCTCTTTTAGTGTGTACGTGAGGAAATTCACTAGTATTCTCCTAGGCTTAGTCCTATTTGTGTTTAATCTAAAGGGGTCTCTATGAATCCTCTGCATGTCCTTAGCAATCTCCTGCTCTGATTCCTCCAACTGTAGCTCTCTTTTGATCAATTGAACTATGTAGGATTTAATGTCATCCCCTTCTTCACCTTCCGGGACCCTTAAGATCTTCAAATTGTTCCGTCTTTGGAAGTTCTCCAGCCTTTCCACTCTGTCTTGTTGCTCTCTGTCTTTCAATTTTAGCCCCTCTTTCTCAGCGCCGTTGGTCTGCACTGCCTCTCTGAGCTCCCTTACCTCCCCTACTAGGGTTGCTGTTCTGTTGTTCAAGTCATCGATCCTCCTTTCCAGGGTTTCACAAGCCGACCTTATCTCCCTCTGATTTGTCTCCGAGACTATCTAATTTTTATTTCAGTGGTAAGTGCTGCTAGAAGAGCACAAATTGAGGGGTCCTCCTTAGTTATATTTTTAGAACTGTTAGCAACATCCTCGCCTTCCTTCCTCTCTTTCTGGTACCCTCCAGTTCTAGTCTGTTTCGAGTCTGTAATGGTGCTTGAGCTTTTTAGTGTTTCTGATTCTGAACCTACTCCCTCTGAATTAGAACACCCCTCCCATGAGGCAACTAGGGTATCTGAGGTGAGAACCTGAAACCGATTCGGGCTCATGTCCTTGGTCCAATCTTCCATGCTCCTTACATCATAAGGTTTTCCTTGCTCACCAGCTCCTGGCGCCCTTTGTTCTCTGCCATACTACTTTCGCTCAAGATTAGTGTTTTTGGTAGAACCTTAAAAAAGGTCCTAAGTGAAGGGGTGACCTTGATCCTCTGCTCAGGAGTATGTTTTATTTTCAATACTTTATTATGGCTTGGAACAGCACGAGGCACTGGTTTCTCCCTTGCTGGGGGTTTTGCCCTTTCAATTTCAATTTCTTTTACCTTTCCCCCTTCCTCCTCCACCTTAAATGCTATCCCGCCGCAGTCTGAATTTATCAGCCCTCTCCCTCTCCCTGCACTCCTTAGGGTGTATCTAGATATCCCTCTGACCTCCTCCAAACACGCACTCCCAACCCCTGCTCTCCTCCTGCCCTTACCAGACTTAGTGTTTGTGTGCCCCGTATCTACGCACACCTCTTGGGACTGACTCTGGAGTGTAGAACCGGTTATCTGGCTTGTATCTTCCTTGCTGCCAGATTCACGCTGCTCCTCGCTCCTGACAGCGCCTCCACTGCCGCTGCCTCCTCTGCCCCGGAAGGGGACCCTAGTGGCCACGCGCCGCCCTCTACGCAGCTCCAGTACCGCCCTCACCCACAGCTGATCCGCTGCCGTGATTGCCGCTAGACTTGCCCGACCCGGTCCGCTCTAGATCTGCTCACAAGTTGCTGTTGTTCCCACAAAGGCCATCCAGGTAGGATAATTTCCCTAACAATGCGGTTTTTACCCCGTTTGTAAAAGGATGGCTGTTTTCAGCTTGTTTTCACAAAATTACATAGCGCACTCCGGGCTCTCCCACGACCTGCCTCTAGCTGGCTGCCATGTTTTCCTCGGTTACCTATTGCCGACTTGGAAAATAGGGTTTGCGACTCGCTATTAGGAAGGGGCATGCCAAGGGCGTCCTTTCCTAATAGCGAGTCCCACTGCAATGTAAGATTGTTTTGTGGCTGCAATTGCAGCCACAAAACACTCGCAGTTTACCACCCATTTGTGACTAGCCCTGAAAATATTTTTTAAGAGCAGGCAGTAGTCCCATGAACCCCTGCCTACTCTTAAAAAATGAAACAGAAATGTTTCATTTTTCTTCTTTTATATGCATTCTGTTTTCCTTTATGGAAAACGGGCTTCATTTAAAAAAAAAAAAACTGCTTCATTTAAAAAGTAGTCAAGGACATGGTGGTCTGCTGACCCCAGCAGGCCACCATCCCTGGGAGTGCTAGCCATTCCTAATGGGGTCACAAATTCCCCCTACCTCATGAATATTAATGAGGCAGGCAATTTGCGACCCCATTAGGAATCACAAACAGTGTCTGAGACACTGTTGTACATTCTTATTTGCGAGTCGCAAAACGACGCAATTTGCAACTCGCAAATTGGTAGGGTCGTACATCTGGCCCTAAGTCCTAAGAACTGACTACCTTTATAACACCCTTCAGGGCTTATAAATACTTAAGGCTACCATTTGGTCTTGCTTCGGTGGCCAGCGTTTTCAGAAAATTATGGGCATTCTTTTTAAAGATCTCAAGAATGTCCAAGCCTTCCAAGATGATATTCTTATCTTTACTGAGACTAGTGAAGAACATTTCTTAATTTTGGACAGAATACTAGACATTCTTAACTCAAGAGGTATAACTATTCAGTCTGAAAAGTGTACATTTTTAGTTCAAAACTCAGATTATCTTGATCACACCATAACACCCAGTGGCATCAAACCTAAGTTTTGCAATGTTGAAGCTATTTTAAAGGCTCCTTCTCCCGTTGACAGAGCTTTGATAAGAATATTTCTGGGTCTCTGTGAGTATTATGCACGTTTTGTACCATCTTATGCTTGTGCAGTTCACCCTTTAAGACATCTACTCAAGAAAGGTGTTACATTCTTGTGGACTAATGAGACCAATTACGCTTTTTCTAGTGTTAAACAACTGCTAGTAAAAGCTCCTGCACTTAGTCTTTTTTTGCAGGTCAACAATACATAATCTCTGTGGATGCCAACATGAAGGGCATCGGTGCAGTGTTTGGGCAAAGAGTCAAAGGAAAGAATTCACCATAGCTTTTGCCACTAAAACTCTTTCAGAAGCTGACTCACACTACAGCACCATAGAAAGATAAGCATTGGCTTGTGTCTGGGCTGTCCAGAAATGTAAAACGTATTTGTGGCGCTGTTCTTTCAAAATCTATACTGATCACAAGTCACTTCTGTTTCTTCTACAAGGTAATCCTCTAGGTAAAGCGTCATCCAGCCTTATGTTTGCTGTCAAAACTGAAAGAACACAATTTCATTATCAAGCACATACAAGATGGGAAGAATTTTAGGGACGATTGCCTTTCACGTTTACTTCTACCTTTCGAGGATGACATCAAGTAAGACTGTGAATGTGTAGTAACTGCTCTAGATGCTGTGTCTCCTTGCTGTAATGTTATTTCTGAAAAGACTGGTTAGAAGCTGTCTTCCAAGATGAGGTTCTCAAGAGAGTTATGGAGCACATAAGGAACGGTTGGCCTTCATTGCGTAATCTCTCTGATGATTTAAGATATTTTGCTCAAGTCTCTCCTGAACTCTTTATTGAAAACCAAGTGTGCACCAGAAATTGTAAGGTCATTTCCCCTTTTTAACTAAGGCCACATTTAATAAAAATGGCTCATGAAGGGCACTTGCGGATCACGGCCACTTGCATTATTGGTGGCCTGCCATGAATGCACAAGTACCTTCTGTTGTTAATTTGTGTCCCCAGTGCATTATGTCTGATAAACACTGGAAAACTGCCTATAAACATTTGCATCATGTACCTCTACCTGATGGTCCATGGATGAAAGTAGCCTTGGATTTTGCTCGTCCGTTCACCCTCCTTCCTTCATGCAATATATTTTTTATAATTCTCATTGACTATTATTCTAAGTGGATTTATTTTTCTTTTGTCGAGTCAGCTTCCACCCAGTCTGTTTTAAATTTCCTTCAACAATCTTTTTCTCTTGAAAGAACCCCAAGAGAAATTGTGATGGATAATGGCACTCATTTTGCTTCCTCACTCATGAAGAAATTTCTCATTGATTCTGGTGTAAAACATCTTCAGGTTGCTCTGTATAGTCCTTCGGCTAATGGTTTAGTGGAAAGAGCTAACCGCTTTATCAAAGAAGGTATTCAATCTGCTCTTGCCTCAGGTCTTGATGTTTACAATTTTCTAAGAGATAAGAACAATGCCAATCACACCACTCCTCATTCAACCACTGGTTTTGCCCATTTTGAATTGTTAAGGGGAAGAAAGAGTAGATCCAAAATTCTACCTACATGGCTTGATACTCAAACTGGTTTGAGAAGGCTTGATACCACCACTGTACCTGCTGTAAGAAAGAATGTTATTTTGAAACAAGAACAACAAAAACCTTATTTTGATTCCACTAAGCATATCTCTGATAGGGAATTTCTGATGGGATCTTGGGTTCTTATAAAAAAATCTGTAAAAGTCAGGAAAGGGGAGTCTGTTTACTCTTCTCTTTGCAAAATAGAGCGTGTTAGTAAAAGTTCCGTTCTTTTGCAAGGGAGGGGTTGGTGGAATAAGAACAGTTTAGTGCCTATCTCTGATGTTCAGAAAGAGATTTATTTGAAATCTCATACTCCTGTTGGTGATGATTCTATCGTTTATGACGCAGGTACTTCTAAATTAGGTGAGGTATCTTCTCACTGTGTGCATCCTATTGTGGATGCTCCACATGAATCTGTTGTACTCTCTTGTTGTTCCACCTGAAAGCTCACAGTGTTCTCCACAGAGTTTACTTGTTAAGGAAACCTCACCACTTGACCCTGTGCTGTCTACTCCTATGTCTCAAACGGATCCCTCACAGAGTTCACAGTGTCCAGGCATGTCAGGTTCCTCTTCTAGTTCAGAACCTGTTTGTGCTAGAAGAGTTTCTAGATTACCACTCCATTTTAATGATTGTGATTTATCTTGATTTTTCTTTTTATGGAGGTACGGTGATGTAGTGTCCTGTATCATTTGTTATTCTTATGTATGATGTAATGTTATTGGCTATGCCATGTAATGTCCCAAACTTGCTTTCTCTCATATTGTGTAATTGTGTTCTATTCTAGAACCTATCTCTAGTTGTGTTGTGTATTGCTTTAAGTTCTCTGTGTGAGCGAGGCATGGAATGCTATACTGTGTTCCACCTCGGGTTCCAGTCCAGAGGTCAGTTACTGCCTGGACCGTGGACTGGAAGCCGTGCTGCCTGGCTCTCACCTGTTCTGTGGAATAAATTACTTGGAAGAAGTAACCCTTGTCTATCTTTCATTACAACAACTGGCGACGATCTGGTTACCAACGCGTGTGGAAAGTAATTCGTTAAATATTTTTTTTTATTTATGGCAAAGTGAAGAAACAGAAATTACTTAAGGAGGAAATACGGAAAAACAACTTTAGTACGTCAAGCTTATACGGAGGCTATTTCACAACTTGGATCATCGGCAAAAAGGGAGGAGAAAAAAATCTGTGAGTTAGCCCTATACCTACTTAGTAACGGAGTCTCTAGGCCGTAACTGCCGTTCGGCCGCATTTTTCGAGCGGCGGCAGTGTTCGGTGTTGTCTCTGTTTGGTGCGCGCTCATCGTCAAGGACGACTGTTACGTCAATGACGGTAACGCGCTGTACGTAGATTGACGTATTGACGCGATATCACGCAGCGTCATATACGTGACGGCCATTTTGTTTCCTATGTTACCATAGCAATTGAAGGCCAACACGGAGCTGCG
The DNA here is from genome assembly GCA_963921515.1 of Calotriton arnoldi. Taxonomy (NCBI): domain Eukaryota; kingdom Metazoa; phylum Chordata; class Amphibia; order Caudata; family Salamandridae; genus Calotriton; species Calotriton arnoldi. Next base: position 24,930 of record CAWUFW010019361.1, read on the forward strand.
TTTATTTTTTTTTTACCGAGCACTTTTGACTTTGAATCCTCATTATTATTCTGGGACGCACAGAACAGGTGAGGATGTCGGACAAATCGGTTTTATTGCCATTTTAATACATTATTGATGTCTTCATAGTACAGTTTGTTAAAAAAGAAGAGAAAAAGAAAAAAAAAGAAAGAAGGGAAATTACCTTGCTTTACTTCTACATTTGATTGCGAGTGGATAACTTAACAAGAATCTTGGGTGAACGTATTTATATTTATTTTGTACTTATTTGGTGTGGAGGAAAAGTCGTTTTTTTATATTCTCCCTAAATAAGACTTGTCATGGCTCAACAAAATTTCACTATCAGTCCTCCCCATTCCTTCTGGTCAACAGGACCACACCCAGCAATGGAATGGCTGGAGTGGAAAGAGTATTTTGTTAACTACATCAAAGCCGTTGATGAGGCTGGGAAAATGAAGGCTGATCAGATGAAGAGAATACTACTACATTCCTTAGGACCTGTAGGTCTGAAAACTTATACTCGTACGCCTAAAATGGATGTAAGTGGGAATAGTAATGTTTTTGAAGCAGCCCTAAAAGATTTAGATAAGTACTTTGCGCCAAAGGTTTGCATGGGTGTTATTCGCTATAAATTTTTCCAGAGGAAACAGAACAAGGATGAGTCAGTAGATGAATACATAGATGACTTAAAGAAGCTTGCTATTGACTGCAGGTTTGGTAGTTTGCATGATGAACTTATACGAGATCAACTTGTCATGCACTGCAGTAACTCTGCAATCCAGGATCGATTATGGATAAATGGGGGCGCGCCTTTAGAGGATGTAGTAGCCATTGTAAGGAAGGCTGAGATGTCTGGAAGGTGCGCTACTCAACTTAAGGAATCGAATAAAGATAATGGAGGAGTGTTTAAAATCCAAAACTCGACTCATGGACAACCACAACAATTTGTGAGCAAGAATTTTAATCAATCATCTAGGAGCTCTTGGAGAGGGAAAGAACCGGAGGACAGACATTGCTATCGTTGTGGCAACAAAGACCATTTAGCGTTCAGCAAGAATTGCCCAGCGTTGAAAAAGAAATGTAGCAATTGTGGCCTTATTGGTCATTTTAGCAAGATGTGTAGAAGAAAGAAGGGAAATGTAAAATACCTGGGCGAGGATGACACTCCTACTGTGGTGGATGTTGAGAATGAGAATGGTGAATGGGAGTGTGTGAAAAATTTACAGGGAAACTTTGTGATTAATATCACGGAAAGCTCGATTAAAGAGAAACCTGTGTGTGATATGTTCATAGGTGGTATACCTATAAAGATTTTTGCTGACTCAGGGTCGTCGTACACTATTGTAAACGAAAACATTTGGAAAGAAAAATTTGTCAAGAAATTAGGCCAGCAATTAATTCCCACTGATGTCAGACCAATGAGTTTTACGGGAGATAAGATCAACATGTTGGGATTAAGGTGGTTAACGTTCTCATTTAAGGGAAGGTTGGCGAGAGGGAAACTTTATGTAGCTCAATTTGGTCCTTCCGTCCTAGGTTGGATGGACCAAAAGAATCTACACATTGTTTTAGACCCTAATAGTGAGGAGAAAGTACTCATTGTTGATGACTCAAGTAGACTTCAAGAAGAAATGAGTAAGATGTTTCCAAAAGTTTTTAAGGAAAGGTTAGGCGCTCTTAAAGGATTTGAACACACTATAGTACTAAAAAAAGATGCCACACCCAAGGTACATAAAGTGAGGCCTATTCCCATATTGATAAGGGATGAAGTAGCAAAAGAGTTGGATGGGTTAATTGAAAAAGATGTGATTGAGGAAGTGGAAAGTTCGGAATGGGTTTCTCCGGTGGTTGTGGCACGCAAGGGGAATGGTAAGATCCGTTTGTGCATTGATTTGTGCCATTTAAATAACAATATTGTTATTGATAGGTTTCCGTTGCCCAAGATAAATGAGATGGTATCGTCGCTCAAGGGTGCCACTTGGTTTTCCACCGTGGATCTTTCAGCGGCTTATCATCAGGTTGTCCTATCACCAGAATCGAGGAATTTGACAGCTTTCATAACACCATATGGCTGCTACCAATTCAAACGCATGCCTTTCGGCCTTGCTTCGGCTGCCGCCGTTTTCCAACGGCTAATGCACAAATTGTTCGGGAAAATAAGTGGGGTCAGATACTTTCAAGATGACATCTTAATCTTCGCCAAATGCAGACAGGAGCATGATGACAAACTTAAAGAGATGTTGAGTGTGTTACAAGAAGTTGGTCTAACAGTGGAAATTAGTAAGTGCAAATTTGCACAGAGGAGTGTGTCCTATCTAGGACATATTATTAGTGAGGAAGGGGTTAAACCTAAACCTGCCTTAGTAGATGCAATTGTAGGCTCATCTTCTCCAACTAACAAGGAGGAGGTAAGATCATTCTTGGGAATGGCTGAGTATTGTGCCAAATTTATTCAAAATTTTGCCAGCAAAGTTTCTAACATGCGTGCATTATTGTGCAAAAAATCTAAATTTGAGTGGAACAGTGAGTGTGAGGCGGATTTTTTACGTGTGAAGAGTGAATTGCAAAGTGTTGGTGCTCTTAGTAGCTTTGACCCCAATTTGGAATGCATTTTGACAACGGACGCTAGTGATAAGGGTCTGGGAGCCGTTTTATCGCAGAAAAGTGTGAATAATCAGGAAGCAATAATTTTGTTTGCTTCAAGGTCCTTGCCTCCCACGGAAAGTAGCTATCCCATTATCGAGAGAGAAGCCTTGGCGTGCGCTTGGGCTTTGGAGCAGTTCCGAGTTTTTGTTTGGGGGAAACGTGTTATCATCCGCACTGATCACTGTCCTTTAGTAAAAATACTTACCACTGAAGGAAGTGCTACAGGTTAGCCAGAATATCGATGAGAATGAAAGAATTTGTTTATAGCCTGGTGTACGTGCCGGGCAAAGATAATGTGATTGCTGATTGCCTGTCTAGGTTGCCAGTTCCCATGAAAGAATGCTCCGATGATCCTTGGGGGGATTTTAACATTGCACTTGTACAGGATGCTGGGTTAGCAGCTTTTGAGAAGGCTGAGTGGATGGAGGAGCAGTCTAAGGATGTCAAATTACAAAGGGTGAAAGAGTACTTATGCAAGGGTTGGCCTAAAAAGGAAGAGATTACGTCTGATTTGAGACCATTCTGGGAAGTTAGGACGGAACTGTCGGTGAATAAAGATTTAGTTAAGAGGGGCAACAGAATCGTACCACCTGAGAGCCTCAGGAACAAAGTTTTAGGTTTGTGCCATGAAGGCCATTTTGGGATTGTGAGGACTAAAACCATTGTTAAAGGAATTTTCTGGTGGCCTGGCGTTGATAAGGCAGTGGAAAGATGTGTGAGGGAGTGCATCATGTGTTCTAATGCTGATAAATCCCTTAAGACTCTTAAACCACCAATGAGCGAGGGATTGATTCCTAAAGGTCCATGGGAAGTGGTGGCAGTGGACATTTTCAGTCCTGTTGGTGAATTCAAGGAATATGGGATAGTTGCCATTGATTTGTTCTCGAAGTGGCTAGTGGTAAAAATCGTGGAGAAGGTTGATACCAGTTCTGTTCTTAAATTTTTGGATAAGATGTTTGTCATCGAAGGGTTACCTGTTTGTGTTTTGAGTGACAACGGAGTACAATTCACCTCCAGGAGTGCCAAGGAATATTTTGGAAGGGTGGGTGTCAAGCATAAAACCACAGCGCTTTATAATCCCAGTGGGTTCGGCACTGTGGAACGCTTTAACCGCGTTTTGAAAGGAGTCATCCAAGCAGCCATGTTGAAAAAGAAAGATTGGAAGTTAGAGGTACAGAAGAGTGTTTGGGCCTACAGAGTCACCACCCATGATTCCACTGGGTTGTCTCCTTTTGTCATCATGAGAGGGAGGAAACCTAGATGTAAATTCTCCCCGGATTGGTTATCTGAAAGTTCTGTACAACCATGGTCTGTGGAGGAAGTAAGAAGCAAATTGATGCAGGTGCATGATAAGAGTAAATGTTATTATGATAAGACTCACGGTGTCAAGGAGGTGCACGTTAAGGTAGGCGATTTAGTGCGTGTGAGAAGACCTAGTAAAGTTCCCAAGGGTGAAAATCAGTTTGGGCCACCTTTTAAGGTAGTGGAACTGCTGTGCAATGCTGTGCGATTGGAAGACGGTAAAGTATGGAATCTTAAGAGCATAGCGTTGTGTTATGGTAAGAATTTGAATGATTTGCGTGATGATTTGGTTTGTGACAATAGGGTGAAAGAAACTGAATGGATGGAAGAGTTTCTTGACGCAAACACTTGTGAGTCTGGGACATCAACAGGAACATCTTTGGAAGGGGAAATAGGGGGAAGTGTTGCGGAGAATGGTGTGGTGGAAAGTGATGATGGGACGTGTGTAGACAATCGGGATATGGATATGGAAGCCTTGGAAGGGAAGCAATCTGGAATGAAGGAATTACACTGAGGTATTAATGATCCTGTAATAGTCACTCAAGAGGCTGGTGCATGTAGGAGTAGGAAGAGAACTCTTCCAGGTTGGTTGAAGGAATATGTAATGTGGCTATAGTTAATATGTACAATTTTTACTAGGCACTCTGTGTACTTGTATTGTTTTTGTTGTAGCTATTCTGTTTTTTTTGGTTTCAATTTTAGTTATGTATAAGGGGGGGATGTGTTGTGTATTGCTTTAAGTTCTCTGTGTGAGCGAGGCATGGAATGCTATACTGTGTTCCACCTCGAGTTCCAGTCCAGAGGTCAGTTACTGCCTGGACCGTGGACTGGAAGCCGTGCTGCCTGGCTCTCACCTGTTCTGTGGAATAAATTACTTGGAAGAAGTAACCCTTGTCTATCTTTCATTACAACAAGTTGCCATGAGAATGGTCAGTTCTCTCTGAGCTTCTCCTGATAGCCGTGGGTCCATTCCTTTGGATATTTCTCAGGAATAAACTATTTGTTTGAATATTCACTGTACTGCTGCCTCGTTTGTTAGCTGCCCGAATCTACGTCTCACTTTACCTCGAGGTGCCCGGTCCCACCCAGGCACCCCATGTGCCTTGCTTGTGATGGAGAGCAGCCCGTGGAGCCCTCCCCAGCTGCTCTCACTGGCTCCTTGTGGGCAGCTTAAACGTTGGAGAGCAGCTCGGGGAGCCTAACCCCGGCCGCACTCACGGGCTCCCTGCATGGCCAGCATCCTAGCATGCTGCAGCCGGAGTTGGCCCTTCATTCTGGTCTGCCTGCTCCTGCGGGCAGATGCGGGTGCAACAGTCAGCCTTCCGGTGATGCGAGGGAATGCAATGGCACTCCCCCCTCCTCTCTCCGGTCATCGGGGCCCGGGGATCGGGTCCTGGGCCCCTGTCCCTCTTTGCGGGAGGCACAACGGTGCTCTCTGACTTCGTCTTCATCTTCGTCGGGGCACAGGGTTGGGGTCCTGCGCCCCTCAGGCACCTTCACGGGGGCGCAACGCCGCTCCCAACTTGTCAGCATCAGGGCCTAGAGATGGAATCCTGGGACCCCTGGGCAGTTTCAGGGGGAGCGAGACGGCGCCACTGGCTTCCTCGCTATCCCGAGGCCCAAGAATCTTTGCAGGGCGCGACAAAGCTCCCCGACTTTACTCTGGGGCCACTTCTGCGGAGCAGCCCACATGTATTTACCCATCCCGGGGGCACATCGGAGACCGGCAGCGGTTCATCGTCAGTCCCATCAGAGGTCACCTATCTTCCGGGGGCATATCTCGGGCCCGTTGGGCCAATTTCAACAATCGTGGCCTCTTTTTGATCTTGGTGGCCAGCTCAAGCCACCTGGAGCCCTCTCATTCTGCCTCCTGGCCTCCAAGAGGATGTTCTCAGCTGGGAGCAGATTTCACTGCCTCCCTGCCCCATTCTTCCACCTGGTTTCCTCTTCTGGGCTTCTCTCATACAGGATTTCCCTCACTGGTCCTGGACTCCCTCAGAGGCACAGTCCAGAGTCCTGGGGACAGTCAGGGGGTTCCTCCTTCCAACTGCCCATGGTGTAAGCCTCCAGTCCCACTGTTCCTCAGAAAGCCCACACCCCAGAACTCTCCTTCCTGGACAAGACCTTTTATGGAGGGGTGGAGGATGCTGGCAGGAATGCACCTCTGGCCTATCCTACAGTGCCACATCACCTCTCTGCCCCTGTTTCAACCTTACTGCACAGGCCTCTGTGATACTTCAGTATGGCATCATCCAGGAGTCCCATGCCACATGGTCTCTGAAAAGCCCACTTCCCCCACAAGCTGACATCATGGCCTGGTGGATGGCACCGGGTAACAGCTGGCTGATTGATGCCGAGCAGCTTCACCCCATCTCTCCCTCCTGGAGAGAAGACCTCTGCCATAGGGAATGCTTGCCAGGAAGGGCTAGGCCTCTGATGATAAGCTTGGGGAGAGAGGTAATTAATCCAGCCTGGCAGGGTCACACAAGGTCTGGGCTCTGGTTCTGAGCTGAGTCAGAGGAATATGACATTTATGGATGACCCATAAGTGGTACAGATATGCTTTTGGACTTTTGGTTCTTTTCACACAATAAACAGTGTACTTTCATGCATGTCTGGAGTTCGTAGGCCCAAGGGAACTGAAACTACTCCATGAGGCCTCCTTTCTCAAAGGAGTATAATGGAGTGTTCCTACAGTGAAACAGTAAAGCACCCTGACTATCCCTTACATGTGTCCACCCACATTATAAGGCCTACTTTAGGTCACCTCCCAATTCTGCATAGTCCCTTCTGCTCCAGTCTACCTGTACACAGCCCTGGGCTGTTCATGACAGGAATATCCCACGCCCAGCCCTTACACGAGTGCATACACGTGTGCACACAAGTCCACATGTAACCAGCCCAGTGCCCCTTACCCTGGTTGCATCACAGCAGCCTTATCTCACAAGGTGGGCACTGGCAGAAAGCCAGCACGGTCCATTTTACCAGGAGTTTACAGTGGGTGAGTCCCAGGTTATGAGCCTCTCCCACAGTAAAAGGTCAAAAATCAGGTGATCAAAAAGCAAAATAATTTGGGCGGCTCAGATGGTCAGAACCACCTTCCTACTGCCACCCAATGGCCATTGATACAACTATTCAAAATGCTCATTATATGGGCATAAAGCTTGCGCGCTAAAGACATATATATTTTTTTGTGTTGTAATTCTTTATTAACATTTTTAGGAGATAACATCGTGAGAACATCATCAGCATCAGCCACACATGTACAATGGCCAAATCAAATAGTACAGCAAAAATGTGTGTGCGTGTGCCTCTTGAAAACTGAAGAGAATATCCAGAAAAGAAGGTGGTAGGATGGGAGAGGACCAGCCTGTTTCAGCGGATCAGGTGATAATCGTGCCGTGTCCTGGTGTGGGTGAGGGGGGGAGGAGGTTTGACGTATCGGTGGTAACCTAGTATAAGGAGCTGTGTTGTGTCGTGTGTTGGGGCCATGCTGGTTCCGAGGCGCAGGGGGGGCTATGCCCCAAATGTATGAATCAATACGAATCAATAGGGGGGGTGTGACAGGCATTGTAAGGAGATGCCTCTGCTACATGTCGGCTGCGGTGCGGGGCACAAGAGAGGGTAGGTGTGGGGGGAGTGTGGGGGGGTGGGAGGGAGTGCATGCGTGGGGGGAGTAAGTTGAAGTAGAGTGGGGTAAGACGCTGCGACACCTTGATGTTGTCATGGTGATGTCCGAGGTGGGCCTTCTGTTGTGGAGCATCCCTCGCTGCTGCGCTCTGTGCGTAGGAAAGGTGCCCACACTTGGAGGAATAGGTCAGATTGGTCCTGGAGATTGTAGATGACTCGTTCATGGGAGTCCGTTTGGATCATGGCCACTAACCAAGCCTCCTGTGATGGTGGGGTCGGCGATCTTCATTGGCGCAGGATACATGACTTAGCGGTGGAAAGTGCTGTGTGGTAGAGTCGGCGCTGCGGTTTCGACTACTCTGGGAAGCGCCGTAGGTCCTACAGAAGGATAGCAGCGGGAGTGAGCGGCAGGTGCAAGGGCATAGTGGTGCTCAGGTTCTTGCCCACATAGGCTCAAAAGGGCTGCACCGAGGGACATTCGCATATGATATGGGTTGTATCACAAGCCGTATTTGCGCATCTCCAGCAGTATGCATGCAGGAGAAGGCCTGCTCTGTGCAGTTTCGTCGGTGACCAGTGCCACTCATGTAGGGTTTTAAACAGACACAATTTCATTATTGCCTTCCAGGTCATTCAAAAGCTCTGCCCACTCATCCTCCTCATAGGAGACTGAAAGCCGGGTTTGCCATCTGGTGTGGAGGGCTTGTGATAGAGGTTGTGAGAAAAGATGGGAAGTGAGTACTCCGTACAGGCCGGACGTAACTCCTTTGTGTGTCACCCACGTGTGGAGGTACGATAGCACTGGCGAGACTGGTAGCGACCAAGGGCGCGGCCCCAGACATTTCTGCAGACAATGTCGGAGCTGCATGTGTTTCCAGGACTGCGACGTGGGAAGGCCAAATTCCTCTTGGAGTTGCGCAAGTGTCTTGAGTTCCCCTTCATGGAGGAGCTGGTCCAGAGCCCAGATGCCCGCCGTCTCCCATAGGGGCCAGGACAGCGACTGCCGATTGATACGTATGCCTGCGTTTCCCCATAGTGGGGCTTTCTCGTGGAGTCGCGGGTGCGAGCCCAACAGCTGATGCGCCCGTTGCCAGACCTGGCGCATGTCCAGTAGAACCGGGTTGGAGGGGTCTTGGTAACTTGCCCCCTGTGCATATAGAGCGGAGAGGACTATCCCTGTAGATAACAGGTGTCTCTCTATTTGCACCCATTGTGGTACATCAGGGGTACCTGGCAGCATATACGTAATTTGGGAGAGCTGCAGTTCAAGGGCGAATTGTTCTACTGATGGGAGGCTTATCCCCCGCAAGAACGGCGAGCCTTCAGTTTCAGCGCGCCCAGGTGGGGCCTCGAGGAGCCCCATAAGAAGGATTTTATCCTGGAGTCGATTAAACGCAGTGTGGTCAGAGGTACCTGTAGGGGAAGCATGCCCAGGGTGTATATGAAGCGCGGGATTGTGACCATACGAACAGCTTGTACCCTGCCCCACATAGAGAGTCCCAGCGCCTTCCATTTTTCAAAGTCGTGTTGCATCTGAGTAAGCAGGGGGTTTAAATTATCTGCGACCATCCCCTCCATCCCTTTGTTCACCAAGACACCCAGGTATTTGAGACGCGAGGGTTGCCAGTGGAAGGGAAATCCATGTATGGCCGCCTTTGTGGTTCCATCTGAGATGTGCCTCACTTTTGTCCCAATTTATTTTGTAGCCGGAGAAGGATGAAAAGTAATGTATTATTTGGAGCAGGGACGGTAGAGAGCGAGGCAGGTCTGTGAGAGTGAGCAGAATATCGTCCGCATACAGGTAGAGTTTGGATTCTCCCAACGGGAGGGATATGCCCGTGACTTTGGTCAATTGGCGTATGGTAGATGCCAGGGGATCCATAGCCAGGAGGAAGAGGAGTGGAGAAAGGGGACGTCTGTGGCGCTTCCCCCGGCGAATCAGAAACGGGTCACAGACGAAACCCCCGCAGTTTTCCTGGGCGGTGGGGTTGTCATATAGCAGTCGTACTTTTGCGATGAATTGATCTCCCAGTCCGAAACGTGCCATTACTTTAGAAAGATAGTCCCACTCGATGCGGTCAAACGCTTTCTCTGCGTCGAGTGACAGTGCCAATGCATCGATGTGAAGGCTTTTGGCGGACCATAAAGTATGGGCCAGGGTTCGCAGGTGGTTACCGGAGGAGCGGCCGGTTACAAATCCTACTTGTGTGTGGTGGACTAGGGAGGGGAAGACTTTACAGAGGCGGCGGCCAGGATGCTGGCCAGAAGTTTGATATCGCAGTTCAACAGTGATAGAGGGCGATAGCTGCCGCACAGTGTGGGATCCTTCCCAGGCTTGGGGAGGACAGCAATCACTGCCTTATTAGAGAGGGCACCTAAAGAGGATGTGCGCTCCGCCTCTTGGAATACCGCATGGAGAGTGTCGACCACCTCCGTCCCGGCCCATCTATAGATAGTGATAAGGAAGGTTCGCTATTGCTTGCGCTATTTCCTCCTTACTGATCTCTCCCTCAAGAAGTTCTCTGCCCTTGTCCGATAAGCGGGGGAGAGTCGCCTCCGTGAGAAAAGTGGTCAGCTTGGCTTCATTGGCCTGCGTCCCTGGGGTGTAAAGAGTCTGATAAAACTGAGCAAATTTGTTCAAATTTCAGAGGTGGAGAAATCAATATTTGCCTGATGGAGGTCTTCTCCTGGCTGAATCGGAACCAATTAAAGTGTAACCCAGAGAAATCTGAGATCAGTGAGCACTGTAAAGAACTTGGGGGTCAAGTTAGATGCCCAACTATCAATGAAGGCCCAGATATAAACTGTGGCCGGCACCTGCTTTGGGCTGCTAAAAATGTTAAAAAACTTTCTTCCCCTGCTGCCGGTTGCGCACAGGAAAACGGTAGTCCAGTCTGTGATCGTGTCAAGGCTTGATTATGTCAACATCATGTACCTTGGCCTACCGGAGTACTTATTAAATCGTCTGCAGGTGGTCCAGAATGCGGCGGCTAGAGCTATTCTCATGGTTGGGCCCAGAGCACGATGTCCACACATCTGAAGTCCCTACACTGGCTGCCAGTTCGGAAAAGGATTCAATTTAAAGCTTTGGTCCTGGCTTTCAGTGCCTTCCATGACACGGGCGCCATCTATATTAGGAATAGGATTCAGCATTATGTGCCGCAAAGAGCCCCAAGATCTTCACAACAACTTCTGATGTCAATTCCCACTTTTTTCCGTGTCCGACTAGGCGGCCGCTCTTTCCAAGTGCTGGCCTCCCGGTTATGGAACTGCCTGCCTCTGCCTCTTAGGCAGGTCCAGGATCTGCTCTCTTTTAGGAAACAGTTAAAAACCTGGCTGTTCCAGCAGTAACAGTCTACAGTGCTTGTCCGATACTGGCTGGTCTTCTGTCATGTGGTCCTTAGCGCCGAGACACTCTGTGGAGTAGTCGTGCGCTTTACAAGTACCCATTTACATTTACATTTACAATATCTTGGGGACGGGTGAGTGTTGTCCCCCTGGCTGACTGTATTGCTGATATGGCCATGACAGCTTCCCTTTGGCGTAGCTGTGCCGCCAGTAGCCTCCCTGCTTTTCCCCCCTGTAGGAAAGTGGCTCTGTATATACTGTACCCAAGTAAGGTTCAGGGTGTACAGAGTCCACAGTCCCCCAGAGGGTTGACAGAGGCTAAAGTTAGATATAACCTTACTCTCCAAAGTGGTAGCTTGGTCGAGCAGTAAGGCAGTATCAGAGGACAGTGTAAAGCATTTGTTGTACACACTCAGTCAGCAAATGAAGCCACACACTCAAGAACTGAACTCTAGGCCAATGGTTTGTATATAAAAAAATATATGCTTGTTTTATTTTAGAACCAACAATAGGGTCAAAATATACTTTCTCAGTATGAGATGCTTTGGTTATTCACCTTACAGATAGGCAATAGACTTTTTAGATAGTGGTAATCACAGTTGGTGCAAGAGGCAACACAGGGTCAAATTCAATGCAACATTGAGCTCAATGGAAAATTATGCTTAATTACAATTGATTACTTTACAGAGCACTTTTCTAACCACAGGACTGGATCCTGGATTCAGTCCTGGGACACTTCCTGTAAACAGGTAAGAAAAAGCGTTTTGGTTATTGTAGTGATTTTTGAAGAATATTACTATATTTCAAAAGCTGACACTTAGAAACTTTTCTGGATAAAATTACCAATGTTATCCTATGAAAGGAAATACAGTGTGCAAGCAAAGTATGTTTACGTTACTTTTGTAATCCAGTGCTGGACTCCTAGGTTCAGCACTGGGACCTTTACTTAAAACAGGTAAGTAATTACGTTTTTGTAGTTTGTTCGATTTTTAAAGAATATTTGTAAAATACAGAAATCGACACTTAGAAGAAATTTCACAGAAAACCAGTCAATGGATCCCTATGAAGGAAAAGTGAGTTAACGGTAAGTAACGTTGCGATTACTTTTTAGGGCCAGTGTTGGGCACTCGGGTCCAGCACTGAGGCCCCTCCTAATACTAGGTGAGTATTTTCGTTTTCGTGACTCGGTTGATTTTTGGTGAATATTCTAAAGTTTCAGAACTCCACACTTAGAAGAAATTTCGCAGAAAATCAGTCAATGGAACCCTATGGAAGAAAAGTGAGTTATCGGATTTCGGGTAAGTACTTGACTGGCAGGGTTAAGGTTCTGGGTAAGACTCAGGGGTCCCCCAGGATCAGGTAAGTACAGTTTTTACACCCTCAGCGGCACAGGGGCGGCCGGGTGCAGAGTGAGAAGGCCCAATGTTATCCTATGGCAGGCGGGGGGCCCCGGGTTGGTGGCTGCTGGCAAGCAGGCCACGCGACTGTGGGAGCTGGGCTCCTGGTCACTTGCTCAGGGCAAGTAGGGAAGTAGGTTAGGATAGAGGTTGCACTTCCAGGGGCACTCGGGCGGCTGGGTGCAGGGTGCTTTTGAGCCGTCGGGCGCTCAATGTTAAACAATAGAGGTCGTGAAAGGTGAAGAAAGGCTGCAGGCTCGGGGACGGTGATTCTTCAGGGACGACCAACACTTCAGGAGGTAAGTTGGGGTCTTGGAGGATAGGTAGACACCCAGGAGTTGGGCACAGGGGGCCGTGGGGCGCCGGGTGCAGGGGTGTCTTTTGAGGTCGGGAAATCTTACCCCCTGCTGGTCGCGGTTGGAGGGGTCCCTTGTCCTGAGGCTGCAGGCGTCGTCTGGGTCGTCGAGGAGGGTCCTTGGCCACTGGATTCCAGGTCAGAATCGCCGGGGGTCGTCCTCGAGGTCTTTGGTCACTCAGGCACAGGCTGGACTCGGCGGGTGCAGAGTGTGCAGGTTTCGCGGCTCCGTGCCAGGGCCGGGTCTTTGGTAGGTTTTCTTTTGAGCAGTACCACTGCTCGTGGGAGTCCCTGGGTCGAAGGCTGTAGCACAGAAGTCAGGTCCTCCGGGGTTTGTGAGGTTGCTGAGGCCGGGATTCCGCAGGAGCAGGTTCAGAGGTCGACAGGCCGGTAGGGCTGGGGCCAAGTCAGTTGTTGTCGCCTCCTTTTTAGCAGCTGCACGGCTGGTCTTCTTGCTTCGTCTTCTCTTCTTGTTTTCGGATTTGGGAACTGCGGAAGGAAGGTTCAGGGAGCCCCTAAATACTAAATTTAGGGGTGGTTACAGGTAGGTAAGGGCAGGGACCAATGGGTCCCTTCCCTGGGGTGGGTACACCCCCTATTCTGTTCCTCTCCAGTGGGAGGGGGACAGGAGCCTGTCCCTGGTTGGCCAGGTCCCCCCATCCTCAAGATGGCGGGGACTCGAGCTTGTGCTTCACCTCGCCTCCCCCACCTTAGGGGTGGAGTTGGCAGAGGTGGGCACAACCCATTTCCTGCTTCTGGTTTTCCCGCCGGTTCTCCCGCCAGGAGTGGGGGTAGAACCAGTGGGGACCAGTTTGCTGGAAGCAGCAAATGGTCTGGGGAAACTCCAAAGGCGGCAGGCCTTTGAAGCTCCCCCTGCCCATCCTGGGGGAGGAGGCTTTGGCACCTCGTCCCGGGATGTGCATTGTTTCAGGCCCCTGAGAGCAGAGGCTCTCGACCCAGGGGTCCAGAAACATGTCTGGTGGTGGCAGCCTGGGCAGCCACTCAGTCCGGACACTGGAGGTCGGGTTGGTTTCAGGGGGCATCTCTAAGATGCCCTCTGGAGTGCGTTTTACATTAAATCCCACACTGGCATCAGTGGGGGTTTAATGTGCTGAGAAGTTTGATACCAAACTTCTTAGTCTTCAGTGGGGCCATTATGGTGCTGTGGAGTTCGTAATGACAGACTCCCAGCACCATATACTCTTAATGGCAGCACTGCACTTACAATGCCCAAGAATGGACTTGGGCACTGTAGGGGCACAGGGCTCATGCCTCTATGCCCTCACCACTGGCATAGTGCACCCAGCTAGAGGGGTGGCTGACCTAGGCCAGGGCAGTGGCTTGTAGGCATGGCACACAGGGATGTGAGCCATGTCGACTCTTCACTTTTGTTCTGCACCAAGACACGCAGCCTGCAAAGGCAGTGTGTGTGTGTAAAGGTGCAGGGTCCCTAAGGGTGGCACAACAAGTGCTGCAGCCCTTAGGGGCCTTCCCTGGTCACAGTGCCCTGGGTACCCATGGTACCATTTACCAGGGGCTGACCTGTGGCCAGGGATGTCAATTGGGTGTAGGTATCAATGCAATTTTAGGGAAGGAACACAGGCCCTGGGTACCTGGTTGGCAGGAGCCCAGGGCACACTCAGTCAAAGTACATCAGCCATTCAGCAAAAAGTGGGGGCATACCATGTAAGAAAGATGGCACTTTCTCACACAACTCCCCCCAAACGAAAGATGATGAGACTAACCTTGCCCTATGGAGTCTTCATTGTCTAAGTGGAAGAACCTGGAAAGGCCATCTGCATTGGCATGGGCAGTGCCAGGTCTGTGTTCCACTTCAAAGTCCATTCCCTGTAGGGAGATGGACCACCTCAACAGTTTTGGGTTTTCTCCTTTCATTTGCATTAGCCACCTGAGAGGTCTGTGGTCAGTTTGAACTAGGAAGTGAGTTCCAAACAGGTAGGGCCTCAGCTTCTTCAGGGACCAGACCACAGCAAAGGCCTCCCTCTCAATGGCACTCCAACGCTGCTCCCTGGGGAGAAGCCTTCTGCTTATAAAAGCAACAGGTTGGTCTTGGCCTTCATCATTGGTCTGGGATAGGACCGCTCCTATCCCTAGCTCAGAGGCATCAGTCTGCACAATGAACTGCTTGGCATAATCTGGTGCTTTTAGAATTGGTGCTGAGCACATTGCTTCTTTCAGAGTGTCAAAAGCCTTTTGGCAACAAACTGTCCAGTTTACTTTCTTTGGCATCTTCTTGGAGGTGAGTTCTGTGAGGGGAGTCACAATGGACCCATATCCCTTCACAAACCTCCTGTAGTACCCAGTCAAGCCAAGGAATGCCCTGACTTGGGTCTGAGTTGTTGGAGCTACCCAGTCCAGGATAGCCTGGATCTTGGGCTGTAAGGGTTGTACCTGGCCTCCACCAACCAGGTGGCCCAAGTACACCACAGTGCCCTGCCCTATCTGGCATTTGGATGCCTTGATAGTTAGGCCTGCAGTTTGCAGGGCCTTTAAAACCTTCCCAAGGTGGACCAGGTGATCCTGCCAGGTGGAACTGAAGACAGCAATATCATCAAGATAAGCTGCACTAAAGGACTCCAACCCAGCAAGGACTTGATTCACCAACCTCTGGAAGGTGGCAGGGGCATTCTTTAAACCAAAGGGCATAACAGTGAACTGAAAATGCCCATCAGGTGTGGAGAATGCTGTTTTCTGTTTGGCTCCTGGGGCCATGCCAATCTGCCAGTACCCTGCAGTTAAGTCAAAGGTACTCAGGTATTTGGCTGCACCCAATCTGTCTATCAGTTCATCAGCTCTTGGGATAGGGTGTGCATCTGTCTTGGTGACAGAGTTGAGACCCCTATAGTCCACACAAAACCTCATCTCTCTCTTTTCACCCTTTTGATGAGGTTTGGGGACCAGAACCACTGGGCTAGCCCAGGGGCTCTCAGAGGGCTCAATAACCCCTAGCTCCAGCATCTTGCTGACTTCAGCTCTGATGCTTTCCTTAACTTGGTCTGACTGACGATAGATCTTGTTTTTGACAGGTGCACTGTCACCAGTGTCCACATCATGGGTACACCAGTTTGTCAGACCAGGGGTCAAGGAAAAGAGCCCAGCATACTGCTGCAAGACTTGCTTGCAGTCAGTCTGCTGTTGGGCAGTGAGGGTGTCTGAAAAGACAACTCCATCTACTGACCCATCTTTTGGGCTGTGGGAGAGGAGATCAGGGAGAGGTTCACTCTCAGCTTCCTGTTCCTCATCTGTCACCATCAGCATGGTGATGTCAGCCCTGTCATTGTAGAGTTTTAGGCGGTTCACATGGATAACCCTTTTGGGTGTCCTGCTGGTGCCCAGGTCAACCAGGTAGGTGACCTCACTCTTTTTCTCTAGGATAGGGTAAGGGCCACTCCATCTGTCCTGGAGGGCCCTTGGTGCCACTGGCTCCAAAACCCATACCTGTTGCCCAGGTTGGAATTCAACCAGTGCAGCTTTTTGGTCATACCAGTGCTTCTGAAGCTCCTGGCTGGCCTCAAGGTTCTTGGATGCCTTTTCCATGTACTCAGCCATTCTGGACCTTAGGCCAAGCACATAGTCCACTATATCTTGTTTGGGTTCTTGGAGAGGTCTCTCCCAGCCCTCCTTTACAAGACAGAGTGGTCCCCTCACAGGATGGCCAAACAGAAGTTCAAAGGGTGAGAAACCTACCCCCTTCTGTGGCACTTCTCTGTAAGCGAAAAGCAGGCATGGTAGTAGGACATCCCATCTCCTTTTGAGTTTTTCAGGGAGCCCCATGATCATGCCTTTCAATGTCTTGTTGAACCTCTCAACAAGGCCATTGGTTTGTGGGTGGTAGGGTGTAGTAAACTTGTACTGCACCCCACACTCCTTCCACATGTGGGTCAGGTAAGCAGACATGAAGTTGGAACCTCTGTCTGAAACCACCTCCTTAGGAAACCCTACCCTGGTGAAGACACCAATGAGGGCTTTGGCTACTGCAGGAGCTGTAGTAGTCCTAAGGGGAATAGCCTCAGGATACCTAGTGGCATGATCCACTACCACCAGTATGAATTTGTTCCCTGAGGCTGTGGGAGGTTCCAGTGGACCCACTATGTCCACACCTACCCTTTCAAAGGGAACCCCCACCACAGGTAGTGGTATCAGGGGGCCTTTGGATGGCCACCTGTCTTGCCACTGGCTTGACAGGTAACACAGGAGCTGACAAACTCCTTCACCTTTTGGTGCATCTGGGGCCAGTAAAAGTGGCTAACTAGCCTTTCCCAAGTTTTGGTTTGGCCCAGATGTCCAGCTAGGGGGATGTCATGAGCCAAAGTTAGGAGGAACTCCCGGTACTTCTGGGGCACTACCACTCTCCTGGTGGTTCCAGGGTTGGGGTCTTTTGCCTCAGTGTACAGTAATCCCTCTTCCCAATAGACTCTGTGGGTACCACTGACATCTCCCTTGGCTTCTGAAACAGCTTGCTGCCTCAGGCTTTCAAGAGTGGGACAGTCTTGCTGTCCCTGGCACAGCTCTTCCCTAGAGGGTCCCCCTGGGCCCAAGAGTTCAACCTGGTAAGGGTCAAGCTCTAGGGGCTCAGTTCCCTCTGGGGCTTCCAGGTTCTCTCCCTGAGGAGAGGGGTCCTGCTCTTGTGACTGTGTAGAAGCTGGTCCGCCAGTCTTCTTTCCTTTTCTCTTGGTAGGCTGGGCCATCATTTCAGGCTCCAACACTATTTCTTCACCCTGCCTTTTGCTCTGTGCTCTTGTTTTTACACACACCAATTCAGGGATGCCCAGCATGGCTGCATGGGCCTTTAGCTCCACCTCTGCCCAGGCTGAGGTTTCCAGATCATTTCCTAGCAGACATGCAGCTGGTAACTTCGGAGAGACCACTACCTGCTTCAGGCCAGTAACCCCCCCAGCCTAATGTCACCATGGCCATGGGATGACTAGTGGTGACACTGTCAGCATTGGTGACTGGGTAAGTTTTCCCAATCAAGTATTGCTCAGGGGAAACCAGTGTGTCCCTCACCATAGTGACACTGGCACCTGTATCCCTCAGAGCCTCTACTCTAGTTCCATTCACCCAGGGGTATTGCAAATACTTCTTTAAGTTGGGTGGCCACACAGCTACAGTGGCAAATTCCACTTCCCCTAGGGAGACCAGACTTGCCTCAGTGGGTTCCCAGATTTGCTCAGGGTACACTTCTGATCCCATCTGTAAACTTGCTGCCCCAGGAGTAGCTGTACTGGGTGCCTTAGGGGCTTTGTTGTGGGGGCAAGTTTTGTCTACAGTGAGGTGTCCTGACTTCTTACAGTTATTACACCAGGCCTTCAAGGGATCAAAGTTCTTCCCCCTATAGGGTTGAGGCACATAGGGAGTAGTTTGGGACCCACCCCCTGAACAGGTTTTTGGGGCCCTTTGGAAGACTCAGACTTTTTATCTTGGGGATTCTCACCACCTTTCCCCTGGGGGGTTTGGTGACCACCTTCTTTTGGTCACCCCCAGTGGTTGTCCTTGTCACCCTAGTCTTGACCCAGTGGTCTGCCTTCTTTCCCAATTCTTGGGGAGAAATTAGACCTAGGTCTACCAAATGCTGATGCAACTTTTCATTTGTGCAATTACTTAGTATGTGTTCCTTCATAAACAAATTGTAAAGTCCAGAAAAATCATGCACATTATGTCCAGCTAACCAGCCATCCAGTGTCTTTACTGAGTAGTCCACGAAGTCAATCCAGGACTGGGTCTGGGTTTTGTGAGCCCCCTGAATCTAATTCTATACTCCTCAGTAGTGAGCCCAAATCCCTCAATCAGAGTACTCTTCATGAGGTCATAGGACCCTGCATCTGGCCCAGAGAGGGTCAGAAGCCTGTCTCTGCAGTTACCAGAGAACAGTTCCCACAGGAGTGCCCCCACAGAGGTTTCTTTACTCTTCTTATTTCACAAGCCCTCTCAAAGGCTGTGAACCATTTGGTGATGTCATCACCTTCCTCAAACTTAGGGACAATCCCTTTGGGGATTTTAGGTTCAGAAGTTTCCTCCCTATCCTTATTTTTAGTATTGCTGCCACCATTGATGGGTGCTAAACCCATCTCCTGTCTTTCCTTCTCTAGAGCCAGGAGTCTGGTCTCTAGGTCCAGTCGTTTGGCCAACCTGGCTAACAAGTTGTCCTCCTCACTGAGGGTATCCTCAGTGTCCTCTCTGGGACCAGGACCACCTAGGTGGCCCCTAGGTCCCCAGAGGTCTATTCTTGGAGTTAAGGGTGCAGGGACCCTATCTTCCCTAGGAAGTGATGGAGGTGGGTTACCATCCCCATCCTCCTCATTCCTTTCCTCCTCTGTTGGGTCATCACCATGCTCAGAGGGGTGGGCTTTAGCATACTCAGCCAGGAGCTCCTGGAGCCCTTGTTTGGTTGGATGCTGGCCCATTGGTATATCTTTAAGTTTGCATAAGGACCTTATCTCTTTGAAAGACAAATGAAGATAAGGGGTGAGGTCGAGCTCCTCAACCAGTTCCTGTATGTCATTATTATCTTCACTAGTAGCTGGGTTCTTGTCTTGAGACATTTTTTTTAAAAAAATTCTAACCCCTCTAACCTTGGCTATAGTGACTTTTTATTTTCTAAGATGCTACAGGGACTTAAGCAAGGCCCTAACAAGACTTTTAGTAATTTGGTAAAAAAAAAAATGCCAATTAAAAAAATCAGAATTCTAAAGGCAATTTAAGAGTTCTGTCGTGTGATCAGATGGTAACCAAGTAGTCCAACAAATGCAAGTTTGTATCCCACCGCTGATCCACCAATGTAGGAAAGTGGCTCTGTATATACTGTACCCAAGTAAGGTTCAGGGTGTACAGAGTCCACAGTCCCCCAGAGGGTTGACAGAGGCTAAAGTTAGATATAACCTTACTCTCCAAAGTGGTAGCTTGGTCGAGCAGTAAGGCAGTATCAGAGGACAGTGTAAAGCATTTGTTGTACACACTCAGTCAGCAAATGAAGCCACACACTCAAGAACTGAACTCTAGGCCAATGGTTTGTATATAAAAAAATATATGCTTGTTTTATTTTAGAACCAACAATAGGGTCAAAATATACTTTCTCAGTATGAGATGCTTTGGTTATTCACCTTACAGATAGGCAATAGACTTTTTAGATAGTGGTAATCACAGTTGGTGCAAGAGGCAACACAGGGTCAAATTCAATGCAACATTGAGCTCAATGGAAAATTATGCTTAATTACAATTGATTACTTTACAGAGCACTTTTCTAACCACAGGACTGGATCCTGGATTCAGTCCTGGGACACTTCCTGTAAACAGGTAAGAAAAAGCGTTTTGGTTATTGTAGTGATTTTTGAAGAATATTACTATATTTCAAAAGCTGACACTTAGAAACTTTTCTGGATAAAATTACCAATGTTATCCTATGAAAGGAAATACAGTGTGCAAGCAAAGTATGTTTACGTTACTTTTGTAATCCAGTGCTGGACTCCTAGGTTCAGCACTGGGACCTTTACTTAAAACAGGTAAGTAATTACGTTTTTGTAGTTTGTTCGATTTTTAAAGAATATTTGTAAAATACAGAAATCGACACTTAGAAGAAATTTCACAGAAAACCAGTCAATGGATCCCTATGAAGGAAAAGTGAGTTAACGGTAAGTAACGTTGCGATTACTTTTTAGGGCCAGTGTTGGGCACTCGGGTCCAGCACTGAGGCCCCTCCTAATACTAGGTGAGTATTTTCGTTTTCGTGACTCGGTTGATTTTTGGTGAATATTCTAAAGTTTCAGAACTCCACACTTAGAAGAAATTTCGCAGAAAATCAGTCAATGGAACCCTATGGAAGAAAAGTGAGTTATCGGATTTCGGGTAAGTACTTGACTGGCAGGGTTAAGGTTCTGGGTAAGACTCAGGGGTCCCCCAGGATCAGGTAAGTACAGTTTTTACACCCTCAGCGGCACAGGGGCGGCCGGGTGCAGAGTGAGAAGGCCCAATGTTATCCTATGGCAGGCGGGGGGCCCCGGGTTGGTGGCTGCTGGCAAGCAGGCCACGCGACTGTGGGAGCTGGGCTCCTGGTCACTTGCTCAGGGCAAGTAGGGAAGTAGGTTAGGATAGAGGTTGCACTTCCAGGGGCACTCGGGCGGCTGGGTGCAGGGTGCTTTTGAGCCGTCGGGCGCTCAATGTTAAACAATAGAGGTCGTGAAAGGTGAAGAAAGGCTGCAGGCTCGGGGACGGTGATTCTTCAGGGACGACCAACACTTCAGGAGGTAAGTTGGGGTCTTGGAGGATAGGTAGACACCCAGGAGTTGGGCACAGGGGGCCGTGGGGCGCCGGGTGCAGGGGTGTCTTTTGAGGTCGGGAAATCTTACCCCCTGCTGGTCGCGGTTGGAGGGGTCCCTTGTCCTGAGGCTGCAGGCGTCGTCTGGGTCGTCGAGGAGGGTCCTTGGCCACTGGATTCCAGGTCAGAATCGCCGGGGGTCGTCCTCGAGGTCTTTGGTCACTCAGGCACAGGCTGGACTCGGCGGGTGCAGAGTGTGCAGGTTTCGCGGCTCCGTGCCAGGGCCGGGTCTTTGGTAGGTTTTCTTTTGAGCAGTACCACTGCTCGTGGGAGTCCCTGGGTCGAAGGCTGTAGCACAGAAGTCAGGTCCTCCGGGGTTTGTGAGGTTGCTGAGGCCGGGATTCCGCAGGAGCAGGTTCAGAGGTCGACAGGCCGGTAGGGCTGGGGCCAAGTCAGTTGTTGTCGCCTCCTTTTTAGCAGCTGCACGGCTGGTCTTCTTGCTTCGTCTTCTCTTCTTGTTTTCGGATTTGGGAACTGCGGAAGGAAGGTTCAGGGAGCCCCTAAATACTAAATTTAGGGGTGGTTACAGGTAGGTAAGGGCAGGGACCAATGGGTCCCTTCCCTGGGGTGGGTACACCCCCTATTCTGTTCCTCTCCAGTGGGAGGGGGACAGGAGCCTGTCCCTGGTTGGCCAGGTCCCCCCATCCTCAAGATGGCGGGGACTCGAGCTTGTGCTTCACCTCGCCTCCCCCACCTTAGGGGTGGAGTTGGCAGAGGTGGGCACAACCCATTTCCTGCTTCTGGTTTTCCCGCCGGTTCTCCCGCCAGGAGTGGGGGTAGAACCAGTGGGGACCAGTTTGCTGGAAGCAGCAAATGGTCTGGGGAAACTCCAAAGGCGGCAGGCCTTTGAAGCTCCCCCTGCCCATCCTGGGGGAGGAGGCTTTGGCACCTCGTCCCGGGATGTGCATTGTTTCAGGCCCCTGAGAGCAGAGGCTCTCGACCCAGGGGTCCAGAAACATGTCTGGTGGTGGCAGCCTGGGCAGCCACTCAGTCCGGACACTGGAGGTCGGGTTGGTTTCAGGGGGCATCTCTAAGATGCCCTCTGGAGTGCGTTTTACATTAAATCCCACACTGGCATCAGTGGGGGTTTAATGTGCTGAGAAGTTTGATACCAAACTTCTTAGTCTTCAGTGGGGCCATTATGGTGCTGTGGAGTTCGTAATGACAGACTCCCAGCACCATATACTCTTAATGGCAGCACTGCACTTACAATGCCCAAGAATGGACTTGGGCACTGTAGGGGCACAGGGCTCATGCCTCTATGCCCTCACCACTGGCATAGTGCACCCAGCTAGAGGGGTGGCTGACCTAGGCCAGGGCAGTGGCTTGTAGGCATGGCACACAGGGATGTGAGCCATGTCGACTCTTCACTTTTGTTCTGCACCAAGACACGCAGCCTGCAAAGGCAGTGTGTGTGTGTAAAGGTGCAGGGTCCCTAAGGGTGGCACAACAAGTGCTGCAGCCCTTAGGGGCCTTCCCTGGTCACAGTGCCCTGGGTACCCATGGTACCATTTACCAGGGGCTGACCTGTGGCCAGGGATGTCAATTGGGTGTAGGTATCAATGCAATTTTAGGGAAGGAACACAGGCCCTGGGTACCTGGTTGGCAGGAGCCCAGGGCACACTCAGTCAAAGTACATCAGCCATTCAGCAAAAAGTGGGGGCATACCATGTAAGAAAGATGGCACTTTCTCACACCCCCTGCTCGTAGTGCCTCCCTTTCATCCTTTGTAAGGTGTATTCTGCCTTTGAGGTGAAGAGGCTATTTACAGTGCTGCAGGGTCGGTTTATTTGTGTATAAGTGAGTATAGGACTCAATGTCCTATTCTAGTTCCTTCTGCCGAGCCACTGTTTGCCTATTGGCCTGCGCCGCGTCCCGCATGAGCTGGCCCCGAATAGTAGCTTTCGCTGCAGCCCAGAGGATCCTGCCCGAGTCTACGGATCCCTGGTTTGTGGCGAGATATCCCTGGAGGTGCGCTCGCAATTGAGATTTGCCGTGTGGAGTGTGATGACGCTGTATATTCAAGCGCCAGGGTTTGTGGCCCGGTCTGGCCAGTCCCACCTCCAGTGAGAGGAGGATTGGTGAGTGGTCAGAAAGTGCAGTGTAAAGATCCACTTCCACGCAGATTGTGAAGATAAGATATCTTTATTGTAGAGTTAGTGACAGGTATCTCCAGCTCAGCTTCACAGCTTCAAGAAACTCCTTTCCTTTCAAAGGATAACATTCCAGCCTAGCAACATGCCCAGCATTCCATTACAAGTGAGATAACTCCACACATCTCCATGACAGTCCACTAAAAAGCGACAATTGGATGTTTTCCATTACTAAGCGGTTGATTCTTTCAACTAAGCCATTTGCTTGAGGCCTGAACATGGCAACCCTTTCGTGTTTGACTCCAAGTTTGCACAGAAATTCTTGCATCTCCTTTGACACCAGTTGAACACCATTATCCGATACCAAAACTTTTGGAATTCCCTCATTCAAGAACACTCTCTCCATAAATGCAATCACCCTTTGCGTATTCACACACTCCGTGGTTTCGATCACAAACCATTTGGAATGGTAATCTACCAGAACCATCAAAACTTGCTACGTGACCAAAGTTTAGAATTTGGGCCCCAGAAATCAATTGCTACTCTTTCCCATGGGCATTTGGGAAATGACAAACACGCTAGGGGAGGTTGCCTAATTACCTTAGTCTTATCGGCTTGAGCACATGCATAGCATTCCTTCACTACTTCCTCTATGTCACCATCCATACCGGGCCACTAATATGACTGTCGCACTCTTCTTTTAGTCATATTCCTTCCCAAGTGACCCTCATGAGCAATGTTCACAATTTTCTTCCTTAGTCCAACCGGTGGCACCAACTGACACCTTCTCAATAATCTCCCAGCACACACACTTAATTCACCTTCCACATGGTGGTAACTTCTAAAGTGAACATCCTCAGTGAGATCTTCGTTCCACCCCTCCGATACACACCTTACTACATGCTGCAAGATATCATCATTTAACATAGCATTCATCCATTCTTGTATACTAAAGGCAGATTCTTCACTACCGCCTTTAAACACCACCTCAATAGCATCATCCGCATCAACTTCCTCCACTGGCATCCTTGACAAGTAGTCAGCTACAACATTCCTCAATCCTCTAACATACTCAACCACAAAGTTGTATTCGAGAACCAACAACATCCACCTGGAAATTCTGGGAGTAACGCTACCCTCTAAACCTCTGACTCCCTTAAATAAATGAACCAGGGGCTTGTGATCTGTGCGGACTTTAAATGGTAAACCCCAAACAAAATATCTAAAGTGTTTTATGCCCCAACAACATGCTAGAGCTTCCTTCTCAATTACCGAATACGATAATTCCGCATCTCGCAACCTTCTAGTCACAAATCCAATAATTTTCTCTTCCCCATCACTCACTTGAGTCAGAACTGCTCCTATCCCAACCGCACTGGCATCGGTTGTCACAAAGGTTTTAGCTTTAACATTAAAATTACCAAGAGTAGGAGCTCGCATAATGCTATTCTTTATCTCATTGAATGCACCATCACAGTTGTCATTCCACTCAAATACAACTCCTTTTTTTATTAGCACCCTCAGTGGTTCAACTATTTCTGTGAACCCCTTCACAAATGTAGAACAATACTCTGCTAAGCCAAGAAATTACTTTAGCTGGTCCTTATTATGAGTAGAAGCATCTCTGATAGCAGAAACAATACTTTTCTTAGGTTTGATTCCATCACTAGATATTTAATGCCCCAAATATGTTACACAGCTTCTCTTCAATTGTCACTTTTCTTTTTTTATGGTCAGCCCATTACTCCCCATTCTCTTTAGAATCTCATTCATAACCACATCATGATGTACATTATCTTTCCCTACAATCAACACATCATCTTGAAAACACAAGATCACTCATGTCTTCAAAGATTCGTTGCATCACCCTTTGAAACACCGCTGAGGCAGATGTTAAGCCAAATGGCATCCTGCAATAACGGAATGCACCCAACGGTGTAACAAATGAAGTGAGGTGTCTTGATCCTTCATCTAGATCAATCTGATGATATGCTGCAGACATATCGATCACACTAAAGACAGCACCACCACCCATAGTTGTCGCCAAAGTAAAGATCCACTTCCACGCAGATTGTGAAGATAAGATATCTTTATTGTAGAGTAAGTCACAGGTATCTCCAGCTCAGCTTCACAGCTTCAAGAAACTCCTTTCCTTTCAAAGGACAACATTCCAGCCTAGCAACATGCCCAGCATTCCATTACAAGTGAGATAACTCCACATGCAGCTTCTAAAATGTGGGATTCTGGGACTAATTGCACCGTCTTCTGGGAGTTCAGAAAGTAGTCCAAGCGGGAGAGCGTGCCGTGGGTCGGGGAGGTGAATGTATATTCTGCGTCAGCCGGGTGGCAGAGGCGCCAGTGGTCCACCAGATCATTATCTGCCAGTATGTCGCCCATTAGAGCTCCGTCTGCAGCATTACCTCTGTTGAGGGGGCCCGTTCTGTTCAGAATGGGGTCCCTCGCCAGATTCCAGTTCCCGCCAATGAGATACTGTGAGGCATCTATTTCCACCAGAAGGTGGTTTAGTTGAAGAAGGAATTTTTTTTTTGCTCCTGTCTGGGCATTGACTGACCCAACGCAGAAAGAGACCTCCCCTATACGCAGCCTGGCAAACGCTTATCGCCTGTCTGGATCTGTCCACATCTTGGACACCGTGGCCGGGAGAGATTTGCGTATGAGGATCACTACTCCGCTTTTCCTATAGGGTGCCGTGTCCGGGGTATCTCCCTTCCCTATGCTATTGTGGATCACCTTACCCATGCAGTCCCTGCTTAGCTTCTCAGACTCTGGGGTGTCGAGGTGTGTTTCCTGTAATAGTGCTATGTCCACCCTCTTTGATTGAAGGTAAGAGAGCACTTTTTTCCTCTTTATGTAATGTGTAAGTCCGTGCACATTCCATGTTACCATGCGTAGGGGGTGGGCAACGTTCATGGTGTGGGGGCAAGGAGGAGCTGGCGTGGATGGGCGGCCCTGAAGGGTGTGTTAAGTGCCCTCGGCGAGGTGTAGGGTGCGTTGGAGGGCAACGGGGAGGTCCCACCTTTTGTGTGTGTGTGGGTGGCGGGGAGCCCGGGGTGGCGCGCAAGGGGAAGGGGGTACGAGTTACAGGTAGAGGGGCTCGGATGCAGGAGTAGATAGAGGGGGGAGGAGGAGGTTGGGCCGGTGGGATAAGAGGGTGGGTGAGGAAGGAAGTAGGGAGGGAAAGAGGATGAGGGAGGTGGTGCGGGTAAAGGAAAGGCAAGGGGGGAGGGGGTTCTGGCACATGGAGGAGGTGCTACAGTCTGGTGATGTAGCCGGGAGGTGGCAGCGGTTGAGGTGTAGGCCTTGATGTAGAGCTCAGAAGAGATATCGCGGATTGTCGGGGGTAGGGTATGGGGGTGGGGGAAGGTGAGTGAGGAGGGGGATAGGGCTGGGAGGGGAGGATTGGTGGCTGCTGTGCAGCAGCTCTGGGGGGGTCTAATCCTTCAACTGCGGGTCTAAGCTCGCTGGGGCGCCACCGTGGGACAGGGCCCCTTCAGGAGGGCGGGGCAGTAGCTAGGGCTAAGTGGAGGAGTATGTATATTATTATGATGCGGGCTGGGGCGTATGCCATGTCAGCGGAAGGGGAGGGGGCGATGGTGGACTGGAAAATAACCTGATGTGGTATAGTAGTGCGCTGGGCGGCCGGGCCCGGGGGGGCATTAGGGAGATATAAGGTCTGTAGCATATGGTGTATACTGTTAATAATGTCAGTAATGTTAAAAATGTTAAACTGGACCGGAGGCCAATAATAAAGTATATGTAAACTATGTCTGCAAGTAACGTATACTGCATAGACAACTAAGCAAATAGGCAAACAGTTAATACAGTTATGGTTTTTAACACAATGACAGCGATACTCAGCTGTCCGGGGTCTTGACGTCTTTTTTTCTTCTTGGAGTAGCGTCCGTCTCCGAGTCTGTCCCTGGGGTGAGAGGCTCTTACTGGGCCCCCCTTCGAACTCAGTCTGCATGCGGAGCAGGTTTCAGTGGCGAGCGGGACTTGTCCCTATGTTGGTCCTGGATGAAGGCGGTCACAGTTTGTAGGGCCGAGGCTTTGTCGTCATGGGTGCAGGCTGCTCTCTCCCGGTCTCTGCCATGATGCCAGGATCCACTGGAGTTACGCCTTCTGCTGTCCGGTGCTGGAAGGGAAGGATCAGATTGCGCCTGCTCCGGGGTGACATGGTGAGTGGTGAGTGTCCATATCGTGTGGCCCTATGCGGTCTAGGAAGACACGCAGGTCCTCCGGATCATAAAAGTCTTTGGAGACCCCGTCTTTGGTGACACGGAAGCGGGCAGTCTCAAAGAGGCCATACTTTTAAAAAAAATATATATATTTATTGAGTTTTATAGTGCGTCATACAAGACACAAAGACAACAGTGTAAAATAATGACATTGTGGAAGGACAAAAGAAAAACAGTAGTATCAAACAACTCGTGGCCATAAGGTATATACACAAAGGGTAAATTCTAGCTTTGACAATGCATCAGTAAATATCGTATAGTACAAACAATTGACATTGAGCAGTGATTACACAGTCGCAATTACAGGGGTATCTTGCGGAACAAGCGCACGTAAGTAGATCAACAGAGGCTCCCAGATATCATGCGGACAGGAGGTCACCGGCAGCTCCTCCGCATATAACACTAAGTTCTCTCTACAGTATGTCAAATCTTTGAGCCATAGTTCAACTGTAGGACTCCGTTTACTATCCCACACCATCGCCACCCACCGCTTGGCAATAAGCAGTGCCACCCTAGCTAGTTTACCTTTAACACCTTTTAGAAAGGGGAGTAGTCCCAATAAGCATACCTGAGGTGAACAGACCAGTGCCACCCCGATAATCTTGGATAGTCTAGCGACGACTTCAGACCAATAATTCCTCACCTGGCTGCAGGACCAAGCTAGATGCCAAAAGTCCGACCCCGGAGCACCACACCGTGTACATGTGTCTGATTCCCTGAGACCGTATTTAAAAAGCCGGTGGGGCGTATGATAGATCTGGTGAAGGTATTTGAAATGTATAATACTTAGGTTTCCGTCAGGGGTGAGTGCACCAGTCAGAGCACAGCAGTGTTTCCAGTCTTCCCGAGTGAGCTGCGGGTCCAGGCACTCATTCCATTTATTCAGGCTCTTATCATCAGAAAGGGCCATGTCCGCCTTGGCAGCTCGGTATAATTTAGTAACAAGTTTGTGTTGTGTGGGGCTGGTAAGTAAGGTGTGTAATGCCAAGGACGTCGGGTGTTCCACAGGGAACATCGGGAAGTGGGCCTGCGACGCTCTCCTGAGTCTGTGAAGCGAGAATGTAAACAGTAGGGTTTGATGCTGGATATAGTCAACATCCGCAGATGTCAAAAAAGTGCCATGAGGGAATAAATCCTGCATTTTGTCAATACCCGCCTGAGCCAAGGTGTGCATGATACCCACCTCGTGAGTCACTGAAATGTCCGCGTGGTAAGCGATGGGGAGCAGTGGAGAGTATAAAGGCAGTTTCCCAGCTATTCTGCCCAGAGCCTGCCAGGCAGCAATCGTCGAATTGATGGTGTTGATCGTATCGCGGGGCGTAAGTCGGCGGCTATGTGTGAGGATGGAGCTCAGCGGTATGGGATGTGCGTCCCGGTGCTCCACCGCTACATGCGGAACGAAATCATGAGCTGCGAACCAGAAATGTGCGTATTGTGCCTGCGCACATAGATAATACAGATAAATATCAGGAGGATTGAATCCCCCATGCTTATAATCAAGGAGGAGAGTACGCCACCCCACCCGAGCCTGCTTCCCCCCCAAACTAGACAAAGAAGCAACGACCGCAGCGACTTAAAAAAATGTTGAGAGAGGGGGACCGGCACGTTATTAAAAAGATATAAAAATTTCGGCAACACCACCATCTTTACAAGTGCGATGTGATCCGCAAGGGAGAGGGAAAGCTGGATCCACCTGTCTATTTGCTGTTCCAATAGCGTGGTAGCAGTGCCATAATTCTCCCGGATTACTCTGTCCGGATCCCGGTGAACCCAGACTCCCCAATACTTGACCGACTCTGTCGCCCACACAAGGGGAAATTCCAGCTCATGCGGGAGTGTGCATGTGGTCAGCGGCATCACCACCGATTTTGACCAGTTTATAGATAAACCTGAGAACCGAGCGAACCGGATGTATTCCCTCAGAACAGGCGCCAAATGAGTGCGGGGTTCCCGAATGAAAAGCAGCACGTCGTCCGCAAATAACGAAATGATGAGCGGGCGGTGGTGCAGATTGATAGCCGCGTATTTGTGACATTGCCGTATGAGACAGGCCAAGGGCTCCGGTGTGAGGGCGAACAACAGCGGTGAGAGGGGGCACCCCTGCCGAGTGCCTCTAGTTATGGAGAACGAGTCCGAGGTATGTCCACCCACGCGGACCCGCGCCGTAGGGCGTGCATAGAGTAGTTTGACCCAGTTAACAAAAAAGGGAGAGAAGCCCATTCGTTGTAGTATGTAGAACAAATATCCCCATTCGATTGAATCAAATGCCTTGGCAGCATCGAGCATGACAGCTGCCGCTGGCAGTTCAGGAGAAAGGGTGTGGAACAGAGCAAACAGGGTGCAAAGATTATGAGATGTGGATCGCGTGGGTATAAACCCGGATTGGTCTGGAAGGACCAGATTCTGCATCAACGGCTGGAGGCGAGTGGCCAGTATTTTAGCTAAAATTTTAACATCGGTGTTAATGAGCGAAAGTGGCCTGTATGAGTCGCAATGTACAGGCGGTTTGTCCTTTTTCAAAAGGGTAATAATTAATGCCTCACGAAGAGACGGGGGAAGTACGCCTGAATCATAGGCCTCCGCGTACATTTCCAATAAAAAGGGGGCGAGCTCCTCAGCATATGCCTTGTAGAATTCAGGGGGAAAGCCGTCCGGGCCAGGGGCCTTCTTGTTAGGGAGCGAGGCTATGGCCATGCGGATGTCCTCCACTGTGATGGGTTGACCTATGTAATCCCTCTGCCCCTCTGACAACCATGCAAGGGCCACCTGCGATAGATAGGCATCGAGTTCCGCAGTGTCTGTCGCGCCTTGAGATGTGTACAGCGACTCGTATGTCTGCTTGAACTGCTCTGTAATGTCTGCGGCGCTATAGTGGTCGTGCCCCACGGTGTCTGTGACCTTAGTGATTACATCTTGGCTCATGCGGTGTTTAATTTTCGTGGCTAAGTGGTGTCCTGGCCTCCCACCCTCCCCATACGAGCGGGCCACATGCTGTTTGGAGATGTAGCGGAGCTCTTCCTCTGCCAGTTTCTCATGCTCCAGCATGGTTTCTTTAAGGGACGCCAAGGTCGACTCACTGGGTGCACTCTCGTAGTCGCGCTCGAGGCGGGTCAACGTAGCCTCTACCCTAGCTAATTGGCCCCGTAGATCTTTTAATATGCCAGCCGACGTACTTATGCAAGTGCCCCGAATAGGGGCCTTGAATCCCTCCCAGAGCACTCCAGCGCTGTCTACAGACTCCGTATTGGTGGCAAAGTATTGAGTAAGGGCATCGCGAATGGTTTCCAAATAGAGAGGGTCCAAAAATGCCTCGGGGCGAAATCGCCAGGTGAAGGATCGAGGAGTCACTTGGGGAATACAAAGAGTGAGTTGCACAGGGTAGTGATCAGAAAAAGTGCGTGGCAGGCTTTCCACCCTCGTCACCCATCCCGCCACCCCCTCGCTCACCAGCCAGTAATCGAGACGAGACCAACTGCCATGTGCTGTGGAAATGTGCGTACCCTCTAGTGTTTCTGCATGTCGGTGTCGCCATATGTCCAGCAGTCCGAGTTCCACGAGTCCGGAATTAATTACATGAGCCGCCCTTGGCGAATGCCCCTCCCTACCACTGGATTTATCTCTACTGGGGTCCAGGTGAGTGTTGAGGTCTCCCCCCCCAGAGAATCGCCGCATCCGGCCAGTCTCGCAGGATCGCTAGAAGACTCTCAAACATGCCAGGGTCATCGATATTGGGACCATAAAAGTTAACGATGGTGACCAGTTTACCCGCCAGAGTACCATGCACCATAGCATAGGGGCCTGCAGAGTCAGTATGAGTTCGGTGGGCTGTAAAGGGAAGACCCTTCTTTATCAGTGTGAGTACCCCCCGACTGTAGGAGGAATAAGAGGAGGCCAGACGGAAGTCGGCCCAGCGAGTCCCAACCAGCTGATCCGTGTGACGGGTGAGATGTGTCTCCTGCAGGAGGGCAATGCCGATGTGATGGCGTTCTAAGTGAGCTATCACCTGACGGATCTTCTTCTGTGAATTGAGCCCCCGCACATTCCATGTTAGACAAGAGATTGTCATACCAGTACTATGCATATCGAAAGCAGAGCATATAGAATAAAGAATCTACCACATGTCCGATTTGTGAACAGAAAGCATGAGCAGTATCCAGTGCAATAGGAGATCGTCTAGCCACATGAACAAACCCCAAACCACCCTCCCTCCCCATCTTCCCCCACCCACTTCAGCAACCCCAACACGCCAAAGCCATCCCGAACACCCAGGAACAGATCCCCAGTACAGTACCAAGGAAATCACCAATAAAGGGGAACACCCATATAGGGGGGCACCAAGCACAAACTCCCTCCCGGTGTAGGTAGGAGGTGGCCGAGCTATCGTGCCTCTCCAGTCCCATCCCCTGTAACCACAGATCCTAGAAGGACGTGAAGGAGAGCACTCCCAACCCTATGGTAAAGACAGTATACTGAGAGGGCAGGACAGATTGAAGTGAACAGAAAGACATTATAAATCTCCATATTCATGTCACATCCTATAACATTCCGAGCCCATCAATGGCTCCGCCAAGCAAAATACAGTGCAATAATAAATGCAGAACTAAGAGTACAGCATCACACCAGTGTGCAGGAGTTAAAGTCCGCTTGGCCCACCATCCGTGTCGACCGGTCGTGCAGCTTGGTCCCCACCTGCATGCCTGGGGGACCGATTGCGGCGGGAGGCAGTCTTAGCGAAATCCAAAGCTGACTTCGGGCAATTGAAAAGCTTATATTTCCCATTTTCCTCCACACGCAACCTCGCAGGATAGAGCATGGCGTACGGTATACGTGTAGCAAGGAGAAGCTTTTTAGCAGGCTGGTACTCCCTTCGGGCCTCCTGTACCACCTGCGTAAAATCTGGGTACAAGGCGAGGGTGTTACCGTCGTGCGTGATAGTGCCCTTCTCTCGAGCCAGGCGGAGAACCACATCCCGGTCTCTGTAGTTTAGAAGGCGGGCAATTATAGGGCGAGGCGGGGCACCCGGGGGGGGACGTGCAGCCAGGGAGCAATGGGCGCGCTCCACGATGAGGACTTGTGACAACTGTTCCGCCCCAAAAATGTCCCTCAGAAGCTGCTCCACATAAGTCTCAAGGCGGCCCGTGTTCGTAGATTCTGGCAGGCCCGTAATGCGCACATTGTTGCAGGGCGATCTGGCTTCCAAGTCTTCATTACGAGCCTGAATGACGGCGAGTACTTTCTCCATAGAGGCCGCCTTGTGTGTAACTTGCTGCAAACCGTCCTCAGCATCCGAGATACGCGTCTCGGCTTCCCCCAAGCGCTGTGCGTGCTTGTCCAACTTGGACGACATGTGATCCATGCGAAGGTTGAGATGGTCTATCTTGCCATCAATGGACTGCAGGCTGGCCTGCACTGCAAGGAGCGTTTTGTCAATGTTGGTCAGGTGGTCATTAGGAGTGTCTGCCTCCGAATCCGAGGCCGCATGTTGAGCAGATCTACCAGTTTTTCGGGGCTCAAAGGTGAGGCGTGGTTAGCTCTTCCCCATGTCGTGCACGTGGTGCAGCAGGCCCAATACGCCAGGAGAGCAGAGGAACACAGGCCTCCCCAATGTCACCAGCAGGCCTCAGCCCCAAGGAAATGTAAATGATGCAGCGCCCCCAGTACAACAACCTGCAGCGAGGACAGCGGGGGCCACCTCAGTCGCAGCGTGAGCAAGGCACAGTCCCCCCAGGAGCAACAGCGCCAGGCGATCCCCAAGCTAGCAGCTGCACAGTAGCAACGGGCAGCCGCCTCTTGAGACAATACAGGGTCACAGCAGTGGAAGTACTAGGTTGGCGCCAAGCCAGGAGGGGGGGGGGCACCACACAGCAAAAGGTCCAGCAGGTCCGCTCTCCAGCCGGGCACCCACACCAATGAGGCGAGGGTGAGTGAGGAAGAGTAGGCCCAGTAACTGCAATGGGGTGCACAGTCAGGGGGAGCACCGTTGGGGGTAGACCAGAGGAGGTGGAGGCGATCCGCGCTGCGAGAGAGGAGGCAGCACCACACCATACCACAGTGTGCAACACAGTGGCAGGTCCGCTGACACCAGCGAGGTTGGCGGCTGAGCGTCACCGCAGCAGGAGCTGCAGCACCGGCGATGGGCACCGAGGCGTCCACAACCCTTGCAGGCGCAGGCACTCAGGGCGGATGGCAGCAGGAGGGCGCCCCAGGAAGCAACGAGGCCCGGTGCCAGAGCGTGCGGGGGCTGAAAAGTGGCCAGATGAAGAGCGTTCAGCGGGCAGGCATGCTCGAGTGCAGATCGGCACACGTTAGCGGCCTAAAGCGGGCCCGCGATCGTCCACCGGCCGACCGCGAGGCCAGGAGGCGCAGCGCAGCTCCCAGGCAAGCCCGGTGCTGAGAGGCCACGCAGGCTGAGGCCCAGAGGCGGCGCGGCCCGCCAGCCACCGCAGTATCCGCCGGCAGGACGCTCACCAGCCTTCCAGGACCCACTGCACAAACCTCCGCACACCAGACTCAGGGAACCGAGCACACCCCAGCACTCCCAGCCCACCAACGGCCCCAGTCGCGGCCTACCTCAAGCGCCCGGTCCAGGCGCGACCCGAGCCGCCACGCCGTCAGCGCAGGCCCAGAGCCTCACAGCCAGCAAACTCCGCTACGGCGGTGTTTCAGCTCACAGCATTTGGCCAGGATATTCCACAGCTTGTAGGGGCCCCGTAGCAGTCAATTGAGGCAGGAGGCAGGGCTGAATGACGAGGATTTTTGTCAGATTATGAGCTCGGCCGGCGGAGCAGCTCTACAGAGCGGCCATCTTGCCGTGCGCCCTCTAGCGCCCCCAAAAGAGGCCATACTTGATGTCTAGCTGACGCAGTTGGGGTCTCATGGAGAGGAATGCCATGCGGCGGTCGTTGGTCTTCCTTGAAAAGTCAGCGGCCAGGCGCATGTCGTGACCATCATATGGGAAAGAGCCTCTGGTGCGCGCTGCAGCCAGCATCTGCCTCTCCTGTCCGTGCCTGAGGAAGCAAGCAATGAGGGGGCGTGGCCGTATGTCACTGTCCTTGTGTGGGGGGCCAAAGCGATGGGCACGCTGTATCTCCAGTGGCGGGTTGAAGGTAGTGTCCAGCAGCTTCGGGAGGATGTCGCAGAGGAACGCTCTGGCATTCGGGCCTTCGATCTTTTCTGGAAATCCGAAGAAGCGGACATTGTCCCTCCGGCTACGATCCTCCAGATCTATCAGTTTGCAGCAGAGAACCAGCAGCTCCTGGTCTCTGCCGTGGATGGATTCGAAGCGGCCCTCCACCATTGTCAGCCTTTGGTCCAACCCCTCTACTTTTGTGTGGAACCCCTTCGAGGCGGCGACTGAGGGCCGAAATTTCCAGCAGGATACGGTCCATGGTCTCGTTTTATGGTGGAGGGGACCAGGGAGGGCCGCCCGTAGGGGGTTTGGTACCCTTTGCGGACATATTGTGAGGCTGTTTTAGTGCTTCTGCGAAGAGGAGTTGCCTGGAGGACTTGCTCCTGTGTTTGTTCGTGGACATTCGTCCACAGTCCTAGGACGTTGTGTTGTGAGAGGACAGACAGGCAGCAAGGGCGTACGGGGGCCAGGATACTGGTGTTCCAGTAATGGACCTGCTGCGACTGCACTCTTCTGATTATCCAGGCGCGGATGGTGGGCTTCCGCTTGGTCCCGCCATGTGTCGAGGTGTTGGGGTGTGTAGGGGGTCGTGCCTGTCACCTGCAGAGCTCTTTCGTCTTGCCAGGGTGTTCTCCATCATGCCCTTGAGTGTCCAGTGGTACTTTACTGATTCTCCCGCGGGGGTTGCAATGGGAACCTTCCTGACCCCTTCTCCGTGGGCCTCGTGCTGGGGTTCAGTTCCCCTTGAAAGCTCTCTTTGGCGGTGTAGATGCGGGGTAGGAACAAGTTCACAGTCGTGACTTCCCTCTCTCCGCGCCCTCTAGTCCATGCCACGGCCTCGTTTGTGGCAAAGGAACCTGGGTGCTAGGTCGTGAGCAAGAAGCCCTCTCTTGTGTCGGCACCCTCCGCCATGGTTGCTCCCACTATCTCTTGCCCTTCCGGGGGCCACTCCGTGGCGTACTTGCTGTGTCGTGGCCCTGTTGGTGCCAGGGGGGGGAAGCCGGGTTACTGGGCGCTTAGCTCATGGTGCCTTTGCTCTCACTTCCTCTTTCCTGTAGAGTCGGAGGGCGCCCTATGGTGTGCTTGGTGCGTCATGGCCCTGGTGCTGGTGCAGGGCCCAATGTGCGGAGTGTCTTCGCCCCCTCTGCTTCTAGTCTGTATGAATGTAGGGGGGGTCCCCCTCCGCAGTTGCTGCTTAGTGAAAGATTCCCTTGGCGCACTTGTCGCGTCACAATCCTGGTGCACCAGTAGGGGGCGGAGTGTCGGGCGCCATACAACGGGCCCAAGCCGCGAGGCAATCAGGTGCATGGGTATGCGAGGCCACAGGCTTGCCTCCAGGCCCGGTGCTCCCGGCTGTGCCATGGACTGCGCCCCTCCCGATCGATGAAGGTCGGGTCTCAATCCACTGTGGTCCCTGGGTCCCAGGGCCAAGGTGGGCAGGGTGGTGCCGCTGTAGATGTTGTGGCCATGCCGACCAGGCGGGCCTGTTGATGTCGATGGAGGTGCGGCAGGCGAGAGAGTTAGGCCTCGCGAGGGCCAAATCTGTGAGCGTGCCTCTGAGCCCTACGCGCTCGCCCCCGTCTCAGGTTAATTCCTCTTCAGGGCGTCTGGGTCCCGGCTGGCGGGGTCCAGGGCTCACAGCATGTTGCGGGGCATCGATGCCCTTGGGGTGGATGTCGCCGTGAGGGCTGCAGCTGTGCTGACCAGGCTGGGATCGGTGGGCCGCTGAAGCTGGGGCAGTGGGTGCTGAGCAGGAGGAGCGGGAGGCGGGGTCAGCAATCTGCTCGATGGCCGAGGCTGCAAGCTTGCCTCTAGAGCCCCATTCACTCACCCGCGCCCCAGGCTCTTTTCTCCCCATTGCGCCCGATAGCGGCATCGGGACCCGGGCTGGCAAGGTCCAGGGATCACAGTATTTCGTTAGGCTTTGATATTGTGGCCCCAGCCACACTATGAGGGGCACCGCCCCCGTCCGAAGCCCGTCTCACAGCGGAGTTCCCATTTCAGGTGGCCATCTACACTTGTGGTCAGACCACGCTCCCTAAAGACATATTTTTAAGAAAGGCTAAGTTCCAATGTTGTGTAATTATATTTTATATAGCACTCAAATAATCCTCTTGGTATATGGACAAAAGACAAAATTAAACTCTTACACACCCAGGTATCATAGTTACATGTCACATATCGTGCACAATAAACAATTACAAGTGCATTTCAAAACAATTAGCGACTAATCAGCAGATATTAAAATTTTCTCTCCTTATAAGTTCTCAATAAGTAAAAAAACAATGACAAACATATAAATTGTGAAAATATATCTAGAAAATGACAGGGTTAACAAATGTCCAGAATCTTAAATCGTAAAGTGAATAGTAACATCACACATTATTCTCTGTGTATTCCTAAACACTCAATGGAGTCCCATAGGTGGGGAGGAGGGTATATTCACAGTCTTGTTTCCTCCTCAAGGAAATAGCTTTCCATGTTTTTGTAGTTCTTCCTTGATAGATCATTAAAGTTTTTCAAAAGCAGAAAGGGCTCCTCCACACTCCTCTCATTAAATATCATTATAGATATTTAATGAAAGGAGTGTGGAGGGGCCCTTTCTGCTTTTGAAAATCATCAGAACTTAGTCTCTCTTAAAAAGAATCTTTAGCACGCACGAATTATGCTCATGTGAAATTTTTGAATAGTTTTATCTGTGGCCACTGGAGGGCTTTTTGCTTTGTGGGTATTCCTGGATCGCTCCCCCAATGAGGCCTCACAGGAACAAACCCTGTGATTACTTTGGACTTCAGAGATATGGCTTTGCTATGGTCTACCATGCTGATTTCCATAGTGGCACTAGGAGCGTTTCAATTTTTATTAGCGCACTCCTACACCTCCAGGTTGAACAGGTGCAGACTGATAGACTAGGTGGTAGGCACACTTTGGGGATCCCCACTGATACATTGCTCTGTATATGCCTCTCCGCCACTCACACAGGCTTTCCTTTCCCACCTCAGGGCTGCCTTGTTATCAGCATAAGCAGGACCCACGATTATTGCAGGTGATTTCAATGACCTCGTTAATTTTGCATTAGAAACTGTCAACAATGACAACATGAAACCTAAGGGAGTCCTTTTTCAGATCCCTAGTGCTATGAGATATCAGCCATAATTATAACCTGAAGGAGGGAGGATACACTTCCTTATCTGGTATCTCAGAGGTGTATAAAATATCTGCCATCATTATAATCTGAATGAGGAAGTATACCATTCCTTATCACGGGTACAAAAATCCTTTTTGCAAATTGATTACTTTTTTGTCCCCTGGACCTACCTAGCCCAGAAAACGAACATAACACTGCATTATAGGGCACTCTTGGTCCACGCCCCACTAGAACTCCATGTCCTCGAAGAATGTCCCCACTCCCTCCTGCCTTAGAGATTGAGCGCCTGGTGACTAACAAAATAGACTTTCAGAGAAACTCATAGTGATGTAAAGCCCCTTGGGTCCAATTCCCTTTTATGTAGGCTCTGACTCCATTGTAGATAATAGAGGTCACCATCTTCTCAATTTTAGACAATGGAAGTCGTCGTCTTTCCTGATTTATGCAGAATCATTGTCATGTCTGCCACATGACACAGATGTCATCCAACCATATATTTCTAAGAACTGTGTAAGTGTCAAGTCATTCGACTAATGACATAGATATAACACTTGATGCAAAATTAGTCTGGGACAAGTATTTGCTTTTCACCATGTTGAGGTTAAATAAGAACAAATACAGACATTTAGTTGAAAGAGTGTAGTCTGAATTAATGACTTTTTACCTCATATTTCATAAGGAAATGTTTGGGACACACACCTTGATGCACATAATCTATGTCAGGCATTCCTAAGCTTATGTCAGAAATTCCAATTTCTGATAAGATTTAGTATATAAGGACTGCCACTTGACTACTTGTCAGGAAAAGTACTTCTCCCAGAGTGTCTCACTAGATTCTGCCATAGACCGTCTCACCTACTGCCAGCAGACTTCACACTTTGCTAAATCTCACTTGAAGCCTGAAGCTGATATAGCCGAGTCCCGGAGGAAGACCACTACCGCAGTGTGTGTTTGTCCTTGGCATGGAACACTGTCTTTACACCTCCACTGATTAAGACAGGTATGCAGCGCATCTTTTCTCCCTAAGAAACTCTAGACTGCAAGCTACTCTACCTTCCATACTCTCTTAGTGTAGTGCATAGAAGTAGATATTAGGGTGTTAGGTTCTAGATGACATTTTAACAATGTTGGAAATGTTCATTTTATTCTCCTTATTTATAACGTGCCTTCCTGCTGTTTTTGTTCTAATCTGTGTAGTTTTAGACGTACTGAGAAACAAATTGTTCCTGTAGTAATAAATACTTTTACTTAAAAGTGTTCATTCTTCTTAGTGCAGCGTGTGTGTGTGAAACTGTGAACAACAAAATAGGTTTGTTACAGTATCCCTGCTCCCATCATACGGATTATTAGTAACCCAAAAGCAATAACTCTATTTCAAAAGAACATTGAGTAGTATTCTGCAGGGCTACAATAATCTGTCTTTCACATTCAGCATTGGTGCAACCGTGGGTGGGAAAGCAAACGTTGTAGAACTATGCCAAAGTCGTAGTTTACCCAACAGTAGAATAACGTCAACCAAATACTTTCAACTTAATATGGAGACAGTAGAGACAACAGGGACCCTGTGGGGAGCCTACAAGGCGTTAGAGTGGGGGGCATAATCGCCAAGAGTGCATTCGATAAAAAAACGTTGCACGCCATCATGTAGGCTGTATCTCCTGTAACCCTTCATTAAATTACCACCTCCACATTGGAACTTAAACAGACCCAAGTTGATGAAGCAAAGAAAATGTATCAGGCCTCCTAAAGATACATATATGAGCATGGTAATAAAACTGGGAAATTGCTACACTGTTTAAGTCACAGAGAGGACAAACATACACATATTGC
Organism: Calotriton arnoldi; assembly: GCA_963921515.1. Taxonomy (NCBI): domain Eukaryota; kingdom Metazoa; phylum Chordata; class Amphibia; order Caudata; family Salamandridae; genus Calotriton; species Calotriton arnoldi. Next base: position 64,399 of record CAWUFW010019361.1, read on the forward strand.
TCAGGTGTAGGGTGCAAAGGTAGTCCTCCTTGGAACCCCAAAATCAATGGTGGAGGCATTCACCAGCTATTATGCATCTCTATACCGTGAGTCTTCTCCCATACAGACAGACAATCTCTGCAACCACATATTGACAATTTCCTGTCCACAACTTATGAAGACCAGCGCAGGGCACAAGAGATGAACTAGCACAATTGAATTCCCAACTTGCGATGGGCAAATTCTTGGGCCCTAACGGCTTTCCCATTGAGTTTTTTAGATGTCAAACTGACGTACTGGCATAAGATGTGTATGCCGATGTCAGGGAGGCTTCCTCCCTCACCATCAACCTGAAGCAGTTGCATACCATGACAATAGTGAAGACAGATAAACCGGCACATCTCTGTGCGTCCTACTGCCCGATGTTGCTAATTAATTTTGAGGCAACAATACTGGCTAGAACTCTTGTCATGAGACCGGTTTTGGTAGTGACGGACCCGGTTTATATACTAGAGCAGATTTATGCCACATTGCTACCATACATAATATTTGTGTCCTGCTTAATGCCATTTTGATGGCCACCTGATTACGAGACCCTCTTGCCAAATAATTAATTGATTTTGAAAAGGTATTCTAGTTTATCATAGCCGTATGTTTTTTCCCCAGTAAAACGCCTTGGATTTGGACCAACATACCTCCCATATGTCAAGACTCTATTCAATTCACCCGGGGAAGTCAAATTACTCAGTGCTCTTTCCTCACCCTTAGATAACCCGGTATTTGTAAAGCACAAACTAATCACCCCTAAGGGTCTCAAGGCGCTGGGGGCCGTCTTGAAGATTAAGCGAGCTATCGCCCAGAGTCACATGGTCCTGGGCTGAGCTGCTGCCGGCGCCGGGGATCGAACCATGAGCCCTGTGCTCCAGAGTCAGCCGCCCTGGCCACTGTGCCATACCTCTCCCTCTCTCCTTACAATTACAAAGCACAAAGCAGCATGAGCCAGGGATGTTCATTGTCATCCCTGTTATTTGCACTTGCACTGGGCCCTTAGCACACCTGCTCCGAACAGACAACAACATTCATGGATTCAAATGGTCTGACACATACAAGGACAAGGTCATCCCATATGCAGATGACCTTCTCCTTTACATGGTTAAACCCATTAACATTGAGATCCTGGATTCCTTTGATAGATTCTCCAGCTTAAGGGTCAATTGGAACAAGGCAAAATTGTTCCCAGGTAGGTAGGCTGAACAGACCTTAACATGGTCTCACCAGGCAGGACTGACTGTCTCATACACCGGGTTCCACTAACTAGCGATACAGATAAATAACAATATCACAGGCACACAGATGGCCAATATAGCACCCTTACTCACTGCCATCCAGTGGGCCACACAATGGTGTTCCACATTGCCCCTCTCCTGGATTGAGCGGGTGGCATTTACCAAGATGATAACCCTCCGCAAAGTCCTGTATATGTTGCAGAACAACCCCTTTTATTATATCTTAGAAAAGATTATAGCCTCCTTCAACAAATTACTTACTACTTTTCTGTGGAACAGCAGCCCTCATAGAGCAGCATTTGCAAAATGTGGCAAGTCAATGAACGATGGAAGATTAGCAATGGTGGACGTTGTTTAATACTACAGAGCGCCCATCTTCTTGTTCTGAATGACTGGATTTTTGGTCCAGCAGACGACCATACTTACAAGCCAGACAATTGGGTCCTAGGGCACAGATCCCTCTGCATCATACATACAGTGTCAAACTGCCCCACAACATGCAACAGTGAGGGTTCTGAAGTTGTGGCGGTGCTCACTTAAGCACTATCTGTGGTAGGGGAGACTCACGAGAGAAAATCTGCTACGGCATGGCTTTCGGTTACCACAGATCGCTGCTCTTGAGGGACTTGGTAAATGGGATTCTCTGGGAGTCTCCTACTTGAGTCTCATAGTCCACTCTACTCAGATGAAATTCATTTGAGAACTCCAGAGTGAATTTGGTTTTGAGTTGGGCCAATTTGGTTGCTACTTGCAGCTTAGACACGCACTCAGCCCTTATCTTCCAGACACTGTAGACCTTGCAGAAAACAGCCTGTTGGAAGCTAAACTGATGAGGTCTTGTCTGCCAGAACGTGGCCAAATGTCCATCATATATAATACATTGCTTATCAGTACTTCCCAGACCTTAAGAACAAATGGAAGTGGGACCTTGGTCCAGTTGATAATATTGAATGGACAATAGCGCAAAGATGCAATCTCTGCGCATTTCAGGCTGATTCAATTTAATTATATCCATCGCATTTACATGACTCCACACCGCATATGGTTTATAAAAGAGAGTTCAACTCCAAACTGTATTAACTGTGCTGCGGTGGAAGGAGATTTCTTTCACATTATGTGGAGATGCAGTGGGCTCTGCCTTTTTTGGGACTTTTTTCAGAAGCTCTGGGTGCCGCGTTGGGTAGACCACTTTACCTGACTCCAAAAATGGCCCTATTGAACACAGTGAAGTATGAAGGGTACACACAGGCTGAAAAAATATTACCACAATTAGATCTGGTGATGGTAAGAGGGACACTCAATGCTGGCAGCAAACTGACCCTCCAACTGCATGTATGGATTTGTGCTGTATGGGCGAGAAGTCAGATGAGGCCCGTGTGGAATTCCTTGGAGACACAATAGAGTATGGGATCGTTGGATAAGCTCCAGTTCGGGTCAATAACACAATGTACAAAATGCAAAGTGAACATGTTTAGTAACACAGTTATGTATGCATTTCCTTACTGTGCTGAATACAGGTAGGAACGAAGATCTGGTACTATATGTATTTGTACTGTCCGTGACAATGGTCTGCTTGAACAATGGCGAGCAGATGTTTACTATAAGTTGTTTATGTTTTCAAAACTCAATTAGCAGAATTGGAGTTACATTTTTTTTCAAAAAGTAGGACTCACGGAAATGCACACCTTTTGTGATATGATATTCTAAGATGTGAGGACATTTGGTGGACCGACAACCCCTCTCATTCCCTTCCTTTTTTCTGATCTAATACAACCTTCTACCCTGATTTCACATTGGCTGTCCAAGCAAGAACGATTTTCCAGGAGGCAAAGAAATACCTAAGGGCAGCTAATCTGAACTATGTCATGCTGTACTCTGTGAATTTACATGTGTGGGCGGCAGGGCCATCTTAACAGCATTATAGGCCCCCGGGGCAAAGCAGTGCACTAGGCGCTGCCTACACAACCACTCACAAGAATATAAATGTTTAACAGAAAAATAGTGTTAAATTCTGCTCTGCGTGGGGCCCCATGCTCGTGGGGCCCCCAGGCAACTGCCCACCGTGCCCATGCATTAAGATGGCACTGGTCGGAGGAAGGACGCGCACACTATTTCACCAAGGCAGGCGACGCTCTGCGTTTTTGCAAACAATGCACCACGCAGCAAAGGTGAAATGCTACAATGGGTTTGCAGGAAAGAAACTAGATCCCCTATGAATGGCATGGAATGATTTACCCCATTCCCACAGAGTTTGAGTTTGGTTCATAACTATAATGTGGACAAGAGATCTACTCAGTTTTTAGGTTTCGCCTAGGCAGCGCATGCGCTGTCTCGACGAGAGATGCTGTCTACACTATGTGATGTTGGTAACCGCCTCTTTTTTCCTCGGACTTTTGATTCATTTGTTGGTGTGTCACTTAAACCGCCCGAGTTCCGTCCGAGTTGTGGTTGGTGCAAGCAGTCTTAAAGTCCCTCCTTTTGGAGAATGTTTACGCCTACAGCTATTGGCCCCTTTACTCGTATTACTTCGTGGTCTGAAGAGATACGGTAGTGTTGCTGGACTTTCTTTTAGGCTTTCTTTTGTCTCCGATGGCAAAGCATTTTCCGTATCATGTGTTTTCAAAAGCGCTAGGCTTTCTTTCGTCTTCGATGGCAAAGCATTTCTCGTGTTTTTGTTAGACACGTTATCATGTGTTAGCGTTGTTGAACTTTTTTTTAGGCTTTCTTTTGTCTCCGATGGCAAAGCATTTTCCGTATCATATGTTTTCAAAAGCGCTAGGCTTTCTTTCGTCTCCGATGGGTAGGTTGTTGGACTTTTTTTTAGGCTTTCTTTCGTCTCCGATGGCAAAGCATTTCTCGTGTTTTTGGTAGACACGTTATTATGTGTTTTGAAAAGCGCTAGGCTTTCTTTCGTCTCCAATGGCAATGCATTTTTTGTTTTTTTGGGAGGCATGTTATCATGTGTTTTCAAAAGTGCGCATGTTGGAAATGTTTTTTTTTATTTTTTTAGCGAAGGGCTATATGATGTACTTTTTTAAATTAATGAATGCAATCTGAGCGCGCGCATTTTCCAGTTTACTTTGTTTTTAGGCTACCTCGAGCACATAACTGCACTGCACACCCAGCTTTATATTAATAGCGGCGCGCGTACTTTCTCTAATTTTGCGTTGTTGGACTTTTTTTTTAGGCTTTGTTTTGTGTCCAATGGCAAAGCAGTTTTGGTCGTTTTTGGAGACACGTTATCACGTTGTTTGTTTTTTACTTTTTAGAGGTGAGCTAAACAGCAAGTAAGCGTGGAGAGTGACAGGGGGCATAAGCAGTGGCAAACCTGGCTGCTCTAAGAAGCCGCGGGGCAGAGACAGCACACGGGCACACCAGCAGCCAGGCCAGTTCCCTAATGCCAATGCTTCCTCTAACTTCCACACTACCACGCCAGGCGCGTTATGCCTTTGGGCTGCTCCCCTATTGCTGCCCCGCTATTGATACGGGACGGCTCCTTGGGAAGCGCTCAGTCACACATAATACCGGAACTAATTCATTTAGCAAGTACATGTACAACAACAACTCCCCCCATATAGTGTCCTAGGAGACAGCCTCAGTTTATCTGTGCGAAAGGTCGTAGTGGGCACCTACGGTACGTAATGGACACATGTATCCTGGTGCTTTAGATCTGCTCTGGGTTCTATAACATATTCATGCTCACTGTTTCAATCTACAGCTGCGTCCAACTCGGTGTAAAAATAACGTATTTAATTTATGCACTAGTGTCATGTTGTTGTTCTGTCGCCATTTGTATAGCGCCCAGTGCGCTACTATTTGCTGCACACTGCACAGCTTGGATGGCTTTCCAAAGTCTCCTAAGTTCAGTTACCTTTTATGCTTACAGAGGCCTAGGGCGTGTTTCTATAGCTGCTTATGTGTACATTGTGCATTATATAATTGCTACACGTGTACCTATCACTTGCTGTCTGCAGTATTACTGCCACTATATGCAGAGCTCGGCTTCTGAGCGCTACTGCTCTCCTCCTTGCACTTCTTTGCTCCTTTTTATTACATACCATCTAAAGTCCTCTCTTCGGCACTTTTACTATAATAACAAGGATCAATAATAGTATCAGGGAAGCTAAATGAGCGTCTGTAGCCTAGTAACAGGGCTGCAACTATAAAAACTAGGAAGTGAGGAGCTACAACCCTCCTGCCGGGTCTATTGCAGGCGCCTTCTTTTTCTTGCTATGCTCCGTGCGTCTGGGACTTAAGTCATGTGTGCTGTGTTTTTTTTAAATTGCCCCTTATAACTGGCGTTGTTGTGTGCACTTTTCCTCTCCTTTAGTGGTGCTCCGTGTCTAGGACTATAGCCATGTGTGCTGTTTTCTGGGGCACTATACAGGGTGTCTAGCAATGCTATGTGCACCGTGTCTCCTCTCCAGTGCCCCCTATGTGTGGGACTGTAGCCATATGCCTTATGTTTCTTGTGCAGTATACTGTGTCTGGGAGTAGTGTGTTCGCATCTTTTTCACCTACAGTGCCCCCTGCGTCTGGCACTGCTGTGTGCACCTGGTCTCTGTTTGTGTGTACTTTGCTTTTCTTTTAGTATACTCTGTGTAACATTGGTTTGTTTACGTTTTGTAAACTACATCACATAAAAGACACAAAGGCTTTTACAGCTTTAACAAGTGGACCTATTGGACATAGGCGAAGCATTGCGGAGTTACACATATTCTCCTTGGCACATTACATCGTCGCTCTCACTAGTGAACGGGTGTCGGGTGCCGTGAACCACTGCTTACTTCTAAGCACTCCTTGTCTCTCCTCCTGTTGTTTTGTAAAGGGCCTGCCCTAAATCCGGGGCCGGGGTACTGGGGTGCAGCGGAAGTGTTCCTCGTGCATTCACAAATTTTACTGGAAGCATTATTCTAGCAAGCTTAGCATCTCTCTTCGGCTGTGCTCTGCAGGTGTTTTACCTCCATTTGCGAACTGTCCAATAATATATTACGGCCTAACAAGCTTGCTCTAAGCCAGAGGCAAAAAAGTGGTGTTAATATAACAAGCTCTGCATACGTTAATTTAGATTTTATTGGTAAAATTGGTGTAGCTTTAATATTTAGTGTTTTAAATATTGCGGCCTTAGTGTGTAATACTTCCGTTATTGCGGAGTATTGAAATGTAGTTTTTACTAGCATAGTTGTTGCAAAGCAGGTAATCAAGGCTAGCATATCAGTTTGTGTTAAAAAATAAAAATTACTTTGCATTTTTTTTCTGGGGAAGCAAACTAACATCGAAAACAACAGATGTTACCTTGCTCAAGCGATAAACATTCTTTTAATTCACAGACACGGTTTGGTTGTTTTTTTAAGTCTTTTTACTGCTGGGTTATATGGCTAGTTACTGGCAACACACTGTGAATTAGTAAGTCACGTGGAGGCAATATTGATAACGATCTGTTTACACTGTTGTTCAAATTTAGTTCACGCTATTTATTTTGCTGATATCTCAGTTTTCTTACGTACAAACCGCGTGCGCATTATAACCACTTTCTATGTCCTTTTTTTAGTGTGTTTTGTTACTTTATATTATTCCTTTAGATGTTATCTCCCTCGACTTACATGCAAAGCAAGCGCCTGTCACAAACAGGCTGTCTAGCTTCTCTTTAGTTTGTTTGCTTGCAAGCCTTCTCTATTCACTTTTATGTCTAACATCTAACAGCCCACTGTGAATTACTAAGTCATATGGCCGCTATGTTGATAACGATCTTGCCTGCATTCTCTTTGTTGTGTTCTATGCATTCACTTCACACTATTTGTCTTCCTACCATTTCTGTCTACTTAGGTGCGAAGCGAGTGCGCATTACAAACACTTTGTCTGGCCTCTCTTTAGTCTGTTGTCTGGCTTCCTTTCTCATTGTTGCGTTTGCTGCCATCTCCATATAATTAGGTGTAAAGTGCGCGCGCATTACAAACATTACGTATAGTCTCTCTTTGGTGCTGTCTGCCTTCACTTCATTCACACTGTTTAGTCTGCTGCTTTACTTTGTTTGTAGGCTACCACGAGCGCATAACTGCACTGCACGTTAAGCTTTATATTTATAGCGGCGCGCCTTTCCTACAATGCGTCCAACTTTAATAATGTCAGCCACCACATTTATATAAGGCGGTTGAAGCATATCCTTTGTAAATTGTTTTTATTACATTTTTTTACATACAGCACATATGGTGGTCGCGCTTCTTTATTATCGCGCGCACCACTAAAATGCGTGTCTTTTAAAGTGCATTTGTTTTTACAAAGTGCTGTGTGCAAAGCTTCATAGTCATGGCGGCTGCATACCAATCTGCCTGATTTTTTTCCATATACCCCGGTCACAGCTAATATAGAGGCGGTAACAGTGAGGAAACTAGCTATTGTATTAAAAATAACTGCTCCCTATCTACCTATGTTTTGCTACCAGCGACTATGTACCCATTTTTAGGTCGAGCTCGAGTAGCGCGCAAGCGCTGCTAGGCGAAGACTTTAAGCAAGGGAGTTTCAGAAGCAGTCCAAACGCTCGTGCGTCGTGGCTGGCCTTTTTCGGATGGTTACGCGCGGCAGACATGTGTTTCCAATTATCGTGCCCAGATGCGTGCGCGATAATTGGAAAACATGCCGGCAAAGGCCATGACGCACGAGCGTCTGGTCAGCTGAGCAGGCTGCAGCGCTCGCTCGCCCCCGCTCCTCCGTTTCGATTCCGTGCTTGTTTTTAAAGCAATTATAGACTCCGCTGGAGCACGCACTCAGCAGTCCCCTGGGGCACAAGCAGGCATCCACTTTGGTGCTGCCTCGTAAAAAGCACATAGCTTGTTGTTACTGTCTTAGGAACTCCCAAAGTGTGCCGTTATTGTGCCAGGCTCACTCCTTTTTTTTTTTTTTTGTGATTTGCATTTCTCCATGCTCATGTTGTCTCAGTGCATTCTGACGCAACTCTAGGCTGTAATTTAGGAACTAAGAAGCAGCTAAACTAACAACCCCTTTTAGTAACTGCTGCAGAGATCCTCCCACCAACCACGACAAGCACATATCATTCCTTGAATTATGTAATCGTCGCTTTCGCTTCTTTGCCCTGTGCCAACTGAATCTCTTCGTGGACAGGATAAAAACTAGTGCAACTGGTACTCGAGAGATACTTCATCAAGTCCCGAACACCCATTTTCTGTGGCTCCGTCATATCCTTGAAGTCCTTGTTCCCTGTTTTTCGCTGGCCGATTGGGGTGATAAAAATGTTACTTGGACCAGCAGATGGCTCCTTTGCGTCACTTCCGCAATTTGTGAACAACAAAACTCTCACTATGGCTTCTCTACCCCAACCCCTTTGCCACTTTTAGTGTGTTAACACTCGGGGATTTCTGGCCATATTTCATTTTTATTTTACAATGGTAATGTTGTCTGACAGTGTACAGCTCCTCAGAAAATAAAACGTGCACGTTTCGGAAACAGTTTGCGTATCATTTACACTGTGCAATGTATAACTTAGAAATGACATTGTTGACAGTGTGACTTGTGTTTTTTTTTAATTTTTATTTTAGTTTTGCCATTTTATCTTGTTTTCAATTGGAATGCAGGTTTTCAGATTCAAGAGTGTGATACCAGCTGATACCTTTTGATGAAAGAGCTGTTCAAATTCTCTCTTTGAATTGCTTACAAAGTTGTGTCGGTTTATTGTTTCACTCGGTAAAGACCCTTGATACAAAATGCAATGTGTAGATGTAAAACAGAGCGAATAAAATACAATGCAGTGTAGAACGTATACAGTGTATCAATGGCAGAACCTTCTGGAGGCGACTGATACCCCAGTGATCTCATTTCCGATAAAAGAACGGCGGATGTGATGTATGTGAACACATTTCAGATACCGCCTTTTTTTGTTGAAAACACTTCATGCAAATAAACCCCAGAATATTAGTAGTGGAAACACAAACCGCACCCATGTGACCCCAGAAGGCCTTTAGCACACAATCTGGGATGTCTTTATCACAGCTCCCCTGGAAAAACAATTTACAATATTTGTTTCCTCGCTGCCATATAACATCAGATGGGAGTAGAAGGAGGACCCAATAAAGGAGCAGTATCCTTCAGCTGATTTGCATGTGTTTTGAGGTTATTATGCCATGGCTTCATGATCAGAGCAGATAAATGAAAAGCAGAGGCGCCCGCTACTCCCGTCAAAGGATTGATGATTCCAGATGTGTCTCAATCATCCCAAGCTATACACCCCAACTCCATTCTAAGAGTTTGAATCATTGAAGAATATCTTCCCTTCATTTCATGATAGTTAATATGTCCATCCAACACCATTACCAGACTGCCATATAAAATTAATTGGAAGGAATGAAGTCACAGGAAGAACAAACATTGGCATAGCCAATAGGTCTCGCCTTTGGGACCTTATAAGTGTTTAGCCATGCAACAGTTAATGTTGTTGCATTAAGGATATTGTGCTGCATAACTAAATACTTATAAGGTCCCAAAGGCGAGACCTATTGGCTATGCCAATGCTTGTTTAAAACGTAGCTGCAAGCGATGCCGGCAGCATGCCGTTTACCTTATGTAAAAGCATGGAGTGTAACAGGGGGCATAAGCAGTGCCAAACCTGGCTGCTCTAAGAAGCTGCGGGGCAGAGACAGCACACGGGCACACCAGCAGCCAGGCCAGTTCCCTAATGCCAATGCTTCCTCTAACTTCCACACTACCACGCCAGGCGCGTTATGCCTTTGGGCTGCTCCCCTATTGCTGCCCTGCTATTGATACAGGACGGCTCCTTAGGAAGCGCTCATTCACATATAATACCGGAACTAATTCATTTAGCAAGTACATGTACAGCAACAACTCCCCCCATATAGTGTCCTAGGAGACAGCCTCAGTTTATCTGTGCTAAAGGTCCCAGTGGGCACCTAGGCTACATTACGGACACATGTATCCTGATTCACTTCGGGCATCGCAGTTGGTAAAAGTGGTATTCAGTGCTTCCAAATTCATGTTTACAACTATCCTTTTAATAAATTTTACCCGGTGTCAGTTATATTGCATCACTTGATGCATTAAACTACCAAAGACCTGGTTTAAAAATACAGTTTATCTCAGTTTTAAGGGCCTGTCCTCTCTCACTTGGCTTTTGTAGCCTGTTTCACGCTCCAGGTTCTCGGAGTGCTTAGATCTGCTCCGGGTTCTATAACAGATTCATGCTCACTGTTTCAATCTACAGCTGCGTCCAACTCGGTGTAAAAATAACGTACTTAATTTATGCACTAGTGTCATGTTGTTTTTCTGTCGCCATTTGTATAGCGCCCAGTGCGCTACTATTTGCTGCACACTGCACAGCTTGGATGGCTTTCCAAAGTCTCCTAAGTTCAGTTACCTTTTTATGCTTACAGAGGCCTAGAGCGTGTTTCTATAGCTGCTTATGTGTACATTGTGCATTATATAATTGCTACACGTGTACCTATCACTTGCTGTCTGCAGTATTACTGCCACTATATGCAGAGCTCGGCTTCTGAGCGCTACTGCTCTCCTCCTTGCACTTCTTTCCTCCTTTTTATTACATACCATCTAAAGTCCTCTCTTCGGCACTTTTACTATAATAACAAGGATCAATAATAGCATCAGGGAAGCTAAATGAGCGTCTGTAGCCTAGTAACAGGGCTGAAACTATAAAAACTAGGAAGTGAAGGTAAGTGGATGGATGAATGGGTAGGTGGATGGATGGATGGGTGGGTGGATGGATGGCTAAGTGGATGGTTGGGTGGGTAAGTGGATGGATGTGCAAGTGGGTGGATGTATCTGTAAGTGGGTGGAAGGATCGGTAAGTGGATGGATGGATGTGCAAGTGGGTGGATGCATCGGTAAGTGAGTGGATGTATCGGTAAGTGGGTGGAAGGGTGGATGGATCAGTAAGTGGATGGATGGATGGATGTGAAAGTGGGTGAATACATCTGTAAGTGGGTGGAAGGGTGGATGGATCGGTGAATGGATGGATGGATGTGCAAGTGGGTGGATGCATCGGTAAGTGGGTGGAAGGGTGGATGGGTCGGTAAGTGAGTGGATGGATCGGTGGGTGGATGGGTCGGTAAGTGGGTGGATGCATCGGTAAGTGGATGGATGCATCGATGGATGGGATGCGCCCACGCTGTCCTGTGCGCTCTGTCCCCTTGCATCCACGCCCACGGTTCTCCAAGCTCCGCAGAGATATTATGGCTTTGGGGTGCAGGATCCCCTTTGTATCTGCCTTATTCATGTTTTTCCCCGGATTCTTTTCTGGAGACACACTTGCAGCTCATCACGGGCTGTTTTAACGAGCAAGCGGTCACTTTTTCTAAACAATGGTTTCCACGTATTTTAACATTAAGATATTTATCTCTCGTTTCTTCCCTCTCCAATAGGCTAAGTGCTGGTTAACGTTCTTGACACTAAATCTTAGTGTTGACTATCGAAGAATGTATCCCCCGTGTCGGGTCTGTGTGTAGCTCCACCAGTGCACCTGTCCTGCCGGCGTGAGAGGGGCTCATTAAATTGTGTCTGCTGCGTGTCCCGTCCTCGGGCGAGCTTATGAAGAGGCATGATACAAGCTCCATTGGGTCCGCTTCAAAGCCGTCGCCTCTGTCCAGGAATGTGTGCACTGTACTCCACTTGTGCGAGGACGGGGTGCGCTGCTACATGTAGACCCCAGGCACTTTATCGGAGGCAGACCTATCGTACTTCAAGTGGCAGTTTAACGCTCGCCGCTGAGCTTTGTCATGATCGATAGGTCATTAGTTTGAATCCTGGTAAGGTTGACTCCGGCTTTCATCCTTTCGCGGTAGTTATTTATAGCTCTTAAAAGTAAGATATGAAGTGCTATATTAAAATAAGTCCAAGTACGTTGCCTGATTATCTGCTTTCAATCTGACCAGTGCAGTTTGTAATTTGTAGCCCTCAAGCCATCTCGGTCCTGAAGGGTCCCAGGTTACGGACTCGCACTGAGTTAAGAACACGGAATACAAGTTTTCAAACCAAAAATTGTTTCAAAATACCACAACAGCATTTGTTTATTCAAGTATGTTTACAGATTTTTATCCTTAGCTATTTAGCAAATATTGCCTGTACAAACTATTGTATGCCACATAATATATTACGTTTAAATGTAAAACATTACTAGCAAAATGCATTGCTCCTTCTAACAATACATGTTTTGTGACCTAAAAACTGTTTACAAATATTAATAACGCATTTGTTTATTCAAGTATGTTTACATAATTTTATTACCTTCGCTTTTTACATTACTACCTAACTGCAATGCTCCTTGTTAAAATACAACATTCCTGCCTCTTACAATGTTTACAAATATTAAAAAGCATTTGTTTAATTAACTATGTTTGCATATTTTTAAACATGAACTATTTAGCACAAATTTGCTGTTGGAAAAAAAAGTATAACACAAAAATGTTTCAATACTTTACAAAGGACTAAAAAAACAATTGCAGTGAAAAAAAAATACAATACAAAAGCGATATCGGTCATTTATTACATAAAATATTACAAACATACTGTATTATTACTATTATTTTTAAATAAAACAACAATATGGCGAGACCAATTGGCATGGCCAATGCTTGTTTTGTTTAACTATCTCCTTTGGCTTCAGAGGGGACATGTGATCAAAACCCATATTGCATACATGCCAACATTCGGAAGTAGGAAAGAGGGAGTTTTTAAAGGATAAATCAGGGGAACTCATTTTCTGCATTGACTTGCATTGAAATGCGGGTAATTTTAGAAAGCTATAATAAAGCCTTTTTTGGCTTTAAAAATTGGGAGACTCCCGCCTAAAGTGTGTTGGCACGTCTGATATTGTTGGCCTTTTCGTTATTAATACTGGCACAGGCACTCTACGGGATTTTGATTCCCGCCTCTACGTGTAACTCACACTTTTGATTTTCTTTCTTTATTTTGTATAAAGTTTTCTTAATCTTATTCTACTCTTTTTGATGAGACGGGCATCTACACTGTCAGTTGGGGGCAGCAGTGTGAGTGGGTGTGGGATTGGAGGGTTTGGGTGAAGTTAAAGTTGTTGATGTTTGAAAGCTGACAGCCAGGCATGTTAATGATTATAGCTACTGCACCGCCGACATATGCGATGATGAAGTTCATCACTATTATGAATTGTTTATAATCATGACTCCCTTCTTCATGATCTCAAATGATTAACTTTAAATATTACCTAGTTAACAATCTCCTAAAGGCGAGAAGAGTGCTATCATATTTGGATAGGCCCCACATTGACATGGTCTTCCTTCAAGAGACCCATTTACACCCATGTGGCGCTCAAGAATTTGCATCACAATAGGTCCCTTTTAGATATTTTTCATTGTATAGCTCGTACTATCGAGTGTTGCTATTCTTATTAGGAGGTCAGTTCCATTTACTCCTATAGAACTGGGACAGAGCGGAATTGTTTTCTCTGACTATGATCACGGTACTATATTTTACCCTCTGAGGTGATGCCCAGACTCAGTTAAATACTCGTAAATTGTAGTATCACATGATAAAGAGGCAATAATATGCAGTAAGTATGGTCAAGTGATAGGTAAGCTACGTTCCCAAATGGAGAGAAGGATAAAATTGCAGCTTTCACTGGCAGAAAGAGTTGCCATCATCAAGATGGTGGTGCTTCCTAAATTAATTTATTTGTTTAATACTGTATCAATTCAGCTAAATGTTTCCTTTTTTTCCACCCTGTCATCACTTTTGACCAGACTGATATGAGCGGGAAAGCGGCCTAGGGTCCAAAGGGACGTTATGACGAGACTGGTATTATGAAGTGCTAATGGGGCCCGACATAAGCAGATATCATCTTGTTGCCTAGGCTCAGTTTGCTGCATTTTGGTATACCCCAGAGATTTTTGCTCCATATCTTGTGATCAAGAAGGATCAAATTGAGGGCGTGGCCAGGGCGCACATGGAGTTGACTGCTTCCTAGTTCGGCTCCGGCACCCGCGGCCTGTAGATTGATTATCCTAGGACCCCCGGGCCTGGAACTGGTCAGGTGCAGGTCTGTAAGGTAGGAGGGGGCATAGTGAGTGCATTTACTCAGTGGCAGCCCCGGCACTTGGCTGGGATCCGGCCGAAGCACACATCAGCGGTGGGCCAAGACCGCGCCCAAGATGGCGGAGCAGGCATGAAGGGCTCGGCAAGGAGACAGTGAGATGGGCCAGCCCTGGGGGAACTTGAAATTTGCTGCTGCATGCCGATAAGTGGGCTACTCCCAGCGCTAGTACTCATGACTGCACCTGAGGCGAAAATGCGGTTGCGGTACAGTAAAAAGTGGACAGGAGCGGAGAGCTGACCCCGGAGGAATGCAGAGCTCACCCAGCAGGGCTGGAGGCCGGGCCCAGGGGTGAATTTGAATGTCAATGGGAGGTGACGGGGGACCAATGCTAAATGCCATACATGTGACCACACCCAGGAGAGCAGCTCAGGTCCAGCTAATCCGTGAATTAGTGGTGGCACAAGCCAGCCCAGGAGGACTCCTGGACCTGCCACAAGAACTGGAGATAACACTGCACCCCCACCCCAGGAGTGGGATTGGCGGGGCACATAGGGTGCATAGGTGGCTACACACCACTTCTGGGCGGACTGTACGGAGATGCCTAGTACTGTGGGGAGGTGGTGGAGCAGCCGGACCAATCCTTTAGCAGCAGATGTTGTGACCGGGTCTTCGGGGGATCCACAATTAGGGGATGGAATCCGGCACCCCACAACGTGAGATCCGAAAGGTGGTGTTGAGCAGAGCAGCACACCAGCTGTCTATTCCTGCTTAGGTGGAAAAGTGAGGAGTGCTGAAAGCAGACGGCTGGGAGTACAGTGGTAGGGGGAGAACAGGTGACTGCTGTGGTGTGCCATACGGACTCTCTGGTTCTTGGAGAAGACATCAGATAGTGGTTGGATTTCTGAGTAGCTCAGGAGCGAGTGGCCTCATGTTACACCGAGGAGGGAGAAATTGAGCCAAACCATGACTACCACCACACCTGGCTGAGAGTCAATTGTCGCATGTAATTGGATGAGGGTGCTTGAGCTCGGGGTCCCACCTGCGAGATCTATATTAGTGCTGCAACAGGTAAAATACTAGCCCAATCTCACATGTTCCTGTGCTCCTGTGTGGCGGGGCCTGTCGGTGGTGGCCCTAAATACAGTTCTTGGGTGGGGGCATGGGAGGAAACTGGAACACACACCGAGATGGTGTCCGAGGAAGTGACCATGGTGAGGCCAAAGGTGATCAAGACCCCGCATCAGGATCCACTGCACCATTCGGGAGCCGACCGGGACCCAAAGGCGAACCCACCATACGAACCCACCATACAGAATCTGGAGTCCCATAGAGCCACCATTCTAGCGGCTACAAGAGACAAAAAAAACGCCCTGGACTTCAAAATGATGCTGTCAATCAGGAGTTAAATCTACTCAAGACTGATTATAGGAACTTGGTGGACTGAATGGCTGAGACAGAATCTACACTGGCCCTCACCTGCCCAAAAGTGTCAGAACATACCATCTGACTACAAAAGCTTGAACGAGAAGTAGCTCGCTTGTAGGAGAGGGTGGAGGACTCAGAGTTGCTCTCGCCGTAACAATATTTGCCTGGTGGGAGTCCCAGAACGGGCGGAGGGCTCGAGTATAGACCTCTTTCTAGAGGAATGGCTGGCAGAGGTGGTGCTGGGGAGGAAACCTTCTAAATGGTTTAGCATTGAACATGCCAACAGGGTACCGGGCTGGCCACCACCTCCTTGAGGGTCTCCAAGAGCGATTGTAGCCAGATTGTTTAACTTCCGGGATCAAGATGTCATCCTCCAAATGGCATGCACACATGGCTCGTGGATAGTGGAGAAACAACCCATTAACATCTATCCAGACTATACGGTGCTGGTTCAAAGAGAGAGTCCTTTTTGCAGGTCAAACAACATCTGAGAGGCCTAGAGATCCGCTATGAGTTGTTGTTCCTTATGAAATTGAGGATCATTGACTAAAGATCGAACATACTTTTTAAACTTTGCAACAGAGGTCTGGGACTGACTTGAACAGAAGGGATACTAACTATCAATGGAAAGGGGTGATACCACTCAGCCCCAACCTTGGTAGGAACAGTGGCGGCGACGAAGAATGAGGAATCTGTCGCAAGCCACACCGATGAGGATACAGGCAGAGTCCGAGAGGCAAGAGTGGTGGTTGACCTCCACTGGGTGCTATGGCCAGAGTCCGAGAACAGATGGGTAGCATTGGCTTACGTGGGGAATGACTCAGCAGATGATAGGGGGTCCCGGGAGGCTGACCCGGGGGATGGGACACCGCACCAAGTTACACCAATGCCATCCAATGAGATCATCTGAAATGTGCATTTTCAAATGTGGCTGGGGCACTCTGGAGTCTACAATAGCCCACCTCATGTCTGCCTGGGAGGCAAGGAGTACTACTACAAGGTCACTGCCTGCCCGACATAGGGAACCTGTATTTACAGATTCCTAATGTTTGTGTTTTATTCAGACAATATACATGGGCGACGGACATACCGTGAATTGGTGTGGCAGACAGTTCAGGGCCGCAGCACAGTCAAGTAGAGAGGGGGTTTAGTTGGGATATTGATAATTGTTTAATGGTTTGCTGTAATATGGGCTCCCCACACTTTTGGGAGGGTTATTTACACCATGACGGACCAATGAAACACGGGAAGGAGGCACAAATGCATGCAGGATGAACCACCATATGCTTAAATTGCTGAGTTGGAATGTAAATGGCCTAGAGAACAAGATTAAAAGGGGACTGGTGGTGAAAGCTCTGGCTAGATATGCCGCTGATATGGTCTTCTTACCTGGAAACTCTTATGATAGGTAATAGGGGGACACTACTGGTCCGGGTAAAATACCTGATTCTTAGCAAGGCACTACTTATCTAGTGCAAGGGGCATTGCAGCTTTAATTAAGAGGTCTATGGCCTTTCACATGAAACAGACATGGTCGGTTGAGTTGAGGCGCTGTATTTGCGGTTTTGGGTGAATGGGAGGGTGAACAACTGGCTTTGGTCAATGTTTATGTTTCTCTGGGACTTCAAGTGGATGCACTGGCATATTTAGGCAAGCTGCTCACTGAGCTGTTGGAGTCTACCACAGTGGTGGGGGGCTATATCAATATGATGTTAGATGACCAGCTGGATAGAGCACAATATACATCAGATAGGCCCTGGGAAACTGGACCACTTCCTCCAAGCCGTAGGTACGGGGATGTTTGGAGGGAACTATATGGGGCCCTTAGGTGCTACTCCTCTTACTCCAGGGCCCATGATACCTACTCCCGTATTGACTTCTTTTTCACTCCCATGGTGTCTATTCATAGGTTCATAGATGCGAATTATAAAGCGAAAGAGATCTCTGACAATTCCCCACTTGCCGTAACGATGGACTCACCTCATAAACGAGGTCAGAGTGAGTTGCAAATGGCAACATGGAGACTCATAAGTGAGAAAGAAGTGACTTGATTAGCAGTCAGCCTCGATCCAATGCTTTGAAGAAAATGCTAAGTTGGTATGGGAAGCTGCCACAGTATGGGAGGCGTATAAGGCCAGTAGGTGATTATCGCTGTGAAGGCAGGTGACAGACGTAAACAGAAGGTACACTGTACAGAATTAGAGAGGGACCCGCACCATAGCACCATTTGGAGGATGAACACACACTACACCCATCGGCTGAAGCAAAGGCACGCCTCCTTGGAAAGATGGAGGAATATCACTCCATAACAACATTGACATTGGCATGGCTCAGGAAGCGGGACCAAGGTAGACACTATCTAAAGGCAATTTAGGGCTACAATACTATCGCAGAGACAATGGCAGCCTTCGTGACAGACTTCTATGGCAGTAAGATACAGCCTGAAGTGGAAGATATGCGTAGCTTTGCCCGGGATTGCCCTTTTTGGAGGCTTGATCGACAGAAAGCGTGTGCCTTGAAGGAGGACCTTACTGTTGGGGAGGTGCAAACGGCACTTACCAAATTACAGCCTGGGAAAACACCGGGCCCCAATGGGCTACTAGCGGAATTCCTCAAGAAGGTAGCTAATATAGTGACACTACACTGTCTAAGGTACTGGTGAATGGTTTGCAGAAACTGATCCTGGATTTGGTGCATACAGACCAAAATGGTTTAATGCAACGTAGATCAACTAGGCTCAATTTTTTTTGTCTTCACAACAACATCACCACAGCCAAGCACGTAGAGCTTCCACCGATGGTGGTATCACTGGACGTGAATAAAGCATTTGACTCAGTGGAATGGCCATTCCTTTTTGCCTTCTTAGAAAAAATGGGCATTGGGCCCAAATTCAGACTATGGGTTGGTCTACTCTATGGTGCACCAAGGGCCAGAGTTAAAATAAATAGAATTATTTCCCAGGAGTTCCCTATTGGCCTGGGGACTCAACAAGGCTGCCCCTATGCTATTTACCTTGGCGATAGAGGCACTGGCATAGTGGATCCGGGGGAACGCACAAGTTTGGGGCTGGCGGTGGGGAGACACCTGGGATGAAAAGATATGGCTATGTGCTGAAGAGGTCCTTTTCTACTTTGCGGAACCAGAGCAGTCAGTGGCAGGGGTGGGGGAGATATACATAGGATATATGGAAGATATTCAGGATTAGGTATCAACTAGGAGAAATCATTTCTGTTCCCTCTTGGTACATGGGAAGCTCGAGAAGCTCTCCCCATGCCTCTTAGAGTGGTAATTGATCGATTCCGTACCTGGGTCTCTGGATCTGCAGGGATGGACCCACTCCCTACAAAAACAACTTAGACCCGCTGCTGCATCGACTCAAAACTGACACAACGCATTGGAGGGCACTCCCCCTCTCTCTGATGGGTAGGGCGGCACTGTTTAGGATGATTAATCTGCCTAAACTCAATTATGTCCTACAGAACAGTCCCCATCGGATACCAGAGACCTTATTCCGTAAGATTAGCAGCTGAGTGAGGACCCTGTTGTGGCTGGATGGACCGCCACGAGTGTCACTCCTCAGTCTCCAAAGGTCTTCGTATGATGGCGGAATAGCATTACCAGGTGTTCACAATTATTGTGCAGCTGCTCAGGCCAGCATTGTTAATGAGTTGGCATTTGCAGCACCAGAGGATCCAGCATATCAACATGACTGATATGCCCTACGAGTGAAGGGATATCTTCATGTCCTCTGTGGTGGTACAATCAACCCCGACGTCCTAGAAGCGACCCAGCGGCCAAGGCGGTGTGTAGAATATGGATCACCCTTTTGAAGGAAATGGGCTGGGGAATGAAATTGGCTCCCCATTGTGGGTGGGCACGAAATCTGGGGCAGTGCCGATCATGCAGGGCCATAGAGGATGGGACTTCATCGGCCGCTCCATGATGTATGGTAAGCGAACGGTGTGGTGTCGTTCACACATCTTAGATAGGAATACAATATGGCACCCTTCCAATTTTTTTATATACTACCAATTGAGACATCTCCTGAGGGGAAGGCTGCATCAGATGAGGACACTAAAGAGGAGTCTCCCTTAGAGCGACGACTCCTAGGTGATCATATGACAATCAAAGCAATCTCATAAGACCCTCATGAACAACACACAGGGGAACTGACCCATTTGCGGCCGCCCTGCCAAGTACCATGCATCAGGCATTAGTGTAACACATTTTAATGTGGTGGTCCGCATCACCACACTGAAATGGAAAATCACGCATTATAGCGCCTCCTCAGCTATCGAGTGGAGCGCCGTTATATTGCACATCGACTGAGCTGCTGTGACTGAGCGCAGTATGCGCTGCTCCCGGCAGGCTAAGGGGGCTGGCTCAAGATCTGCTCAGTGCTCGCAGCTTTGTGAGTACTGCTACAATGTATCTAAGTTGTAATAACAGAGACACATCCCTGGGCCGACACATGCACAAAACTTAAAGTGATGTTGCATTCAGTGCGGCCCGATTGCTTGACTAGTAAGAAGACAGTGAGTGGGTTTATTTAGAGGCACGGGGCCATATTATCAAGAACGGCGCAAACATTATTGCCGCTTTACCGGCAGGAAACTGCCGCTAAAGCGGCAATAAGGGGCTTGATAATATGCCCTATAGAATTCCAATAGAAGCCCAGGTTTGATGTCCTTGACACCAGAACCTGGGCTTCTATTGGAATTCTATAGGGCATATTATCAAGCCCTTTATCGCCGCTTTAGCGGAAGTTTCCTGCCGGTAAAGCGGCGATAATGTTTGCGACGTTCTTGATAATAGGGCAGTGCCGTCGTGGAGTGAGTCACGGGCCCGTCCTGCTGCCGGCATTTAATTAAGTTAGTTTGGGCTGCTGTGCTTCCTCTGGGCAAGTCAAATGCGCAGCTCCAGTCCAACCTCGCAGCTCGCACTGCAGGCATACTGTGGGGATCATGAGGTGGTCAGATCAATTCTCGCCAGCACTGGCGGCGTGCACTATCTTGCTGTCGTCTCAGTTCTGGGTTGTTGCTTTGCTCACTGCTGCCGGTAAAGAATGGAATCCAATCTGAATGGGATTCCTCCCCTGCGACTCCACCCATGCCCAGAGCGGCTGACTCAGTTGGAGTCACTGAGGCGGGCCAGTCGCCGTTGAACAGAGTGGGTGCATCAAATATAGCTCTAATCTGCTCACCGTACATATGACGGGCCGCTGCGGCCTGGCGGTATCACATCACGGAAGCGGGAGGGCCCAATCCAAGCCCACGAGGCTGTAACACCAGCAAGGAGTCATCTGCATCATGAATCATCAGTAAGTGCTTCAGAGTGAGAGTTGGTATTAATATTAAAGTAAACACGTCTCTGACTGTGATAAATATTACTTGTGTTAGACTGAGCCATCATGACTCCAGTGCCCAGCTGACTCTCATGTTATAGCAGGCACGCCGGGGCAGTCGGCCACTCAACTATTGATTTTTATACTGCAGGTCTCAGTGTCTTTCTGAAATAATGAAATCAGAAAAATAAGGGGAGAAAGAGGGATATGCTAGGTCCACCCTCCAAAAATGATCAAGAATTACAAAACACCGAAATCTCGGTTATGGAAACCTAGCCAGTTTTTTCAGAAAATTAAATTTACTAATATAAGATTCAGAAAAAATAGTTAGTAAAGGAAAAATGTCCTTTCTTGAGTCCCCTCACTCACCATGGTTTCCCATGGTGACATGCTTCATCATAGGGGCCATCCCAACCCGCTACGGGCTGAGGCGTGCTACGACTTGCGACACTACGTAGGAGCACTACTTGTGAGTGACTAGGTGTGGTGCAGTGATGGGGGTGGAGTGGGTGAGACTAAAAATATCTAGCTAGTGGGCAAAAGGAATTTATTCAGGCTCCTAGCCGATATATTAAAAACGGGGTTGGTCGCTAGGGTGTCTGTTTTTAATTAGTCAGGGGTCCCTAGTGAACGTCAACTAGTTTCGAGCTACCCCAGTGCTCTTCTTCAGGACAAACAGGGTCCAGCCCTGTTTAGTACCACTCCAAAGTGACCTAAGGATAGGAAAAAATGCTGCAAAATACTAGCAGGCAAGATTTAATACATACAGTACTTTGATCACGTAGTATCTGTAATAGAGAAAGGATAAAAAACATTATCAAGTACAGCCTATGTACTGTATAGGTAGTTATTGAAACCATGTTGATACTGATCATTTGAATCTAAAACAGAAAACGGCATACGAGACCTACTTCATGCTATGTAGGTAAGTGAAAACGCCATGCTGCACATTAACTACATATAATCAGACACTCACTGCTGGTGTGTGTTGTTAAGAGCTCTCCCATAAGATCCTTGTGTGGTTATGAGAGCTATCGGCATCTCAATAGTCATATTATACTATAGGGCCAGCTTAGTTTAAACACAAAAAACTAAAAACCAAAAAAGGAATACCACATGACATTACCCTTGGTGAGTAGATTGTCAGTAATCTGAGATATGCCAGGCAATTAGGTGAATGCTTATTTGCCAGGAAATAGAATGAAATGAAAGAGCATAAACCTAGAAAAACATACTAATATACACAGACAAAACAATATGACAAAGAAAATACAGTGACATAATAAAACACATACTAATTATGGAGCAACAATGTGCTTCATGGTCTGAGAGGGGCTGGAGAGATCATCGCCACTGTAGGAGAAAGGAAAAAACAAAGCGATAATGAAAGCTTTGTAGCAAAAAAAGAGGGGGTGAGTTGCACTGTGAGAGGCCCTGCTGTCTGCCCAGTCCGGTGCTGTGGAGAGAATAACTTACTTGAGAATGAAAACTGCTCCGGCTGTTGCCTGCTTCCTCCCGACCGCATATTAACAAGTGAGTCCCTACTGCTTGTTTTTAAAGGGTGTTTTCCCGCCAATTCATGTTTAGGAGACTAGAGCGGAAACTAAAGAACAAAATGGCCGCCTTCTAAGGCTCAATGTGGCTGCCATTTTGGGAAGGTAAAATACTCGTTAGTGCCTATTGGGAAGGGTATAAGGTGATTAGAGGCAATACAAAGGTGATGAACAAATACATACAATGTGCCTCACAATGATATACAAAAGAGGTCTAATACGAGTTCCTATCAATATGGGAAGGTAAAATACTCGTTAGTGCCTAATGATAAGAGTATAAGGTGATTAGAGGCTAAACAAGGAAGACAAACAAATACATACAATGAGCCTCACAATGATATACAAAAGAGGTCTAATACGAGTGCTTATTGTTGAATCACTAAGGTGATTAAGACGTACTCATATAAAACAAACATACAGATGAATGCTGTATTTTCACTCCCTGAAAAAGTGTTTGATTATGAACAGAGAGTAATTGCAACTGATCGACTGACTCTTAGCGTGTCATATATAGGGTGATTGGTATTTGCTCAGGAGTTTCCCAATAGATGTAATGCCAGAGGAGATTGATAGCTTGACCTCGGGTTAAGAGGGAATTTGATCAGATGACTTTTCTAATTGCAGGGTGACTGGTATTCTTTCAAAAACATACCCCTTAGATGTAATGTCAGAGGAGACTGTTATTTAGAGAACTGACCCCACGGAATATTATCATTCAAGCCTTGAGTGTCTGTACATAATTTAAAAACCCAGCGTTG
The DNA here is from genome assembly GCA_963921515.1 of Calotriton arnoldi. Taxonomy (NCBI): domain Eukaryota; kingdom Metazoa; phylum Chordata; class Amphibia; order Caudata; family Salamandridae; genus Calotriton; species Calotriton arnoldi. The sequence continues at coordinate 87,792 of CAWUFW010019361.1, forward strand.
TTCTCTCTCTAGAAGTCGCTGTTCGAGATTGTCATTACATTTGATATGTTCCAGGACCACCCACCTCATGTCGTTAGGTGTATGTTGTTTTTCGATAAAATGGGTTGACATTTTTGTTGTCGCCCGCTTGCACCTGATGTTACTACGGTGCTCCACAATCCTAGTACTGACTTTTCGTGTAGTCATGCCTACGTAGTGGAGATTACAGGTGCAGGTAATCAGATATACCACACCTGTGGTGTTACAATTAGTGAAACTGCGGAGTTCCCATGTCATTTGATTGTTAAATGTCACTCTTTTAGTTGCTGACGTGAGGTGACATACGCTGCAGTTACTACACGGGTAATGTCCTGTAGGCAGAGTTTGTAGGATTCTTTGTCCATCAGATTTGGTATTAATCTTGGGACGAGTGTGGACAAAGTAGTTCTTAAGGTTTTTTCCTTTTCTGTGACTGAACATTGGTTTGGGTATGTCTAGGTTGGCACTGTTCAGTGTCCACCAGTGTTTTTTGATTATTTTAGACACCTTGTTAGATGCTATGTTATAAGTTGTTATACATATTGGTCTCTTTTCTTGTGTGTTTTTATTTAGTCTGGGTTCAAGGAGGGAATCTCTGTTGTTATTGCTCGCTCTTTTCTTGGCTGCTGATATGAGGTGCTTAGGATACTGCCTGGCTGTCAATTTCTCCGCCAAATCCTTTGCTTGGGTATAGTAATCCGTTTTCTCAGTACAATTTCTTCTTAGACGTAGAAATTGACCGAAAGGTAAATTGTCTTTTAGTTGTTTGGGATGAAAACTATCGTAAATCAAAAGACAATTTCTTGCAGTCGGTTTGAAATGCGTGGTTGTGGTCAGGCTACCTTGGTTCGCTGTGATGTTAAGGTCCAGAAAGACCACTTGGGACCTGCTCATAGTGTTGGTGAACTTTAAAAATGGATCCTGTAGGTTCAACCAATTAATGAAACTGGTGGCCTCGGTCTCATTGCCTTCCCAAATCACAAAAACATCGTCAATGTAACGTCTCCATACTTTTAAATTGTTGAAGTACGGATTGTGAGGATTTAGGATCTTCTGTTTCTCAAGGTGGTGGACATAGAGACCTGCCACACTCGGCGCGAAAGTGCTTCCCATGCTAGTTCCGTGCACTTGACGGTACAACGTATCTTCAAATCTGAAGTAGTTCTCAGTTAGGGCCAGACGGCAGCATTCTAAGACCTCGTGTCTTGGTGTGTGGTATATCCAGGAATTCTCGAAGAGTACTTCTTCAAGGATTTGCAGGGTTTCCTTATGCGGTAGACTTGTGTATAAACTTTCAACATCAAGTCCCATCAGGATATTGATTTCTGGGTCAAATGGTAGATCTTGTAAAAGGCATAGGACAGCTTTTGTATCCTGTAGGTATGTGTTAGTACCCTGTACTATAGGTCTTAAAAAAGCATCAGCAAACTTTGAGAGGGGTTCAAGAATTGAACCTATGCCCGATACTATTGGTCTCCCAGGAGGACTGTCCATAGATTTATGAATCTTTGGGATAGTATAAAAGTAAGGGATCGTGGGTTTTTGTTTTCCAAAAAATCTCCTTCTTTTTGGTTATCCAACCATTTGCAGTAGATTCTTCCACTAGATAGGCAATCTCCACGCGTAAGCGTTCTGTAGGTTCTTCTTTTATTTTGACATAGTTTCTTGCGTCTGCCAATAGTTTGAGGCACACTTCTCGGTACGTCGTGGTATTCTGCAGAACTATGGCGCCGCCTTTGTCTGCTGGTTTTATGGTAACTTTTTTCTCCAAGGCTAGCTGTTGTATAGCCTCATGTTCCTTTTTACTTGTATTATGGTAGGTTGTTATAGACCTAGGGTCTATTTCAGATACTTCCTTCATGACAGCTTTTTCGAAGGCCAACAGTTCCACAGGGAGGCTCACTGAAGGTGGTACAAAGTTGGATTTCTTGTGGAGACCTGTGTCGCTTTCCAAATCACTAGTGGGAGGTTTATCTTTGAAAAAAACTTGAAGTTTGATTTTCCTAATGAATTCATTGACTTCGCTACAGAGTCTAAATTTGTCCAGAGTAGGAGTTGGTACGTAGCTCAGACCTTTCTCTAAGACTGTTATTTGTGTGGTAGTTAGGTTGATATCCGACAGATTTACCACTAAACTAGGTTGTTGCTGGTTGTTGGGTTGTCTGGTGGACCCATACTCCTGGTATGGCTCCTGGAGGTTTCCAGGGGTTGAGCCCATTGGACCTGTTGGGTTCTTCTTGATTTTCCCCTCTGTGGGCCCTTGCCTCTTCCTAAAAAAGAATGATTTTCGGGGGTGTTTGGTTGTGCTTGATCCCATGGCGTGTGGGATTGATATTGATACGGATGTTGGTGGAAGGGGGTGGTGGTCCGTAGAAAAAGGCGGTGGGCCTCCATATGGTGGTGGTCCTTGGTATGTAGGCCAGCCATAATTATATCCTCCCCGATTCCTCATGCGTCCGCCACGTACTCGCCTGTTCCTATTTCTGTTCTGTTGGTTGGGGCTCCCATCTGAGTTGTCTGAACCAGTATCTGATCCATCACTGTCAGTGTTATACCCCGCGTTTCTCCCTGACGGGATATATCCTTCCTTTGTGTAGGGGTAAGCTTTTTCATGTGAGAAGGATTTCTGGTCTTTCTTGAATTTGGTATATTTTGTGTCCTTCAGGGTTATTTCAAAGTCTGTCATTGATTTGTTAAGTTCTTCCAGGCGTTTCTTAAGCTCTGTAACCCCTTGGAAGGTCTTTAGGCGAATTTCTAGTGTTTGGATCTCTCCTTTCATTTCCTCCGATAAACGTGCAGCCGTCTTGATGATAAGGACCAGCCAGTCCCTTTTGCAGTGCCAGGAAATAAGCGACCAATCCTTTTTAAAAATTTTGTCTTGCTGGAATATGAAAGGCTCATTGTGTACAATCAATCCTCGTGGGGCAGTATTGGATCTTAAATACTCAGTCATCATGATACCATGGACTAAGGTTTTAATTTGATTCCTTTTTAATTCCGATAATTCATCCCAACATTGGTTAGATTCGTCTGAGTCTCTATGTGACGCCCCTGCTAATGGAAGCATTGAGGCAATTGTTCTTTCAATTTCCTCTTCTGAGAATGTGAGTCCAGTGATTTCAGCCATTTTATCAAGAAGGTTATTTTTTATTTTAAAAAAGGTAGTGTCAAGGGTAAACCTCAGGAAGGATATAACTCCCACAGCTGGGCGCTGTAGATCACAAAATCAGAAAAATAAGGGGAGAAAGAGGGATATGCTAGGTCCACCCTCCAAAAATGATCAAGAATTACAAAACACCGAAATCTCGGTTATGGAAACCTAGCCAGTTTTTTCAGAAAATTAAATTTACTAATATAAGATTCAGAAAAAATAGTTAGTAAAGGAAAAATGTCCTTTCTTGAGTCCCCTCACTCACCATGGTTTCCCATGGTGACATGCTTCATCATAGGGGCCATCCCAACCCGCTACGGGCTGAGGCGTGCTACGACTTGCGACACTACGTAGGAGCACTACTTGTGAGTGACTATGTGTGGTGCAGTGATGGGGGTGGAGTGGGTGAGACTAAAAATATCTAGCTAGTGGGCAAAAGGAATTTATTCAGGCTCCTAGCCGATATATTAAAAACGGGGTTGGTCGCTAGGGTGTCTGTTTTTAATTAGTCAGGGGTCCCTAGTGAACGTCAACTAGTTTTGAGCTACCCCAGTGCTCTTCTTCAGGACAAACAGGGTCCAGCCCTGTTTAGTACCACTCCAAAGTGACCTAAGGATAGGAAAAAATGCTGCAAAATACTAGCAGGCAAGATTTAATACATACAGTACTTTGATCACGTAGTATCTGTAATAGAGAAAGGATAAAAAACATTATCAAGTACAGTCTATGTACTGTATAGGTAGTTATTGAAACCATGTTGATACTGATCATTTGAATCTAAAACAGAAAACGGCATACGAGACCTACTTCATGCTATGCAGGTAAGTGAAAACGCCATGCTGCACATTAACTACATATAATCAGACACTCACTGCTGGTGTGTGTTGTTAAGAGCTCTCCCATAAGATCCTTGTGTGGTTATGAGAGCTATCGGCATCTCAATAGTCATATTATACTATAGGGCCAGCTTAGTTTAAACACAAAAACTAAAAACCAAAAAGGAATACCACATGACATTACCCTTGGTGAGTAGATTGTCAGTAATCTGAGACATGCCAGGCAATTAGGTGAATGCTTATTTGCCAGGAAATAGAATGAAATGAAAGAGCATAAACCTAGAAAAACATACTAATATACACAGACAAAACAATATGACAAAGAAAATACAGTGACATAATAAAACACATACTAATTATGGAGCAACAATGTGCTTCATGGTCTGAGAGGGGCTGGAGAGATCATCGCCACTGTAGGAGAAAGGAAAAAACAAAGCGATAATGAAAGCTTTGTAGCAAAAAAAGAGGGGGGTGAGTTGCACTGTGAGAGGCCCTGCTGTCTGCCCAGTCCGGTGCTGTGGAGAGAATAACTTACTTGAGAATGAAAACTGCTCCGGCTGTTGCCTGCTTCCCTCCCGACCGCATAAAATGGGTTGACATTTTTGTTGTCGCCCGCTTGCACCTGATGTTACTACGGTGCTCCACAATCCTAGTACTGACTTTTCGTGTAGTCATGCCTACGTAGTGGAGATTACAGGTGCAGGTAATCAGATATACCACACCTGTGGTGTTACAATTAGTGAAACTGCGGAGTTCCCATGTCATTTGATTGTTAAATGTCACTCTTTTAGTTGCTGACGTGAGGTGACATACGCTGCAGTTATTACACGGGTAATGTCCTGTAGGCAGAGTTTGTAGGATTCTTTGTCCATCAGATTTGGTATTAATCTTGGGACGAGTGTGGACAAAGTAGTTCTTAAGGTTTTTTCCTTTTCTGTGACTGAACATTGGTTTGGGTATGTCTAGGTTGGCACTGTTCAGTGTCCGCCAGTGTTTTTTGATTATTTTAGACACCTTGTTAGATGCTATGTTATAAGTTGTTATACATATTGGTCTCTTTTCTTGTGTGTTTTTATTTAGTCTGGGTTCAAGGAGGGAATCTCTGTTGTTATTGCTCGCTCTTTTCTTGGCTGCTGATATGAGGTGCTCAGGATACTGCCTGGCTGTCAATTTCTCCGCCAAATCCTTTGCTTGGGTATAGTAATCCGTTTTCTCAGTACAATTTCTTCTTAGACGTAGAAATTGACCGAAAGGTAAATTGTCTTTTAGTTGTTTGGGATGAAAACTATCGTAAATCAAAAGACAATTTCTTGCAGTCGGTTTGAAATGCGTGGTTGTGGTCAGGCTACCTTGGTTCGCTGTGATGTTAAGGTCCAGAAAGACCACTTGGGACCTGCTCATAGTGTTGGTGAACTTTAAAAATGGATCCTGTAGGTTCAACCAATTAATGAAACTGGTGGCCTCGGTCTCATTGCCTTCCCAAATCACAAAAACATCGTCAATGTAACGTCTCCATACTTTTAAATTGTTGAAGTACGGATTGTGAGGATTTAGGATCTTCTGTTTCTCAAGGTGGTGGACATAGAGACCTGCCACACTCGGCGCGAAAGTGCTTCCCATGCTAGTTCCGTGCACTTGACGGTACAACGTATCTTCAAATCTGAAGTAGTTCTCAGTTAGGGCCAGACGGCAGCATTCTAAGACCACGTGTCTTGGTGTGTGGTATATCCAGGAATTCTCGAAGAGTACTTCTTCAAGGATTTGCAGGGTTTCCTTATGCGGTAGACTTGTGTATAAACTTTCAACATCAAGTCCCATCAGGATATTGATTTCTGGGTCAAAGGGTAGATCTTGTAAAAGGCATAGGACAGCTTTTGTATCCTGTAGGTATGTGTTAGTACCCTGTACTATAGGTCTTAAAAAGCATCAGCAAACTTTGAGAGGGGTTCAAGAATTGAACCTATGCCCGATAGTATTGGTCTCCCAGGAGGACTGTCCATAGATTTATGAATCTTTGGGATAGTATAAAAGTAAGGGATCGTGGGTTTTTGTTTTCCAAAAATCTCCTTCTTTTTTGGTTATCCAACCATTTGCAGTAGATTCTTCCACTAGATAGGCAATCTCCACGCGGTCAAGCTATCAATCTCCTCTGGCATTACATCTATTGGGAAACTCCTGAGCAAATACCAATCACCCTATATATGACACGCTAAGAGTCAGTCGATCAGTTGCAATTACTCTCTGTTCATAATCAAACACTTTTTCAGGGAGTGAAAATACAGCATTCATCTGTATGTTTGTTTTATATGAGTACGTCTTAATCACCTTAGTGATTCAACAATAGGCACTCGTATTAGACCTCTTTTGTATATCATTGTGAGGCTCATTGTATGTATTTGTTTGTCTTCCTTGTTTAGCCTCTAATCACCTTATACTCTTATCATTAGGCACTAACGAGTATTTTACCTTCCCATAATGATAGGAACTCGTATTAGACCTCTTTTGTATATCATTGTGAGGCACATTGTATGTATTTGTTCATCACCTTTGTATTGCCTCTAATCACCTTATACCCTTCCCAATAGGCACTAACGAGTATTTTACCTTCCCAAAATGGCAGCCACATTGAGCCATAGAAGGCGGCCATTTTGTTCTTTAGTTTCCGCTCTAGTCTCCTAAACATGAATCGGCGGGAAAACACCCTTTAAAAACAAGCAGTAGGGACTCACTTGTTAATATGCGGTCGGGAGGGAAGCAGGCAACAGCCGGAGCAGTTTTCATTCTCAAGTAAGTTATTCTCTCCACAGCACCGGACTGGGCAGACAGCAGGGCCTCTCACAGTGCAACTCACCCCCTCTTTTTTGCTACAAAGCTTTCATTATCGCTTTGTTTTTTCCTTTCTCCTACAGTGGCGATGATCTCTCCAGCCCCTCTCAGACCATGAAGCACATTGTTGCTCCATAATTAGTATGTGTTTTATTATGTCACTGTATTTTCTTTGTCATATTGTTTTGTCTGTGAATATTAGTATGTTTTTCTGGGTTTATGCTCTTTCCTTTCATTCTATTTCCTGGCAAATAAGCATTCACCTAATTGCCTGGCATGTCTCAGATTACTGACAATCTACTCACCAAGGGTAATGTCATGTGGTATTCCTTTTTTGGTTTTTAGTTTTTTGTGTTTAAACTAAGCTGGCCCTATAGTATAATATGACTATTGAGATGCCGATAGCTCTCATAACCACACAAGGATCTTATGGGAGAGCTCTTAACAACACACACCAGCAGTGTGTGTCTGATTATATGTAGTTAATGTGCAGCATGGCGTTTTCACTTACCTACATAGCATGAAGTAGGTCTCGTATGCCGTTTTCTGTTTTAGATTCAAATGATCAGTATCAACATGGTTTCAATAACTACCTATACAGTACATAGACTGTACTTGATAATGTTTTTTATCCTTTCTCTATTACAGATACTACGTGATCAAAGTACTGTATGTATTAAATCTTGCCTGCTAGTATTTTGCAGCATTTTTTCCTATCCTTAGGTCACTTTGGAGTGGTACTAAACAGGGCTGGACCCTGTTTGTCCTGAAGAAGAGCACTGGGGTAGCTCGAAACTAGTTGACGTTCACTAGGGACCCCTGACTAATTAAAAACCGACACCCTAGCGACCAACCCCGTTTTTAATATATCGGCTAGGAGCCTGAATAAATTCCTTTTGCCCACTAGCTAGATATTTTTAGTCTCACCCACTCCACCCCCATCACTGCACCACACATAGTCACTCACAAGTAGTGCTCCTACGTAGTGTCGCAAGTCGTAGCACGCCTCAGCCCGTAGCGGGTTGGGATGGCCCCTATGATGAAGCATGTCACCATGGGAAACCATGGTGAGTGAGGGGACTCAAGAAAGGACATTTTTCCTTTACTAACTATTTTTTCTGAATCTTATATTAGTAAATTTAATTTTCTGAAAAAACTGGCTAGGTTTCAATAACCGAGATTTCGGTGTTTTGTAATTCTTTCTGAAATAATGTACAGTCGGAGGGGCTCAGCACAGCCGGGCTGTGACTTAGGCTAACGTATGCCTCAGTCAGCCTCTCCTGAGGCTTGCTCCCCTAACAGTACGATCATGTTACAAAGGCACTAATTTAGTGGGCTCATCTATTTCTGATGCTTTGCAGCAGTTAACTTCTTAGAGTTTCTCGTTCCTCAAATGGGTGTAATTTGTGATATTTATATGTTTCCCTCATCTTTATAGCTTGATTTTGCTCGCAAGAAAGTGTCACTCATAGTCATTGAAATGTCACTTATAATTACACTGAAATTATGAAAATGTCACACATAGCAATCTGAAACCTTGGCAGCTATATTGCGGGTGAAATGGCAGGCGGATGTGGTCAGCTTGGAGGATGACGAGTGGCAGGAGCAGCTACAGTTTCTGTGGGAGGTGGCCATACAGGCATGATTCCATTTAATTCAATTTAAAATCCTTTATAGAATATACTTGGAGGAAAGTGCCCCTTTTTGCAAGGTTACCCCCACTTTTGCCTGACCTCTGATGCAGCCTGACTTGATGTGCCTGGCTCCCTGGCAACCAGGTTCCCAGTGCCTGTGTTCTTTCCCAAGACAGTACCTTTGTAACTACAATTGGCACATCCCTGGCCACAGGTAAGCCCCTTGTAAAAGTTACCATGGGTACAAAGGGCACTATGACCAGGAAAGGCCTCTAAGGGCTGCAGCACCTATTGTGCCACCCTTAATTTGATTTGATTTGTACATTTGTAAAGCGCACGATTGCCCAGGGGCGTCTTGGCGCTACAGACAGGTGGGTCAAGTAAGGTTGCCAGAATGATGTGCAGATCCTATTAATTGGAAAAGAGCCAGGTTTTCAGCGCCTTTCTGAAAGATAGAAGTGTGGGGCTGCTCTTTATGGCAACCGGGAGTAAGTGCCATGTCTTGATTGTCCCTAACAGGAAGCTTCTTCCCCCCCAGAGTGCTTTCTCAAACCTGGGTGTTTGCAGAAGTTTGCTCTGTGCGGATCTTAGACTTCTAGACGGTGCATACCATTTCAGATGAGTCCTCAGGAATTGAGGCCCGGCGCCATGTAGTGCTTTATAGGCAAGGCATTGGGATTTAAACTTAATCCTCTTGTCCATCGGGAGCCAGTGTAGGGCTCTTAAACCATGGGAGACTGGCTCAAACCTGGGGATATCCAATACTAATATGGCTGCCTCATTTTTGCAGGTGCCGCAACCTTTGTAGACACTGAGATTGGATCCCCATGTACAGGGTGTCGCCGTAGTCCAACCTGGACAAGGCTAGTGCTGTAACCAGAGTTATTAGGGAGTCAGGTGGGATGAATGGATGAATTTTCCTGATCGTTTTTAGGATGAACCAAATGGTTGAGGAAAGGGTATTGATCTGACTGTTGAATGTCAGTTTATCATCGAAGATGAATCATAGATTTTTGACTTTAGGCACTGGGACTGGGCAGTTGCCCAAACTGGCGGGCTACCATCTAAGTGACCAAAAAGAAGAATCAGAGCCCAGCAGCAAGACCTCAGTCTTTCCGCTGTTCAACTTTAAACAGTTAGACTGCATCCACAGGTTAACCTGTGTCATGCAGCTTCTGACTCCTCCAAGTTGCTTGAGACTGACACCACCAACTGGGTGTCGTCAGCGTCAGAGACCACTGAGAACCCAAACTCCCTGATGATTTCAGCCAGAGGAGTCACATATACATTGAAAAGTGTGGGGCTCAACGACGAGCCCTATGGCACACCACAAGGAAGTTTGAAAGGCTCGGAAGAAAAGGCCCCGGCTTCCACTGAGAAAGTCCTATTGGCAAGAAAAGATGACAGTGGCATGAGGGCGGTGCCTCTGATCCCCAACTGAGATAGCCTACTGGCTAATATTTCATGGTTCACAGTGTCGAAGGCCGCTGATAGATCTAACAAAATAAAGGAGGCCTTATTCCCTGTGTCTGGTATCGCTCTTACTTCCTCTGCAGCCATGACCAGAGCTGTCTCCGTTCCATGCCCCTCCCGGAACCCGTACTGGGAGGGATCTAGGAGATTCCTGGCGGTAATAAATGCAGTAAGCTTGGCATTTAGTATTTTCTCCAGTACCTTAGCTGGAAATGGTAGTCTGGAGATGGGTCTCTGGTGAGCAGTCAAAATATCGAAAATAAAATATCGAAATACAATAATATCGAAGTTAAAATATCGAAGGGACAGAATATAGATGTGAAGAATATCGATGGACAGAATATCGACCCTAAGGTAAGTAATATCGAATTTTTTAATAACGATGTAAATAATATCGAAGTTAGTAATATCGAAATCAAATAGATCGATGTTACTAATATCGATGTTACTAATATCGATATTTGTATTATTGTTATGTATTTTGTTATGTTTTTAGTATGTATGTGTTATATTGTTTTTGTTAAGTGTTCTACTTGTTTAAAAATATATGCACACAATTTTTATATGTTAATACATTTTTTTTTTAAGTTTTTTTTTTTTTTTTGTACTGTAGCGGGTTGTGGGTTTATAGGGGAATAGGGTGGTAAGTAATTTAATTATACTAAATTAATTATTAATTTTTAGGAATTATAAATACATTTTAATTATTTTTTGCGTTTAAGTTCTGTAGCGGGTTGTGGGTTTATAGGGGACAGGGTGGGAAGTAATTTAATTGTAATTAAGTTATAATTTATTTTAATTAATTGGTATTGATAATTATATTATTGTTAATTAATTAATAATTGGTAATTAATTTGTATTAATTGGTTATTAATTTTTATTAATTGATTATCATGTAATTTAAATGTAATCAAGTAAAAATGTATTTTAATTAATTGTTATTGATAATTATATAATTGTTAATTAATTAATTGGTAATTAATTTTTATTAATTGATTAATTGATCATCATGTAATTTAAATGTAATTAACTTATAATTTATTTTAATTAATTGGTATTGATAATTATATTATTGTTAATTAATTGATAATTGGTAATCAATTATTATTAATTGGTAATTAATTATTATTAATTAGTTATTAATTTTTATTAATTGATTAATTGATCATTATGTTAAGTGTATTATTTTATCATTGGAGTTTGTTGTGCGTTTATAGTGGAATACTTTTGGAAGTAATTGAAATCTAATTAAGTAATTATTAAATTTATATTTGGGCATTGATAATTAATTTATTGGATATTAATTATTAATAGGTAATTTTTTTAAATTACAATTTTTTGGTTCTAAAAAATAATTTATTGTTGTTTTATCATTAATTGGTAATTAAATATTATTAAATATTATTTATTGATACATTAAATTAATATATTAAGAATTATTTATTAATTGATAATTAGGGGCCGATTCCGATCTCGGTCGGAGGCGCACCCAATACCATTCGGTCGGGAAAAAAGCCATGCGAATGCCTGTTTCCCGACCGATCCGTACAGCATACCGAACGAGTAAGTACGATGCGCACAACAGCACAGAATCCGGCCGAGTCGTACTCACCCAATCCAGGTCCTGTCCTCCGACCGAGGCGAATCCGGAAACGCAGAATCGAGTCGCACGGAAGGGAAAATGCAGCCCCGTCCGGCCGAACAAGTACGATGCGCTTTCCGTACGTGCCGAACCCGTCGCTACGCACGGCACGTCAAAGCATCCGGGAGAGGCGCACATAAGCTCCGATTCGCGCCACAACACGATCCACGGCTACGAGGCGAACACGCCAGCGACGAGGACGACGCGAAGCAACGAGAAAGACGAGCGACACGAACCAACCATGAATCCCTTCGTCCCGATCATACCAATATTATACATTTACTACCGGAACAGGCACGGACGCGTACGGCGCAGAAGGTAAGTCAGACACCAACCACAAAACACATACAACACGTACACGACACATCACACACACACAGAGGGATGCAGAATTTACTTACACCAGCAACAGCAGCACCATAGGGGCGGGATGCCCATCACCAATGCCACATATGCACACAGGGGCCTGAATGCGCACCACCACCCCTACCCAGGGGGCCGGATGCCAACCACCACTACCACCCTTAGCCAGGGGGTGCCAGATGCCCACCACCACTACCACCCTTACCCAGGGGGCTGGATGCCTACCACTACTACCACCCTTAGCCATGGGGGTGCCAGATGCCTACCACTACTACCACCCTAAGCCAGGGGGCTGGATGCCTACCACTACTACCACCCTTAGCCAGGGGGTGCCAGATGCCTACCACCACTACCACCCTTACCCAGGGGGGTCTGGATGCCTACCACTACTACCACCCTTAGCCATGGGGGTGCCAGATGCCTACCACAACTACCACCCTTACCCAGCGGGGGCTGGATGCCTACCACTACTACCACCCTTACCCAGGGGGTGCCAGATGCCTACCACTACTACCACCCTTACCCAGGGGGGTCTGGATGCCTACCACTACTACCACCCTTAGCCATGGGGGTGCCAGATGCCTACCACTACTACCACCCTCACCCAGGGGGGTGCCAGATGCCCACCACCACTACCACCCTTACCCAGGGGGGCTGGATGCCTACCACTACTGCCACCCTTAGCCATGGGGGTGCCAGATGCCTACCACTACTACCACCCTAAGCCAGGGGGGCTGGATGCCTACAACTACTACCACCCTTAGCCAGGGGGGTGCCAGATGCCTACCACCACTACTACCCATACCCAGGGGGGGCTGGATGCCTACCACTACTACCACCCTTACCCAGGGGGTGCCAGATGCCTACCACTACTACCACCCTTACCCAGGGGGTCTGGATGCCTACCACTACTACCACCCTTACCCAGGGGGCTGGATGCCTACCACTACTACCACCCTTAGCCATGGGGGTGCCAGATGCCTACCACTACTACCACCCTTACCAAGGGGGGCTGGATGCCTACCACTACTACCACCCTTACCCAGGGGGTGCCAGATGCCTACCACTACTACCACCATTACCCAGGGGGGGCTGGATGCCTACCACTACTACCACCCTTAGCCAGGGGGTGCCAGATGCCTACCACTACTACCACCCTTACCCAGGGGGGTCTGGATGCCTACCACTACTACCACCCTTACCCAGGAGGGGCTGGATGCCTACCACTACTACCACCCTTAGCCATGGGGGTGCCAGATGCCTACCACTACTACCACCCTTACCCAGGGGGGGCTGGATGCCTACCACTACTACCACCCTTACCCAGGGGGGCTGGATGCCTACCACTACTACCACCCTTACCCAGGGGTGCCAGATGCCTACCACTACTACCACCCTTACCCAGGGGGGCTGGATGCCTACCACTACTACCACCCTTAGCCATGGGGGTGCCAGATGCCTACCACTACTACCACCCTAAGCCAGGGGGCTGGATGCCTACCACTACTACCACCCTAAGCCAGGGGGCTGGATGCCTACCACTACTACCACCCTTACCCAGGGGGGCTGGATGCCTACCACTACTACCACCCTTAGCCAGGGGGCTGGATGCCTACCACTACTACCACCCTTACCCAGGGGGGCTGGATGCCTACCACTACTACCACCCTTAGCCAGGGGGCTGGATGCCTACCACTACTACCACCCGTAGCCAGGGGGTGCCAGATGCCTACCACTACTACCACCCTTACCCAGGGGGGCTGGATGCCTACCACTACTACCACCCTTAGCCATGGGGGTGCCAGATGCCCACCACCACTACCACCCTTACCCAGGGGGGCTGGATGCCTACCACTACTACCACCCTTAGCCATGGGGGTGCCAGATGCCTACCACTACTACCACCCTTACCCAGGGGGGGCTGGATGCCTACCACTACTACCACCCTTACCCAGGGGGGGCTGGATGCCTACCAGTACTACCACCCTAAGCCAGGGGGCTGGATGCCTACCAGTACTACCACCCTAAGCCAGGGGGCTGGATGCCTACCACTACTACCACCCTTAGCCAGGGGGTGCCAGATGCCCACCACCACTACCACCCTTACCCAGGGGGCTGGATGCCTACCACTACTATCACCCTTACCCAGGGGTGCCAGATGCCTACCACTACTACCACCCTTACCCAGGGGGTCTGGATGCCTACCACTACTACCACCCTTACCCAGGGGGGGCTGGATGCCTACCACTACTACCACCCTTAGCCATGGGGGTGCCAGATGCCTACCACTACTACCACCCTAAGCATGGGGGGCTGGATGCCTACCACTACTACCACCCTTAGCCATGGGGGTGCCAGATGCCTACCACTACTACCACCCTAAGCCAGGGGGGCTGGATGCCTACCACTACTACCACCCTTACCCAGGGTGCCAGATGCCTACCACTACTAACACCCTTAGCCATGGGGGTGCCAGATGCCTACCACTACTACCACCCTAAGCCAGGGGGGCTGGATGCCTACCACTACTACCACCCTTAGCCATGGGGGTGCCAGATGCCTACCACTACTACCACCCTTACCCAGGGGGGGCTCAATGCCTACCACTACTACCACCCTTACCCAGGGGGGGCTGGATGCCTACCACTACAACTCCCTTACCCAGGGGGTGCCAGATGCCTACCACTACTACCACCCTTACCCAGGGGGGGCTGGATGCCTACCACTACTACCACCCTTAGCCATGGGGGTGCCAGATGCCTACCACTACTACCACCCTAAGCCAGGGGGATGGATGCCTACCACTACTACCACCCTTACCCAGGGGGGCTGGATGCCTACCACTACTACCACCCTTAGCCAGGGGGGCTGGATGCCTACCACTACTACCACCCTTAGCCAGGGGGGCTGGATGCCTACCACTACTACCACCCGTAGCCAGGGGGGTGCCAGATGCCTACCACTACTACCATCCTTACCCAGGGGGGGCTGGATGCCTACCACTACTACCACCCTTAGCCATGGGGGTGCCAGATGCCCACCACCTCTACCACCCTTACCCAGGGGGGGCTGGATGCCTACCACTACTACCACCCTTAGCCATGGGGGTGCCAGATGCCTACCACTACTACCACCCTTACCCAGGGGGGGCTGGATGCCTACCACTACTACCACCCTTACCCTGGGGGGGCTGGATGCCTACCAGTACTACCACCCTTTGCCAGGGGGCTGGATGCCTACCAGTACTACCACCCTAAGCCAGGGGGCTGGATGCCTACCACTACTACCACCCTTAGCCAGGGGGTGCCAGATGCCCACCACCACTACCACCCTTACCCAGGGGGCTGGATGCCTACCACTACTACCACCCTTAGCCATGGGGGTGCCAGATGCCTACCACTACTACCACCCTTAGCCAGGGGGCTGGATGCCTACCACTACTACCACCCTTAGCCAGGGGGTGCCAGATGCCTACCACTACTACCACCCTTACCCAGGGGGCTGGATGCCTGTCACTACTACCACCTCAACCCATGGGGGGCTGGATGCCTACCACCAACACCACCCCCACTCATAGGATGGACAATGCATGACACAACCAGCACACCACAACCTAGGGAATGCAAGAAAAAGACATCCCCCAACACCATGACAAGCGTGTGTAGACTGTGTCAAATGCCTACAACACTGAACATGACTTTGAACATACAATGTGACCCCCTATCACATGTGCCACACATATATGTGTGTGGCCCCCACAATGCAAGCAGGCCATGACCATTGTGGCAATGGGGTCCAAACCCCCATCATCACAGTGACCAAAAGGTAAGTGTGGGGTCCATAGCTGAAGCACATTTTGAACAGTGTGGCAATGGGGTCCAAACCCCCATCATCACAGTGACCAAAATGTAAGTGTGGGGTCCATAGCTGAAGCACATTTTGAACAGTGTGGCAATGGGGTCCAAACCCCCATCATCACAGTGACCAAAATGTAAGTGTGGGGTCCATAGCTGAAGCACATTTTGAACATTGTGGCAATGGGGTCCAAACCCCCATCATCACAGTGACCAAAATGTAAGTGTGGGGTCCATAGCTGAAGCACATTTTGAACATTGTGGTAATGGGGTCCAAACCCCCATCATCACAGTGACCAAAATGTAAGTGTGGGGTCCATAGCTGAAGCACATTTTGAACATTGTGGCAATGGGGTCCAAACCCCCATCATCACAGTGACCAAAATGTAAGTGTGGGGTCCATAGCTGAAGCACATTTTGAACATTGTGGCAATGGGGTCCAAACCCCCATCATCACAGTGACCAAAATGTAAGTGTTGACAAAGAAAAATCTGCAACTGCCAAACTGCATGGATGATTCCTGGTCACAGAACATAAAACACATCAGTGGCAAAGTAGTGCATGTGTCCCATTGCAACATAAATTGGGGGAGGCAAATACTGCAGTGCAAATAAGACATACCTTTGGCCATGTGCAGACAAACAACACCCATGGGGGCTGACACTGTCAACATTCATCAATGACACAATGACAGAAGTGACCATCAGAATGCAGACCCACATATTTGCACCAATGGGCACACAAATGCAGATACCCTGTGGAGACTGTAGATGTGAGGTGAACAGATACCAAACCATGGCAGCAATGGGACACACAAACCATGATCATTGTGCTGACCGATGACCTAGGATTCCCAGGGACAGCAGGGGAAACCCACCAAACTACATACAGCCAATGGCACACCCAAGATATGCCAATGCAGTGGTGCAGATGCACAAACACAAACAGGCAGACCCACACTGCACATCATACACAACAGGTGAGGGGGGTGCCAGTGTCCCCAGGCAACCACACAACACATGAGGAGACCTGAATACCAATCATACAGATGTGCATACAGTGCCACACAAAGGTAACTCATGGATCCAAATCCCCTATGTGGGCAAGCAGGCATTGTCAGATGAGAGGGAGCACAAATCACACATGTCACACAAGCACGTAGGAACAGCAACTGACACAGCAAGACACAGACACACCACAGCACTACCCCCAGGGCCCCCACAATGTGGTGACCATGGGCTGCATTACAATCCCACTGTGATGACAAAGCTAAATGTCGTTCACACTGTGAACCACAGTCATGTGTCCTGAGCAACAAACTACCATCACACCTACACAAGCACAAATCAATCAGCACGGCCAGTAAGCCAAGGCCAACATGGAGGCAGGGGCCTAGCCGGGCAACAACTCTCATCTGCACACACTCAACACCACACCCCTCGACCTCCAACAATGTGCAGCAGTGAAGCACACATGCACTGGTGACATTGCACATGCACCCATGACTATTCCAGGGTGGTGGGTGGGAACCAAGGTGCAGAAACACATCACACATGGCCACTCAACAAGACTCCTGAATGTCTGACACACTGCACACTACGCTGTACATGGACATGACGGCAATACCACACCAACCAATGGGATCCCAGCCACAGTCACACACCAATGAAGAAGCCAAGGTCACCCACAAAGAACACACATAGACAACAACCAACATTGCAGCCCGGACCCTGAGGAGTGCCAGCAGTCACACACACAACGTGTCACAATCACTGAAAGATAACACAAACTGGAAATCACATGACAGGAGCAAACAACAAGTGCCAAGGGGAAACCTGACTGTGACCCATCTGCGTCTGCACACAAACTCAGCCCTGACAGCAAACACACCTATGGGTGACACCCTGATGACCAGTAATGTGCCATGCACCATCACAGAGAACCCAGGGAGAAGACTTTGGGGGAACATAGGTCAACTCAGCAAGCATCACAAACAGGTACAACACTAGGGATCACAGCATGCACAGCTAAACGGAAGTGAACACACAGACATGCTCATACAACACACACCTTGGGCGCAGGCAATGTCACAGGAGTACACACTGCCATGAGGGGACTCCACTCCTGTGTGAGGAAAGCTGTGCCATATGTTGCCTCAGTAGGGCCCCATCATGTCAGCTGAGCACTTGGTCACACAATCAACAATTAGCACCAAATGAAGGCTCCCGTCACATCAGCCTGGTCATGGAAGTGCAAACGAAATCATCAGCACAGATCCAACACACTTGTATAGCAATGTTGCACTGACGACACAGATGAGTCCTTCCCCATTGATGCCCAAACCTGCATGTCCAGTGGAGATGGCCACACGGTCAGGGAAGTAGACAAATTGAACAATGGCAGGCACATCAGATGTGCAGGGGTGGAAGCCACAGATGTGAAATTGCTAATGTAAGTAGGAAATCCCATTGCCAAATACTGAACACATGACACCCTCAGATGCTGCTATGGATGACATGGATACACCACAGGATATGACACATTCCCCCTGGACCACATGGGTTCCTGCACAGTAACACTTCATTATCATGAGACCAAATATCACCATCACTGCAGCAAGGGCATGGTTAGCATCATCAACATGTACATCAGAAGCATAAGCACTAGAGAACAGAAAGTTGCTTTATTCAGCATATGTGTGTATTGAAAACTGAAAGTCCAGAAAAAACACAAAGGCCAATGGCCAGTCCATTGTCAAAGTCCAAACAGGGTGACAGTGGCAGATGTCACCCTACGCATGCCTGCACTGCACAAAACCAGGGACAATCCACTAGGAGGGGCAACCGGGGGGCAGGCCAGGCACCGCAGGGACAGGATCAGGGCTCACCAGGAGGAAGCAGGGAAGGGGTGGTGGGTGCTGGAGAGCCACTGACAACTGCAGTGGAGGTGTCTGACATGGTGTGTGCCGGCACAACTGGGGGGCATGACTCAGATGTTGTGGGTGCCGGCACGACTGCAGTGGACCCTGCAGATGGAGTGGACAGGTCCGCCACTGCAGTGCCCAAGTCAGACAGGGTGGTAGTGGACTCCACTGCAGTGCCTACCACCAGGGGAGGAGAATGGGGAACAGGCAAGGTGGGCTGGACAGAGGGGAGGACACCCTCACCACATCAGTGGCACAGACAAGCGCAGCGGGGGGTGTGGTGCCGGGAGAGCAAGTGGCAGGGGAGAAGGCCGGATCCTCTTGGGGATGGTATATCTGTGGGTGGGGGAACCTGGGGCAGGGTGTGGTGGGGGCACCTGTGGAGTGGGGGCCTGAGGGATGGAGGAAGGAGACCTGGTGCCTGAGCTGCAGGGCGGCGGCGGGGTCTTGCTCTTACGACTCCGGGGGACTTGCGGGTGGGGGCCTCAGTCTGTCTGCACCTGGGGGAGGGTGTCCGGGGGCGAGGGGCACTCTGCTCCATGTGGGTGGGCTTCCTCTTCCCCCTGAATGCTGTATCAGCTGGATCGGAGGGGAAGAGGCCGAGGTCACTGAGGAAGAGCCGCTGGGTCTTTGGGGTTGCAGGTGAGGCAAGGGAGGGTGCTTTGGAGGGAGAGGCAACTGAGGACTGCGCAGTGCTCGTGGATGCGTGTGTGTGTTCCAGGGCCCCATCCCCTGTGAGTCTGGTTTCAGTCCCCTGACTGTGCGTGCGTGTGCCTTTTGTTTGTGGCGTGTGTGTCTGTGTGCTGGACGTGTGTGTGCTGGTGTGTGCCTGTGCCGGTGTGTGTGTGCTTGGGACGGGTAAGGTGCTGGGGAGTGTGGATGGAGCAGAGGCAGGAGGGGTGAGGGACTGTCTGAGGAGGGACACTGCTGCCGTCAGGGAGGAGTCCATGGACCTATTGCCCCTCTGTAGGTCAGACATGCCCGATGAGATGCCCTCCATGAATGACACCAGCTGAGTCAACAGAGCGGTGTGCGCATGGAGGACACTCAGCATGGCTGTCTGCCCTACATGGAGCTGGTGAAGGAGGTACACAGACTCCTCACTCAGGGCAGCAGGGGACACAGGGGCAGGGGGTGCGGTGCCTGGCCCAAAGGAGACACGCTCCTGAACATGGGAGCCTCCACGGACCTGGGGAATGGGAGCCGATGGGAGGGCGGTGGTGGTGCTGGTGGTGGCGGGGACAGCAACACTAGCTGGGGTGTGGTGGCTGCTGACACCCGCCTCCATAAGGGAGTCATCGTCCGAGTTGCTCTGGTCCTCAGCTGAGGTGGATGGTGCTGAGGACTCCTCGGTGTGGCTCCCCTCGCCCTCCGTGCCACTGGGTCCCTCCGACCACTCCTCGGCTGCTGACCCAGTCTGGCTCTCCGGCTCCTCCTGGTCCGTGGAGCTGTCCCCTTCCGTGGCCGTGGATGTATCTGCAAACAATGGGGAAACAGACAGACATCAGTCACCTGCACCAAACGCACACACCACTGTGAGCACAGCACATTACAGAGCAAGCCCTGGCATCATTAGTTGAACATTGCTAAAAGTGCCCTAACTGAACAGGAGAAGCCAATTGTCAGTCTGATGCCAACCATGGCACTCACATCCCACATGGCCTTGCACCCATCTGTCTGGTGTCTGTTGGATAGCAACACCCCAGTGTGGACACATGCACCACCTACACAGTAGTTGGACAGTGCAGAGGACACGGTGTAGCATGTGGACATGCACCCATCACAACTCTTGCCACTGAGTCAGTACAGCTTTCCGGATGAAAGGGATGCCCAGAGTCAAATAGGAAATGCATGTGATGCATACCAGTGACAGACACCATGATGCACCCATGTCCTGATAGCCATCGCCACAATAGTGTGCATGTAGCACATGTCACTCCCCTGCAGGATCACCAATAAGTAGACACATGCCATGGCGGAGGCATGACTGCTAAGTCGTACATCACTGTCTCAGTGATGTATGACTTGGCAGCCAGACAACAACACTCTGCACTGTGTCACAATAGTAGGTCATGGGGAATGCAAGTCCTGGAGCTGCACAAGTGCACATGTACATCCCCCACACAACACATAACTTAACCCTCATCTGTCCAGGTCATACCGATTGGACATATGGGAGACCTGTGACACTACCCTCTGAACCTGAGCCCCTCACAATCTGCTGTGAATGGGAAACAGCTGCCTGAACTTCACATTCGCATACCCCAGTCTGCACGGGCAGCTGATCAAACACCTATGTGGCACACAAGTATCGTCTCCTATGGTCACATCTCCAGTGGCATGCTGAGCCCCTACCGAGAAACACCCCAGCAGTCCTGGCAACAAATCCACAGCACACTGACACAGAGGCAGACACCTGAGGGGTCACATCACTGCGCACAATGTGTCAGCTGATACACAGGAGTGGGAGTACAGAGTGCATTGCATGGCCTGGAGTAGGCATGACTGTCCTGCCCCACATGAATGAGGGATGAGCCCTGGACAGTGGATAGCTGGCTATGTATGTGTGACACACGTAATCTGCACACTCCTGGGGCCCAAACATTGTTCCCACCCGCTGCATGGGTGTGTGCCACATACCCCAGGCACATGTGGTGGCTCAGCTCAGCAAGTGGACCGCATATCAAAGCAACACGCAGATTACATGTCCGAACACAGGCGTTGTGTGAACAATGGACCCACCCATGATGCCCACAACAGAGTTAGGGAAACAGATGCTGTCCCCCACCTTTAGTGAAGCAAACTGCAAGGACACAGTCCCAAGTGACACAATTCCCTGAATGTAAGGGCCACACCTGGGTATCAGATGAGGAGTGGGCAGTGCACAATAGAGGGACATGGCTCCTGGACAACATAACTGCTGTACTGTGGCAGTTTAACCAGGCCAGAGGAGGGCACATAGCATGTAATACAGAGTTCACAGTGCAGTCTTTGACTCACCCCCTCCTTGCTGCTGTCTGGCCTTCAGCTGTCCATCCAGGTCTGGAAACACCACCGCCAGGATCTGGAGCATGTGGGGGTCAGGGTCCGTGTTCCGCCCCTCCTGCGAGGAGGCGACAGCTTCAGCTGGATCCGTGCAATCCTCCGGGTCCAGCCCCGAAGGTCCTGCCACCTCTTCTGGCAGTTGCGGATCCGGTGCTTGTAGACCCCCACGGACCGGACAGCCCGGACGATGTCCTTCCAGATCTCCTGCTTCCGATGGGCATTAACCTGTCAGGATGACAAAGTGAAAAGGCCATTACTACACATGCAACATATCCGTGCATGACACAGTTGTATATACATGTCTCAATCACAGGGGCACATGATGTACACAGGCAGTGCAACGCTGCCCATGGACAGTTTGCCAGAAGTCACTACATGGTATCATTGCATGGGAAGTAAAACCTTGTTCAAATGCACTGTCACTGCACCATACCTGTCCAGTGCATGTCACTACACACTATGGGGGGTGACAACTACTCAGTGAGCCTGCTAGCCAGTGGCGTGCAGACTTTCAGCCTTGCTAGTCAGACAAAATGCACATTCAGAAAGGCAGTGCACAGAACACTCACCTGCTCCCCTGGTGTCCCATACAGCTTGCTGTACTGTGGAAGTAGGCTGTCCAGCAGGGCCTGGTTCTCCTCAAGGCTGAAGGCTGGGGCTCTCTCCACAGTACGTGCCATTGCAGGGTCCAGAGGGGGCAGAGACAGCAGCAGTGCAGTGGCAGATGTCGTCCTGGAGCATGTAGTGCAGGCAAGTGAGCTCTCAGGGGAACAGCCAGCAATATATATGTGCTGGAGAGGCAGATACTGTCCCATGTGTCCAAAGTGATAGGTCCAAGTCGTTTGCATCTTCTGAATCTGGCCAATCCATGGAATAGCAGCACCAATACACGCCCACAGCATCCTTCAAATCTTCAACTTCATGACATACATGATTTTGCAACATTGTTGTGGGTGACCAACTGAATTTCCAGCAACCGACTCGTTCGAATTTCGAAAACGCGTCCGTTGCCAGGCTAGGCCATTGTCAATGGGTGCGCACCGATCGGTCCATTGCTGATCAACGCGTACAGGGGTACAACGCGTACCCTCACACATTGAATGCAATGGGCCGGCCGGGGGCACCGATCGGTCCATTGCAGTACAACGCGTACAGGGGTACAACGCGTACCCGCACACATTGAATGCAATGGGCCGGCCGGGGGCACCGATCGGTCCATTGCTGATCAACGCGTACAGGGGTACAACGCGTACCCGCACACATTGAATGCAATGGGCCGGCCGGGGGCACCGATCGGTCCATTGCTGATCAACGCGTACAGGGGTACAACGCGTACCCGCACACATTGAATGCAATGGGCCGGCCGGGGGCACCGATCGGTCCATTGCTAATCAACGCGTACAGGGGTACAACGCGTACCCGCACACATTGAATGCAATGGGCCGGCCGGGGGCACCGATCGGTCCATTGCGGTACAACGCGTACAGGGGTACAACGCGTACCCGCACACATTGAATGCAATGGGCCGGCCGGGGGCACCGATCGGTCCATTGCGGTACAACGCGTACAGGGGTTCAACGCGTACCCGCACACATTGAATGCAATGGGCCGGCCGGGGGCACCGATCGGTCCATTGCTGATCAACGCATACAGGGGTACAACGCGTACCTGCACACATTGAATGCAATGGGCCGGCCGGGGGCACCGATCGGTCCATTGCTGATCAACGCGTACAGGGGTACAACGCGTACCTGCACACATTGAATGCAATGGGCCGGCCGGGGGCACCGATCGGTCCATTGCTGATCAACGCGTACAGGGGTACAACGCGTACCTGCACACATTGAATGCAATGGGCCGGCCGGGGGCACCGATCGGTCCATTGCTGTTCAACGCATCCCTGTACAAGTGACTGGCATATGTCACCATGCCTGTCTCAGATGAACATATGCCAGCCACAGATAGCTCCCAGGGAGTGAGGGGCACACCTACAACACGACAGCCTGTCCAAACTGTATCATAAGGCATGTAAGGCTGCATTTCCTATTGTGTGTATGTTGGTGTACATGTTGTCCTGTGGGTGTCACCTGGGGGCAGCCACCCCCAGGCTGTGCACGTGTTCATGGGGACAGGATCCTGGGTGTTACGTGTACATGACCACTGTGATGTGCAACTGTTCATATCTGTGCATGTGCCATGGTCACATTTCACGGTGGTGTATGTGTATGTCATGTCACATTCCCCGTGAGTCCCATGTGGGACGGTATGTTTAAGCCAGGGTGTCCCAGTGGCACAATAGTGATGGTCCTCCACAGTCTGTGTGCATGTAGTGTTTACAATGTCTCTGATTTCATGTGCACAATGGGAGACAGTCTCCACATCCACGTTGTGTGTGCATGGACTTTGATGTTGTGCGTGTGTGTGTCACAGACGTCCATGTCTGTCCTGCAGTGGCAAGTGGGACCACTACCTGTGGGGGTCATTGTTGTTTTGCTGTGGTGTATACCTGATACTCCATGTAATGCCAGTGTCCATGTGGCAATACAGGGTCCCTGGGAATGTACCTGTCGTTGAGCTGTGATGCCTGGGGCACATCTGTCCTCACATGTCACTGTGGGGGGTGATTGTGACACGGCAGCAGGAGATGGGAACTGTGACACGGCCTCATGATATCCAATGGGCCAACCTGGGACTTATTGATGCCACTTGTTGAACCGTGATGACAGATGTTGGCCATGTATGTACCATACATGTCCTTACGGAACTGCACACTTCATGTAGTTGTGCCTCATAATGATGTATGTTGTGATATTGAGTGTGTTCAATGCCGCATATGTGGGGTGACTGACAATCTTGCTTTCTTCTCCTCTGCACTGCAGGGCTCCTGCTGTCCATCGACCATTCCCAGTCGTGGCAACGATGGTGGAACGGGACAGCATCCGACGGTACCGCTTCACCAGGCAGCTGATTGAGGATTTGGCAGTGCAGTTGGCCCCACATTTGCAGCCTGGCCGGCCGTATCCTACAGCGCTGACCCCCAAGGTGAAGGTGATGGCAGCCCTACACTTCTTTGCCACCGGTACCTTCCAACATACTGTGGCGACTGCTGGTGGGATGTCACAGACCATGTTGAGCCGTGTGCTCCGCGATGTTTTGGAGGCAATGTTGCTATTCCTGAACCGGTACATCTATTTCCCTAGACTGCAACGACTCACTGACGTGAAGAGTGACTTCTATGCCCTGGGGAGGATGCCGCATCAATGGCTCCATTGATGGGACACATGTGGCTTTGGTACCACCACAGGCCCAGGAGCAGGCCTACTGTAACTGCACTGGTGGTGTGTCTTGCAGATATGACCATCACACACGTGTGTGACCGTTTCCCTGGTTCAGCACACAATGCCTTTGTGATGAGGAGTAGTCGCATCCCCAGGATGATGGCACAGATGCAGAACCAGCGTGCCTGGCTTGTCGGTGTGTACTGACTTTGTGCCATTGTGTGTGATCTGATCTGTAGTATTCCGCCCACTTTTCCAAGTCAGCTAATGTGCACTTGTCTGTCCGTAGGTGACTCGGGATACCCCAACATGCCGTGGTTGCTGACACCCCTCAGGAACCCTGTGACACCAGCCCAGATGCGCTTCAATGAGGCACATGGTCGGACCAGGAGAGTGATTGACCGGACATTTGGTCTCCTGAAGAGCCGCTTCCGCTGCCTGGACAAGACAGGAGGGTCCCTCCCATATGCCCCAGCGAAAGTGTGCAAGATTATCATCGTCTGCTGCATGCTCCACAACCTGGCAGTGCGGAAGGAGTTGCCTCTCATCCAGGATGACAATGACCAACATCCGCCACCTGTGGAGGATCCTGGCCTGGACCACGATGCCAGTGATGATGATGATGATGAGGGTGATGTCCGCACACAGCTCATCACCAACTTCTTTAGCTGAATGTGAGTATCCTGAGGTGTCATGTCAATGATGTGAGTTGGCATGATATGTGTAGGTGGTGCTCTGGTGCTGTTGGAGTGTGTCCATGGGCTACTTGACTGGATGTGTGTAGCGATGTGTGCTTACAGGTGGTCTGTACTCCCCAACAGTGTTGACATGCTAACTTGGTTCTGGGTGGGTATCTTGTAACATGTATTGTGCATGAGTTTTGCTGTTCTGTCCTGTTCTCCATTGCTTTTGACTGTGTGTCATTTCTGTCCTTCACAGGGTACTTTCAGATTCGTTTGGTCAACTGTGTCCACCGACGACGTGATTGTACTTCCAGGGTGGTAGCTGTTGTGTCCCTACAGGTGATGTGCGCAACACCCATGACTTCCTTCCTTCTACAGTTGTTGACTGTGTGCCCGCTGCCAGGTGGGATTACCTTGCATCTGTAGTGGTTACGACATGGTGCAACTGTGTAATAAACCTGTACTTCACTTTGTGATGTGCGTTGTCTGTGGTCACACATTTGACTGCCATTTGCTTACTGCACCTGTGGGCTACTTGACTACAACTGGGAATAGGTGTGGTGTCTGTGCATTGCACCGTCTTCCCTGGAAACATCAGTGTAGGCAATGAGTCAGATGGCCTAGGTGTGTATGTGTTGTGTAGCCCTGGTGGTGTGTCTCCCTCATATGTGTCACGTTGCCTTTACTCACATGCCTGTGTTGTACTTGCTGTTGCAGTTCGCATACACAGTGTAATTTTGCAGTTCATCATCCCCATGACAGCACCCACGTTGGAATCACAACAGAGGCAAGTATGGTGTATTAGTGTGTTTATTGTGATACATTTGTGTGAATAGTGCATAGGATGGTTAGTGCTGTACATATATCTTGCAATCAGAAGTTCCTAGGTGAATTGAAAGTCCTGGTAGACAAAATCCCCAGTATCGGGGCCACAGTTGTCTGAGACATTGGTCCAACTTGTACTCCCCATGTAATGTGTGGGAGTTGTGTTGCCGTCAACAGGGTGAACAGTTTGTGCACAAAGGTGAACATCCAGAACAGGTTCAGGCTTCCTAGGAGTTGCACTTGGCCATCGGCCTCTCACTTGCCCCTCCTCGGACGACCCCTCTTCTTTGGGGGGGGGGCCCCTCAAGTGCAGGCTGCTGCGGTGCAGGGGACTCTCCGCCAGAGTCATCCTCCCTCCCTGTGGCAGTTGCAGTTTGTTCAGCACCAGATGTTGTTGGCACACAGGGAGGTGTAGACTGGTTGTTGTTCATCTGACGGAGGCATTGTAAAATGTCCCTGTGCACCGCCGTCATCTCTTGCAGTGCGTCCCACTTGGACTCCACGCGGGACATGTGTGAGTCCAAGCGGGCATGATGGGCACCCTGCTGCTGTTTCATGTCTCTGAGGAGCCCCACTACCTGGCTGAGATCTCCGGTGCTGGACTGGTACGCATCGGCTATGCGTACCAGTTGTGGGTCATCATGCACACCAGCAACCTCTGCAAGCAGCGACCTCTGTCTCCCACCCCTCCCACCACCCCTGCCGACATGTGCAGTGCGTGCAGTGGCACGCACAGATGACCCTGGTCCCCCTTGGGGGTTGGTGGTGGTGGTGGTGTCCATGGCCCCACGTTGGTCCAGGGTCCCTGTGCTGGTGTTGCTCCTTGTTCTGTCCATGTCGGCAGGGATGGTATTTGTGGTGACAGTCGTTGGAGGGGTGGGTGCAGGGGGTGCAGCTGGTGGTCCTGCTGGTGCTGCAGCTGGTGGTCCTGCTGGTGCTGCATGTTGACTTGCACCGGATGTGCCAGGTTGGTCTTCTTCGTCCGAGGAGGGCAGAGGCTGTACGACACCAGTAAGCTCCGCATCCTCTTGAGCCTGGGACTGGGACTCCTCAGCGTCTGCTGCTGTGTCCCCATCATCACCTGTTTTTGGGAGACACACACAATGTATGTTATGTTTCTGCAGGCATCAATGGTTGACACACCTGACAGTTGTGACTGTGCCTCTGGGTGCGGGCCTGTACATTGCATTGTCCTAAGTCGTCACAGTCAGGGGTTGATATTGGTGTAGCACATTGTCCTGCATTATTTGGGCATTTCTATGTATTTGTTGGGGTGTGAACATGGTCTGCATTGGTTGTATTTGGTTGACAGCCGGCCCTCCTTCCCACCCAGCCAGTCAGTTATCCCACCATGGACTGTGCTTGCATTGCAGGGAGTGAAAGTTGTCTTTCAGGATGTCAGTCAGTGGTGTCCTGCTGTTGGTTGTTGCACAGTTGCCAGCAGGGCCTTGTGCTCCCCACAGCAGTAGCCAGTGTCAGCCATCTTGTCAGTCCTTATCCACTCCCTGTGATGTGAGCATGGTTCAGGGTGGTGTTGATGGGACAGTTGTGGGGGTGAGCTATGTCTGTGACTATGACTCCCATCATGCTATTGCCTCCACCCCACTTCCCAGCATTCCCATACTTACTTGCTTTTGTGGGGAGTTCAGTGTGTGTGGGTGTGAGAGCAATGGCAAGATGGCTGACAGTGGTGTCCTGCAGTTGGTTGGTGTGCAGTTCCCAGCATGCCCTTGTGCTCCCCACAGCAGTAGCCAGTGTCAGCCATGTTGTCAGTCCTTATCCACTCCCTGTGATGTGAGCATGGTTCAGGGTGGTGTTGATGGGACAGTTGTGGGGGTGAGCTATGTCTGTGACTATGACTCCCATCATGCTATTGCCTCCACCCCACTTCCCAGCATTCCCATACTTACTTGCTTTTGTGGGGAGTTCAGTGTGTGTGGGTGTGAGAGCAATGGCAAGATGGCTGACAGTGGTGTCCTGCTGTTGGTTGGTGTGCAGTTCCCAGCATGCCCTTGTGCTCCCCACAGCAGTAGCCAGTGTCAGCCATGTTGTCAGTCCTTATCCACTCCCTGTGATGTGAGCATGGTTCAGGGTGGTATTGATGGGACAGTTGTGGGGGTGAGCTATGTCTGTGACTATGACTCCCATCATGCTAATGCCTCCACCCCACTTCCCAGCATTCCCATACTTACTTGCTTTTGTGGGGAGTTCTGTGTGTGTGGGTGTGAGAGCAATGGCAAGATGGCTGACAGTGGTGTCCTGCTGTTGGTTGGTGTGCAGTTCCCAGCATGCCCTTGTGCTCCCCACGACACAGCAACAGTGTCAGACATCTTTGATGGGCCTTTCCACTCTCTGTGGGATGTGCATGCGTGAGTGTGAGCTTGCTGGGCCATGTGGTGGGGGATGTAGAGCTGTGCCTACGACTCCCATCATGCTATTGCCTCCACCCCCTTCCCAGCATGCCCATGCTTCCTTCCTTTTGACTCTGCTTCCCTGTGGGGTGGGCTGCCTGTGCTGACAGGATGGCTGGGAGTGTTGTCCTGGCAGTTGTTTGGCTAAGAGTCCAAAGAGTGTCCCTGTGCTTCACACAACATAACCCAGGGTGGTGGTTCTTTGTGGGATCTTCAGTTAGGATGTGAGGCATTGCATTCTCCCAGGTGGGTTCTGTGGAGTATGTGTTGAGGGGGTGTGTGAGGGGAGGTGCTTGTGACTATGGTCAGTGCTGCAAGTCCTCCTTCCCACCCAGCCAGATATCCCACCATGGAACGTGCTTCCATTGCAGGGAGTGGAAGTTGTCCCTCAGGATGTCAGTCAGTGGTGTTGTGCTGTTTGTTGGTGCACAGTTGCCAGCAGGGCCTTGTGCTCCCCACAGCAGTAGCCAGTGTCAGCCATCTTGTAAGTCCTTATCCACTCCCTGTGATGTGAGCATGGTTCAGGGTGGTGTTGATGGGCCAGTTGTGAGGCTGAGCGATATCTGTGCCTACTACTCCCATCATGCTCTTGCCTCCACCCCCCTTCCCAGCATGCCCATGCTTCCTTCCTTTTGACTCTGCTTCCCTGTGGGGTGGGCTGCCTGTGCTGACAGGATGGCTGGGAGTGTTGTCCTGGCAGTTGTTTGGCTAAAAGTCCCAAGAGTGTCCCTGTGCTTCACACTACATTACCCAGGGTGGAGGTTCTTTGTGGGATCTTGAGTTAGGATGTGAGGCATTGCATTCTCCCAGGTGGGTTCTGTGGAGTTTGTGTTGAGGGGGTGTGAGGGGAGGTGCTTGTGACTATGGTCAGTGCTGCGAGTCCTCCTTCCCACCCAGCCAGCCAGATATCCCACCATGGAACGTGCTTCCATTCCAGGGAGTGGAAGTTGTCCCTCAGGATGTCAGTCAGTGGTGTTGTGCTGTTTGTTGGTGCACAGTTGCCAGCAGGGCCTTGTGCTCCCCACAGCAGTAGCCAGTGTCAGCCATCTTGTGAGTCCTTATCCACTCCCTGTGATGTGAGCATGGTTCAGGGTGGTGTTGATGGGCCAGTTGTGAGGCTGAGCGATATCTGTGCCTACTACTCCCATCATGCTGTTGCCTCCACCCCCTTCCCAGCATGCCCATGCTTCCTTCCTTTTGACTCTGCTTCCCTGTGGGGTGGGCTGCCTGTGCTGACAGGATGGCTGGGAGTGTTGTCCTGGCAGTTGTTTGGCTAAAAGTCCCAAGAGTGTCCCTGTGCTTCACACTACATTACCCAGGGTGGAGGTTCTTTGTGGGATCTTGAGTTAGGATGTGAGGCATTGCATTCTCCCAGGTGGGTTCTGTGGAGTTTGTGTTGAGGGGGTGTGAGGGGAGGTGCTTGTGACTATGGTCAGTGCTGCGAGTCCTCCTTCCCACCCAGCCAGCCAGATATCCCACCATGGAACGTGCTTCCATTGCAGGGAGTGGAAGTTGTCCCTCAGGATGTCAGTCAGTGGTGTTGTGCTGTTTGTTGGTGCACAGTTGCCAGCAGGGCCTTGTGCTCCCCACAGCAGTAGCCAGTGTCAGCCATCTTGTGAGTCCTTATCCACTCCCTGTGATGTGAGCATGGTTCAGGGTGGTGTTGATGGGCCAGTTGTGAGGCTGTGCGATATCTGTGCCTACTAATCCCATCATGCTGTTGCCTCCACCCCCCTTCCCAGCATGCCCATGCTTCCTTCCTTTTGACTCTGCTTCCCTGTGGGGTGGGCTGCCTGTGCTGACAGGATGGCTGGGAGTGTTGTCCTGGCAGTTGTTTGGCTAAAAGTCCCAAGAGTGTTCCTGTGCTTCACACAACATTACCCAGGGTGGAGGTTCTTTGTGGGATCTTGAGTTAGGATGTGAGGCATTGCATTCTCCCAGGTGGGTTCTGTGGAGTTTGTGTTGAGGGGGGGTGTGAGGGGAGGTGCTTGTGACTATGGTCAGTGCTGCGAGTCCTCCTTCCCACCCAGCCAGCCAGATATCCCACCATGGAACGTGCTTCCATTGCAGGGAGTGGAAGTTGTCTCTCAGGATGTCAGTCAGTGGTGTCCTGCTGTTGGTTGTTGCACAGTTGCCAGCATGTCCTTGTGCTCCCCACAGCAGTATCCAGTGTCAGCCATCTTGTGAGTCCTTTTCCACTCCCTGTGATGTGCGCATGGTTCATGGTGGTGTTGATGGGACAGTTGTGGGGGTGAGCAATATGTGTGACTACGACTCCCATGATGCTATTGGCTACACTGACTTGCCCAGTGTACACAGAATTCCTTCCTTTCAGTGGTCTTCACTGTGTGTTGGTGTTGTAGTGGTGGCTACATGTCTGGATGTGTTTGTTAGTTCTATTTGTGCCACTGCCTAGCTGTAGTTGTAGTTGTGTGATGACACGGTTAAATGTAACTTTGAGATGGCATGTGTTGTGTTTATCTGACTGACATACACATTTTGGGATGATTCTGTTCTGGTTGCTGTGTAATTGCTATGAGTGCATGGTTTGACTCTCCCCTTGACAGTGATGTGTGTGTGTATTGTGGCAGAATATTGTGTACATTTGTTGTGTACTCACCAGCCTCTGGGATGTTCTCTAGTCCATAGACGCTCACTGGCGGAAGGATGGCCCTCACCTTCTCCTCCCAGGGCCTGAGGTATACTGGCTTGGCAGGAGGGCCACTGCCGGTGTATTGGCTCAGGAGGTAGTCCTTCTTGAGCAGCTCCCGTACCCTCCTGCGCACGTCATACCACCTGTTCTGGATGTCAGTCTTTGTGCGCAGACATGGTGATTGTGCGTTCACCCTGTTGATGATCCTCTCCCACATCTTGGTTTTCTGGGAGATGGGGGTCTGTTGGACCAGTGTGCCAAACAGCTGTGGCTCTACCCTGAGGATCTCGTCTACCAGGACTTCCAATTCACAATCTAGGAACTTGTGATTCTTCTTGGGGGCATGGTGATGGGTGGTGATGGTGAGTGATGTGTGTGTTGGTGTGCAGGTGAGGGTGTGTGAGTGTGTGTTTTGCTGGGTGTATGTGAGGTAGCTATTTGTTGGTGTGCTGATGGTGTGTGGCTTGTGTGAGGGATGAGCTGTGGGTGTGTGGTTGCTGTCTGTTGAGTGCTGGCAGTGGAATGGCATTTGCAAAGGATCATGGTTGGGATTTGTGTCCTTTATATGGGTGGAGTTGTGGGTGTGTCTTTGTTCTCTGTCCCCACCCCCCAGTATTTATTGGCTTTGTAATTGCTTGTTTGGCCTTTTTTTGTGTATTTTTCCTTAGTACTTTTTGTGCATGTTGGAAACGTTTTGTGACCGAGTCGGACCCTGCATTTGTCTCGTACGGTCTTCTCCATTTCGTTCACGCTGTGTTTGTGCAGTTTTCTATGCTGCGTACACGTCTGTTGCGGTGTTTTGTGTTACTTCGGCTCGCAGTTTTGTATGCGTGTCGGTCGTACGGCTTGTCCTCCGTTCGACTCGGTCGTGGTTTTCGCGCCTTGCATCGTACTTAGCGGTTTGGAGTTCGCGTGTACGTTTCGGTTGGATTTGTTCCCGGTGCGTGTCGGTCGGTTCGATTCGCGTGTTTTTCCGTCCGGATTGCTGTTTTCCGTGCCTCTCGGTCTTTCGGCTTGGGTTCAGTACGTGTCGGTCGGATTTTGCACGCCTTGCATCGTACTTGGCGTGTCGGGCGCCACAGGTACGTGTCGGTCGGAATAAATTCCGGCTCCGAGTCGGTCGGTGCTTTTTCCGGCCCGAATCGGAATCGACCCCTTAATGTTTAATTATTATTATTATTGGTATAAAAAAGCATTTAATTGTTCAATATTAGTTAATTGGTAATTAAGATTTAATAATTTATAAGTTTTTTGTTATTAAAAATATTTTATTATTCAATATTTATTATTTAGTAATTAATATTTATTAATTATTATTTATTGGTATTTATTATTAATTTATTGTTAATAAATTTTCTATTGGTAATTATGTTTTTAATAATTATTTATTGGTATTGGTAAATAGTTTAGAGTTATTTAATAATTCATTAATTATTTTAAAAAATTAATTTATTTATAAGTATGTTATTTGTAACTTCTACGCTATCCAACACTTTCCCTACTGTTGCACTCTCTGGAGTTGGAATAGTAATTTTTACCCCTACGCTATCCAACACTTTCCCTACTGTTGCACTCCCTGGAGTGGGAATAGTAATTTCTACCCCTACGCTATCCAACACTTTCCCTACTGTTGCACTCTCTGGAGTTGGAATAGTAATTTTTACCCCTACGCTATCCAACACTTTCCCTACTGTTGCACTCTCTGGAGTGGGAATAGTAATTTTTACCCTCACGCTATCCAACGCATTCCCTACTGTTGCACTCCCTGGAGTGGGAATAGTAATTTCTACCCCTACGCTATCCAACACTTTCCCTACTGTTGCACTCTCTGGAGTTGGAATAGTAATTTTTACCCCTACGCTATCCAACACTTTCCCTACTGTTGCACTCTCTGGAGTGGGAATAGTCATTTTTACCCTCACGCTATCCAACGCTTTCCCTACTGTTGCACTCCCTGGAGTGGGAATAGTAATTTCTACCCCTACGCTATCCAACACTTTCCCTACTGTTGCACTCTCTGGAGTTGGAATAGTAATTTTTACCCCTACGCTATCCAACACTTTCCCTACTGTTGCACTCTCTGGAGTGGGAATAGTAATTTTTACCCCTACGCTATCCAACATTTTTCTTACTGTTGTTTTTTGGGGGTTGTAATAGTAGTCTTATTCCCTACGCTATTTAATATTTTTTGTATTATTTTAGTTAATATAGTATATAATTAATTTTAAAAATATTAAAAGTAAATTAATTTTTTTAATTTGTTATACATAATTATTTAATTTTTATTTATGTTATGTTTTATGTGTATAGATGTATTTGAAATTTATAATATTTTTTAATAATTTATAATTTATTAAAATAATTATTCAAACTGATTATTAAGTAAGTATATATATTATATATTATATGTATATGTTTAATTAATGTTTTATTTAATTATATATGTTACTTATTAATTTTAAATATTATAAAATATATTTAACTATGTTTATTTTAATTATAAGTATTATTTAGTTTATTTTACATATTATTTTTAACAAAAAAAAACCCGATATTTTTGATAACGATATTTTTGACATCGATATTTTTTTTTCGATATTTTTGTACTTACCATGTTGTAGATAGGATTTCAATATTATTGACATCGATATTTTTGTTGCGATATTTTTGTAGGTCGATTTTTTGACCTTCGATATTTTGTCAGTGATTCAGGTCTCTAACTGCCAGGATCATTGGTGGTCAAGATTCAGGTTTTTTAAGAGTGGAAGGATAGAGGCTATTTTCCAGGCGTCTGGGAAAATGCCCGACTGAATTATCCAGTTGAAAACTACCCCTAATTGTTCACTTAGTATTTCCGGAATCAGGTGCAGAACTTTAGGAGGGCAGGGGTCCCCTGGGGACCCTGATTTAGATGTTTCTACCACCTGAATGATCTGTTCTAATGTTGGGGGAGAAAAAGCGAAGGATGAATTGGTGGTAATGGAATCCATAAATGCCGTAGTGTTCTTAGGGAAGGAGTAAGAGCTGTCATTAAAAGATTTGCACACCCTCTCAACTTTATCCTTGAACGACGGTCCCAATATGTTGCAAAATTCAGCACTGCTTTCCAACCTAGGTGTATCTGGTAGTTTGGCTACTTTTTTTACTGTTGAGAAGAGCTCCTTGCTTAAAGGATTTTTGAGGAGAAGTATTTACTTTTTTCTTCTAAAATCAGTTTCTTATAATCTGCCAAGGATTGAGCATACTTAGTTTTTTCTATGGGGGTCATAGTTTGCTCTCCATTTTCTTTCAGCCCTTCTACAGGTTTGTTTTTGAGCTCTTAGCTTATCGGAAAAGCATGGTTCTGATGGGTTTTTCCGCCTGGAAAGAAAACTCTTCGTAGGGGCTAAGAGATCTACTGCTAATTTGATCCAAGTGGACAGCCTATGGGCAGACAAATTAGTGTCAGTAGTAAGGTCAGGTTTTGAGCGGAGTAAGGTCGCTTGTAGAGTGAAGGGGTTGATGTTGGCCCAGTCCCAGTTGACTGGGACTGGTGAATTTGAGGGTCTTGGCAGATGCTGATCTACTTAGTGTCAAAATTATAGCTTTATGGTCTGACCAAGAGACGGGAATCACTTCTGAAACTTTAAGAGATGGATTTGACGTAAAGATACCATCTAGGGTGTGACCTGCGACGTGCGTGTCGTTCTTGACAATCTGTGTCAGGGAGAAGCTAGCCATCGTGTCAACTAGTGCAGCTGTATCATGGTCTGCTAGTTTTTCCAGGTGATAACTGAAGTCGCCTAGTATTCTAAGAGAGGGCTAATGACATTCAAGAAAGAGGTTCTTGACCTGGGAGGCCTATATAAAAGAAGGCCTTTTAATGTATAGTTATTACTTAGCAAAATCTGAAAGGAAAGCGTTTCACAGTCCGGGGAGCTTCCAGCTGAGGTTCCAGTAACTTGCAAGTTATCGCTAAAGATAATTGCTAGTCCCCCCCGCGCTTGTTCGCTCTATCAGCTCTAATGATAGAATATCCTGCTGGAATTGCTAAGGCAAGGTCAGGGTTGGAAGATTCATCTGCCCATGTTTCTGTAACAAATGCCATGTCAAGCTTATGTGCGCCCACCATTTCTGCAACATCGGTGTTGTGTTTTGTTAGTGACCGTGTGTTGATCAGCATAGCCTGGAATACCTTGGTGGTCCCTTTATGTGATTGTTTGTGCTGGGAGATTGTGGCTTTAACTTTAGTGCAGCTAAGGTGCAGTTTGCAATGCTGGCACTGCTTAGGCTCACTCTGGAGGTCTAATGGAGGGCAGCAGGAGTATATATCAGCCTTGTTTAGCCTGAGTAGTTAATCCCGGGAGTATTTGGTAATAACGCTTGCTTCGAGGGGAAAACGGGCAGGGGTTCTGGCGCTGGGCGCGGTCCAGGCGCAGACGGGCTTGCCTATGGCGTGCCGGCAGGCGCGTCCACTCTGGCATCAGGCTAAGTAGGGTGTGCAGCAGGAAGACTAGCCTGCGCACCGCCCGGAAGTGCCTGCCTGCCCCGGAAGAGAGGAGAATCAGGAGCCAAGGAATACGCCCTCTGCATAATCGGCACTCGCCGTGGCGGACTGGGGCCGGAAACCAGGCTACAACCCTCCAAGGACACCTCCTACGTGAACCCAGCCGTGACTAAGGTAATGGCGGGAAATAGTCAAAGCGGGAGTAATCGTGCGTTTTTACTAAAGTGCAGTGTGCAAATCACTAGGCAGCTGAGCCCCGTAGGCTCACTAGTAAAAACATATTAAAAGAGTAACATAGATAAGATTCGCAGAAAATTCCCAGATAGAATTCACAGTTTAAAATAATAAAAACAAAAAGTAGCAGCCCTGGCAATCCTTACCGCAATCCTTAGAGGCCCTGCACCTTAACACACACTGCAGACTGCATGTTTTAGTGCAGAGAAAAGTGAAGAGTCGACATGGCACACATCCCTGTGTGCCATGCTTGCAATCCACTGCATAAGGCCTAGGTAAGTCACCCCTCTAGCATGGTGCACTAAGGTGAGGGTACTACCACTACAGTGTCTAAGTCCATTCTTAGACATTGTAAGTGTAGTAAAGACATAAAGAGTATATGGTCTGAGAGTTGGTCATTACGAACTCAACAGCTCCATAATGGCTTTACTAAAAACTGGGAAGTCTGGTAGCAAACGTCTCAGCACAAACCCACACTGATGCCAGTGTGGGATTTAATGTAAAAAGCACTCAGAGGGCATCTTAGAGATGCCCCCTGAAAATCGACCAGCCCTGGTGTGGTTCCTGAAAGGCTGCCTGCCATTTGCCACCACCAAACAAGTTTCTGGACCCCTGGGTAGTGGGCCCCCGCTCTCTGGGTCCAGAAACAAAGCCCATCCTGGGCAGAGGTGTCATGCGTCCTCCCCCAGGATGGGCTGGGCCCACAAAAGGGAAAGCTTCAATTGCCTGCGGCCTTTGGACACTGTCCCTGCCTTTTGCTGCCCCCAGCAACTGGCTCCCACCGGTTCTGGCCCCCACTTCGGGCAGAAGAATCGGTGGGAAACCCAAGTTAG
Organism: Calotriton arnoldi; assembly: GCA_963921515.1. Lineage (NCBI taxonomy): Eukaryota > Metazoa > Chordata > Amphibia > Caudata > Salamandridae > Calotriton > Calotriton arnoldi. The sequence continues at coordinate 124,960 of CAWUFW010019361.1, forward strand.
CAAGAGAGGTGTGCCCACCTTTGCTAACCCCATCCCTCAGGTAGGGAAGGCGAGGTGAAGCACACATCTCAGTCCCCTCCGTCTTGAAGATGAGGGGACTCAGTCAATTAGGAAGAGGATCATGCCCCCTCCCACTGGAGGGTGGCATAATAGGAGGTGTACCCACCCCAAGGAAGGGACCCATTGGTCCCGACCTACACACCCCTTTAACGCCCCTAAATCTAGTAATTAGGGATGACCCCGAACCTTGCCTCCTCAGATTCGATTGTGCTGACTCAGGAAGAAGAAGAGGACACCAACTGCCTTGGCCCCAGCCCGACCAGCCTGTCCCGTCTACGACCCGCCTACAGCAAGAACCTCAGCGAGTCCAGCAGCCAGCAACCCCCAGAGCCCGGAGGACCTGCCCAGTGACCTTCCCACAGACTATGTCTCCCTTGAGCACCGGATTTGCTCAACCAAAGACTCACCTCCAGAATCTGGATTCTGTCGACTCTGAGATTCTACACCACTCTGTACCCGACGCCCAAGACCCGAGTTCGAGTGCAAAAAACACCCCAAGGAGGTCTCCCCAGCGATCCTAACCTAGGATCTGATGCTCCCCGGCCTCCCTAAAGGCTCACGATGACGCCTGCAGCCTCAACCTGAAGGGTCCCCCCAACCGCAACCAGAGCTGGTAAGACAAACCTGACGCCAGAAGACACCCCTGCACCCGACGCCCCATGGCCTTGGGTGGCCCAACCAACAGTGTCCAGGCATAACCAAGATCCCAACTCCCTCTCCAGCTGGTGGTTGCCTTCAGGAAGTCTCCCTGCCCAAGCCTACAGCATCTTTCCAAAACCGAAGGTCTCCATTGGAAAGCACAGGGTCCCCGACGCCCGTTTTGCACACTGTACCCAGCTGCCCGAGTGCCGCTGGTGGTGCAGCTCCTGTGCTGGTCGTTGTCCCCTGCAGTGCTGACCTTAACTCTAGGAGCTTAGCTCCCAAAACCGAGTGGCCTTCTTGTCAGCAGACCCTAACCGAAGGCCTCCGTAGCCCCATTGGCTAACATTGGGCCCCTGCACTCTGCACCAGGCTGCCCCAGTGCCTCTTTTGGTGGTGTAACTTGAGTGCCCCTCTGGATCTTGGGGAACCTTGGTCTTAACCCCTAACGCTCACCCTCGTGAGTCGAGTTCTTACCTCCAAAACTGATAACCATTTTTCTCCCATAGGAACCCATGTTATAAGAGTTTGGGCGTATAATTGTTTTAAGTGTGGAACTGCTATTGTATAGAGAAAAGTGAACTCAATTGCAAAGTATAAAAAGTTGTACTTACCTTGTATGTAAACATCTTAGGGTGTGGTATCTAGGCATACCACCCCCAGTACTTCAAGTAATCCCAAGTAACTCAAAAGTAATCTAAAAATAATTACTGTATGATACAAGCTGCATTTAAAAGTGATACAAACCTGTAACAATTGCAATTTCAAGTACAACTGCATTACCTTGAACAGTCTTGCATTTTGGAAGCATCTATTACTTACCTGGGCCAAGTCCTGCTTGGTTCTAAAATAAAACATAAGTATATCTTTTTTATACTTACCTAATTGGTCTGGATTCTGTCTCTGAGTGTGTGTATCAGTCCTTGATTGAGTGAATATAATAAATGCTTAACATACCCTCTGGATAAGCCTAACTGCTCTCCCACACTACCACAAAGAGAGCTGTTAGTACTTACCTAATTTAGCCTCTGCTATATCTCTGGGATTCCCTGGACTCTGTGCACACTATACCTTACTTTGGTATATTATATACAGAGCCAGCGTCCTACAATACCATATTAGGGCTTTCCTGCACAGGATCGGTAGGGCACGGAGAGATGAATGTCTGCGAGCCTGTGGTCAGAGAGGATCCTTCCTATATACACTATCAGAGTGCCCCAAGATCTGTTTATTTTGGGAGGACGTAAAGATTTGGTTGGAGATGGCAATCGAAGAGCCAATCGCATTTCAAGCTCTGTTGACACCTTTGGGGGTGTGGGGACCTCAGATCTCCACTCTTATCAGAAGGCCCTGGGGAATTTGGGGTTTCTCCTAACAAAACAAGAGATCGCACAGAAGTGGGAGACAATGTAATGTACAATAGCAAAAGTGGTAACCCATTCGCAAATGGGAAGGGGTCCCTTTGAGACCCCTTCTCCTTTGAGAATGTAAACAAAAATGCTCTTAAAAAAATGAATCTTAATATTTTCATTTTCTTTTTTTTTTTTTAAAGCATCTCGTTTTCCTGTAAGGAAAACAGTTTGCATTAAAAAAAAAAGATTGCTTTACTTAAAAGCAATCACAGACATGGTGGTCTGCTGACCCCCGCAGGAGGCCCAATTCCTGTGACGGCCATCATTCCTAATTGGTCGCAAACTGTGACTTACCTCATTAATATTCATGAGGTAAGTCTATTTGTGACCCACTAGGAATACACAAGGAATACTAGGAATACAATAGTAAAAAGTTGTGATTTCCTAATTGAGATTAGGTAGGAAATAGCAATTTGGAAATAGCACTTTCTAATTTCTATACATCTGGCCCTATGTTTTTAGACAGTGCTGAGAGCCTTGACTGGGACGCAGCTGAAATTCAATCTGAGGCTGTGAACTACTGGTATGATACTTTTTCCGGGGAACAGGGTCCTGCTGAGATTCTTGAGGAATAGCTTTCAAAAGTTTGCAAACTTCTTCTGGTGCCCAAAAACACACACAGGAATACACCTCTAAGCCCCCCAGCACCTCAGGAGAGGCACATAGAGGATGCCAAGGAGAGACCAACAGCAAAGTCCAGGAAGGTCCAGTTGCCACTTGTCAGGTGGGTGCTTCAAGAAAAACGCTTATTTTATGTACCCCAGAAGATCAGCCAACTGACCCTTGAAGTCCACTTCTTTGTCCTGGTACAAGAGACAGCAGGTCCTCTCAGATCACAGAGAGCAGGTCCAGTCTTCTTTTGATCTTGCACAGGTTCATAAAGTGTTCTGAAGAGGTGCTTTGGGGTGCCATATTTGTGCCTGGCATCAGCTAGTGTGTGGGAGTCATCCTGGGCTTTTTCTAGCAAATGGGACAACCCTTCCCACTTTTTTTTAGCAGGTCCTGTATGCCCCACAGTGCTTCTCACTCTCAGACTCCAAGATGGCGAACACCTTCTCCCTTTGTGCAGAGCCCTTGTGGCCACCGAGAGATGTGAACAGGGTAATGAGCTGTCCCTTCCTCTGTGGTCACTAAAATTGGTTCTGGGGTAGCTTCCATCATACTGGATTTGGTGCCAGCATGACTATGGGGACAAAGGCTAGGCCTTCAAAGTGTCACCTAAAGTTTGCTTGTCACAGAGAAAAGCCATTCCAACTGGTCTTCCCCATCAAGGCTATTTCCTCTGCTCCAGAAGCAGTTTTCATACTTCTTTCACACCCAATTCAGGCCTAGTACAGGATGGCAGTTGCTGGAGAGCTAATGCAAATTAGACTCCAACAGCTGCAGGCAGAGTATAGGTAACTTTCTAAAAGCTACTGTTCCAATATAATTAATAAACATTTTTTTTTTTAAAGTTCAAGAAAAGGTTTATTGAAAACATTAATATGATCATACAAACAATATTTCGTAAAGACATTCAATTACCAATGCATATATACAGGAATAATCAATAAAGAAAGATTATGTTATGCAATAACCGTTAATATAGTGAAACAATAACATAGAAAATGATATGAATGTAGTCAGAGGTTCACAAAAATCACAAATAACAGTACATGTACATGTCAAAAAACAAAAAGAAAATCCATAATTTAAAAGATATCATGGAAGTGGGGAATTAAGCAGGATTATATGCAGACATTGGGAAGTCAGGGAGGCTTGGTGACCTCTTGTAATGAGGGAGCAAGTGAATACATTTTCTTCACGGAATCATTTAGAAATTGTGCGAGGGGGAGCCAAAGGTGTAAGCGTTTCGTAGCAAGAGAAATAGGGTGAACAAGTGCTGTATCAAGGCGGTGATTGTGACATACAGCATACCACCAGGCTAAATAAGACAATTTAGAGGAATCCTTCCAATTTTTTGATATCTGCTGGAAAGCTACCGCTAGTAATAAATCAATGAGTTTTAACTGGGAATGTTCCTTATTCCAATCCGGCGATAAACTGCCCCAAAAAATATTTGTGAGGGAGAGAGGAGCTGTGGTGTGGAAAATAGTGTTAATTTGGTGCCAGATCTGTTTCCAAAATGTAAAAACATTTGTACAAGTGAACAACATGTGTTTAAGATCAGCATCATCCTGAAGACATGTCCAACAAGTATTGGGATTTGTATTATGTATCTTATGTAAGTGGGCGGGTGTGAAAAACAAGCGATTATAAATAAAAAAAAGTGTCTGTGTTGTGCTGGCCGCTCTGGAGGATTTCCTGAGTTTTGACCAAATTTTGTTCCATAAAGAAATGGGCCATACCGTCTCTAGATCCAATTCCCATTGGAGTTCTACCTTCGTTTTGTCCCGATTCTCTGGAGGTGACATTATACGAGTATATATAGTGGAAGCTCTGGGATTTATGAACAAGAGATTGTGCCACGGGAAGAGGCGTTGTGAGGATAAGGCAGGTGAGATGTTGAGTTTAGTGTATACATCTAGTATTATGTTCTGCAAAATCAAGAATTTAGGTTTAAATGAAGACGGCAGATGATAAAGAGTTTGTAATTGTGAAAACTGAATAGGTAAACCTGTATAAAAAATTGATGAACCCATATCAAACCTTTATCCCTCCATGTCCTCCAATATATAGGTTTTCTGTTGATCAGGATTTGTTTGTTATGCCAAATTGTGGAATTAAGAAAAGTGTCTAAATCATGTACGGCTGGATGGGGTGCAATGGATAGTAATTTACATGAGTGTTTAATTATGGGAGTGTTTGTGGTTTACGTGTAAAGGAGAGGAATTCCTGAAAGGAGAAGGGAGTTAGGAAAGAGGCATCAAGATCTACCCAGAGAGGTTTATCGTCAGATTGATTGGTGATCCAATTTGATAGTTGTTTTAACTGAAAGGCTTTGTGACAATTAAAGAAGTGGGGGAAATTGACACCCCCTCAGATTTTGGTCTTGTTAATTTCTGTAACGCCATTCTCGATTTTTTAGCATTCCATAAAAAGGAAATTAAAATGGAATTTATTTTCTGAAAATATTTTGAGGGAATGGATAATGGTATGTTTGAAAGGGTATATAAAACTATAGGGGTCAACATCATTTTAATTGTATCGAGGCGTCCCCACCAAGAGAGATGTAAGGGATGCCACCTAGCAGTCAGTGTTTTAAGTTTGACATAACATTTATCCAAATTTAAAGAGATAGACGTCTTCATAGAAGGAGAGAACCACATACCAAGGTACTTTATTTGTTTAGAGTTCCAACTAAAATTAGAAGTCTTAAAATCATCCTTGAAGGTGTACTTGGTAAGGGGAAGTATCTCGCATTTTCCTCTATTTAGTTTGCAGCCAGAGACCAAGCAATAAGCCTCCACTTCTTCCAGGAAAGCTGTGAGAGAAGATTGTGGCTGGGAAATAAAAACTAAAATGTCATCAGCGTATGCTGCTAACTTAATGTGATGAGGGTCTGAGACAAAACCTGTAATTAAGTGGTTCTGACAAATTCTTGATAAAAAGGGTTCCAAGGCCAAATTAAAAAGAAAAGGGGACAAGGGACATAGCAAAACCAAAGGGGATGATGGACGGAGTGTTGAACATTGCAAACACTCACCCCCAGTCAACTGATCTGGGTTTAATCCATCATCATTCTTTAGCTCACTCCGCCACCCCAGTTCAGACATGGCCATATGCAAATCAGTCTGACCCTGTGCCTCATGGGAACAGTCCAGCCCGAACTGCCAAGCCATGTCTTCCCTGGACCGGAAACAAGCATCCTGGGACCGGTTTCTGGCATACAGCCGTCATCAGCCAGGCTATCTTGAATCCAGTGGCAAAGTGAGCAAGGGACCCACGTCTGGGCATACCCTGCCAACTTAGGGCGAACATAGCAAAACCAAAGGGGATGATGGACGGAGTGTTGAACATTGCAAACACTCACCCCCAGACAAGGGACAACCTTGACGAACTCCTCTATTAAGGTTAAAATAAGGGGAAGTGAGACCGTTAGTGGAAATTGCGGCTTTGGGTTCAGAGTAGAGTAGGGCAATTAATGAAATTCTTTTTGGACCAAAACCGAACCATTTGAGAGCGTGAAAGATGTAAGGCCAGTACACTCTGTCAAATGCTTTCTCCGCATCTAATGCGATAGCTGCCAGAGAGATTGAAAAGTGTGATGATTTAGATAAAATGTCAAAAAACAACCGCGTATTATCAGTGATGTTGCGACCTTTTACGAAACCTGATTGTTCTTTGCCAAGCAACAGGGGAAGATATTGTTCTAATCTTAGAGCTAAGGCTTTCGAATTTTTTTTATAGTCTATGTTGACTAAAGATATAGGCCTGTAATTTTTACAAAAGCGTGGGTCTTTATCTGCTTTCGGTATTAGACAAATCAAGGCTTCAGAAAAAGACCCAGTGGAATTGGAAGAGGTGATGAAGGAAGAAATAAGATTGTGTAAGTGCGGGATTAGTATATGGGCGAAATGTAGATAGAATTCTACTGTGAATCCATCTGGACCAGGGGCCTTGTCTTTTTGAGTATTTTTAAGGCGTTCAGCAATTCTGTTTGTGAAAAGTCAGCTTCCAAAGGAGTTAGATCTAATTGGGGATTAGTGTGTTTCTGAATTGTGGAAAAATATTTGGAAAGGTCTGTGACTGAGGGTGTGACTTCTGGTGTGTAAAGGGATTTGTAGAAATGTACGAATTCTTGAAGTATTTCAGAGTCCTTAAGCTTTGGTGTTTGGTTGTCATCTATTATGGAATCAATGTGGAGTTTATGTTGTTTAATCTTTAGGTAATTGGCTAAAAGTTTGCCCGATTTATTTTGGCCACCATAGTATTTCGCTGAGGATTTCAATAGGTATAGGGAGGCCTGTTCAGTAGTGGATTCGTTAAAGGCGATTTTTGCATTAATACGATCCTTAAGGGATTCTTTTGATTTGGAGGTATGGAAAGAATGTTCAAGTTGTTTAATTTTAGCAAGAAGTGCATTATGTGAGATGCGAGAGGCTTTACGTTTATTTGACACAAATCTTATGATGAAATCACGGGCAGTGGCCTTAAAGGCATCCCATACTGTATGAAAGGAGACATCTTTTGTTAGATTAATGGAAAAAAATTCCTGAAAAAAAGGCACAAAGGATGAATTAAAAACAGGATCGAGAAGTAAGGAATTGTTGAAGCGCCATTTTTTTGGTGATGTAGATTGGTTTAAAATGTCCAATTGAATCAAAAGAGGTGCATGGTCTGAGATAAGAATATGGCCTATGTCTGCAGAACGCAGGGATTGGGAAATGTTTCGTGAAATAAAAATATGGTCTATTTGTGATTGTGTTTGATGCGGAGGAGAAAAAAAGGAATATTCTCTTGTAGATGGGTTGCATAATCGCCAAGAGTCCAATAGATTCCTTTGGTGAATAGTTTGTGTGAAAGCTTTGTGTGACGCATTCAGGATAAAGGGAGATCTAGAATTTCTGTCAAGAAACGGGTCCATCACTTGATTGCAGTCACCTGCAAGAATTAAGTTTTCTGATGGGTATTTAAGTAATAACTGAGAAATACTAGACCAGAACAAAGCGTCACCGTTGGTGGGGGCGTAAATGTTAAGCAGGGACAGGGAAGTCTTCCCCAACAAGAGATTAGTGAAAATCCACCTACCCTCTGTGTCAGATTCCTGAGAAACAAGCTTGACATTCAATGCTTTATGACATAGAGTTACAACCCCATTCCTCTTACCATCTCCTGGCGAAAAAATACTTCACCAACCCAATTACGTTTGAGTTTGAGTGATTCCTTTTCGGTGAGATGAGACTCTTGTAGTAACGCAATATTAGCATTTAATTTGGAAAGGTGAGATAAGACTCTCTGTCGTTTGATGGGGGAATTCAAGCCTCTGACATTCCATGTAACAATATTTAAAGACATATGTGAGATAAAAGTAGTAATAATAAACGTGAGTCCATAAAATACTGTATATCATGAACACCTGTGCATGTAAACATTTCAACAACAATAGCTATACAACGCATTGGAGAAAACCTTATATTAAGTATGAAAATGTTGATAATCAAAACCATTTGAAAGAAGTGTAAAAGGCATGACAGAGAAAGAAAGAAATATAGAAAGAAATAAACATTAAGACTTGGTGAATAAGAAAAGGATACATGATAGAATAATACACATGGAAAAGAAGTAAGAAAGAAAGTAAAGAAGGTGATGAGTATTATGAGAAATGAGAGAGGTAAGCAGGACATACCTACAAGAAGTTCAAAACAATGAAGAGGTGGTGGGGGGTGAGACCACATGGAAAGATGACACGTCCAGACTCCATGAGGTACAGCAGGGGAGACATCAGGATGTAGACAACATACAGGACAGACTTGTTGGACAGAGTGAGACGGACCCTGTAAAGAAAAAGGGATGGTTAGTAATGCTAACAAATTGCGATGGAACGCACTTTAAATCATGAATATAAAATTTGCATCCTGGTGTCAGAAAGTTAATTAAATTAGGCGAGACTAAATAAGTTCTAAAAGAGTAACGTTGGTGGCTGTAATAAAAATGCCACCATATTTTAAGAAACTACAGAAATGTAAATAAATAGAAGGAGGATCATTTAAAGCATGCACTAGAAGTATCCATTTGATCTGGGCAGTGTATATTGAGGAAACTTCGCAATTTAATTGGGTCTTCGTAAGTTGTAGTTTTATTGTTGTGCGTGACCTTAAACAAGCAAGGGTGAAGAAGACCAAATCTAGCTCCAATAGAACGAAGTGCCGGTCTCATGGTAAGAAATTCTCTGCGTCGATCCGCCGTTGGTTTAGCGTAGTCCTGTGGGAAAAAAAGCTGGTTGCCTGAGAATGATACCCGTTTCATGAGCTTGGCTGCTTGCAGGACTTTAAGGAGATCTGTGTATTCAAGAAAGTATAGTATACACCCTCTTGATTTTTTCATGGTTGAAGTTGATGGATGCAACGGGCCGAGACGATGAGCTCTTTGAATGTTAAGGATGGTGCCTTCAGGTAAGTTGAGGAGTGAAGGTAAGAACTTTTGAAAGAAAGAAATAGGGTCAGGACCTTCTGAGCCTTCTGCCAGACCATAAATGCGGAGATTATTTCTCCTGTTTCTGTTCTCCAAATTTTCAACTTGCTTTTGAAGAGCTGTAACTTGGGATTGAAGAACCACCGTTGTGGCAGCAGAGGATTGTAGCGTATCAACACTATGTTCTACTTTAGTGATCCTTTCCTCTAATTTTTCCCATCCGTCTGTAAGAATTTTAATTTTAGAATTCGTTTCCTCTACAAAAGGTCTCAGTGCGCGAATTTCCTCTAGAAGAAGATCCATGGATACTGAGGAAGACTCTTTCGGCGGTGAAGGAGGGTCCTTCTTCAATCTTTTTGTTGTACCTTTATTGCCAGCTAATGAACCATTAGCGACAATTTGAGCTAACATTTTAGGGGATGAGCTTGTTGTTGGATCCATTTGGACAGAGTAGGAGCGAGACGTGTTATGTATCAAGAGTGCGTGCTTTGAAGCTGCCTGTGAAGAAAAAAACTTTTTTTCAACCTGCCCATGAAAGGAGATAGCGTTAATGCCAATATTAATGTTAGTGTCAATAAAGGCGTAACTGGTCCCCTCAATTAAAAGTATGCGGGCTGGGAAGTGGCGCAAAAATATTGAAGTGCCCAAACTTGAAGCACTAGTAGTAGCTACAAGCGTGAAGGAAAGTTCAAAGCAAAGTGAAATATCAGGTAAAGCCGTTTGAGAAAGCAAAATGAGAGTGCCAGAGTCCTGAAGGCGATGTAGAGCACTGAACTATTGAAGAGACACCTGAGATGAGGCACAGTATCCCTTTGATTTACCTCAGCCCAGGCGACGCGCAACACAAGGAGGGCGTGAAAAGCATAAAGAATTCAGGATACGCTGCATACTTTGATTTACCTTAGCCAAGGTGACACTCAGCACAGAGAAGGCTTGAAAAGCAAATAGAATTCAGGATACACTGCCCATTTTCCTGCATTTCCTTTTAGTGTGAAGCAACACAGGCGTAGCAGCTCCCAAACGTGGTGCGCGAAAGCAAGTCACTTCAAATTACCTCATGTTGCGCACTACGTGAAGCTCCAAGATGGCGGCCGTCCGAGCGGCCGAAACAAAGATAACGAATAAAAGAGTGAAAAACGCCTATGAGTAATTAGGGCTTGTTACATCCGATGGAGGACAGGTTCCGACGATCGTTCGTCCTGCAGAATGCAATTCACATCAGGAATTACATGGAGAAAACCGTCCATCTCCATGCTGACCCCAGCAGAGTCACGGAAGCGCCGCCATCTCCCTCGGGCACTAGCCACGCCCCAATTAATAAACATTTGAGTTCACAATTAGATTGAATTTTTATTAACTATAAAAAAAAGTCTTTGAAAGGACTCTGTAGCTAGTTCAGGTCAAAAGTTATAGATTCAAGTATATAACCTACACTTTGACTTTCCGTATGTACCAGTTACAGCCTGACTAGTGACAATCTCATTTTGGACCTAGTCACTGTGGTATCAAGTCATTTCTAAAGTCACATATGATCCTCTCTTAAATATGTCATTTCTAAAATGGCACATGCTCCACTCTTAAATATTAGGCACCCTACCTTGTGGGCAGAAGGTTGTGCTAAATCAGCCTACACAGGGTAAGTCCAAATTCATATTTTCACTGCCTCTGTAGTGGATGGCAAAATGGTGCTGAAGTCCACAGGTGTCATTTAATTAACAGGTCCTGTGTACATTTTCTAATCCATATACTAGGGATGTATAGGCAAATTAAATAAGTCAGTTAGGGATAAGCCAAGTTAACCATGTTTAAAAAGGAGAAGAACAGGCACTTTAAGACTCTTCAGCAAGGGTAAAGTGCACAGAGTTCATAGTTCAACAAAAATTGTTTCCGGAAAAAGGCAAAATATCTGAGGTGACCACGCAGAAAAGGCAGATTTCCTACACTGTACTAATGCAATGACTTGATACTCTTATAATAGAGAATTGTACTGGTGAATAAAGAATTGACTAGGAGTTTGACACTGCAGTCTTCCTGACAAAGCCCTCCAGAGCAAGCGACCAGGGAAGGATCAAAAGAAACATTTGTGCAATCTGCCTAAAGTTAAGCCTGCTGTTTGAACTTTACCAAAATGTTGCTGTAGTCAACCTTGTGAGTCCTTTCAAAACTTATTTCAGCCCTTATCTCCCCCTACCCCCAAGGGTAAACTCCAGCATGAAGTAGGAGGCTGTAGTAGTTTGAGTAAAGTGGTTTGCATCCTTTATCTCTCAGTAGCAAATTCCAGCTAAAGAAAACACAATTAACTACTGAAATGCTTAATTGAACTTTCCATTGACTTATTGACAATTTGTATTGTCTAATCTGATTACAAATGTGTAAAAGTTTATTAGGTTTCCCTTCAGTGGTGCATCTTGAGGTGAGGCGTTATGTTATCGTTTCTAAAAAACATAGCAGGTAACCATGGAAAAAGTACTTGCTGCTATGCAGGTGAAGGAATACATCAAACGTCATAGCAAGTGTAAAATTAAAACAAGCGGGGGCGTGGCCGGGCAAGATGGCCGGACGGACGTAGCTCGTCTCGGCTCCCGGTCCGCGCTTTAGTCCTGAGCTGTAATCGGCGCTTACTCAGGGGGAAAAGCGCCACAAGCACCGCTGTTGGATTTCGGAACATGGGGAGCATGTAATGCAGCCCTGACAGGCTTCCCATTTTGCCCGGCGACCTGACACGGAGCCCCGACAGAGAAGGCCCGGAGCGCGACAAAATGGCGCCCGCCACCCTGTGAGAAGCACGGAATCTCGGCACTCTGTCCACCGAGTGCCGAGCGGATGCGGTGACCGGCGCTGGCGCTACTGAAGGAGACGGGAGCCTGCGGTGCATTGGGGCGCTTTGGAGGAGTCACGCTGCCGCTGACGGAGCCGACCTGGGAGGCTCCGACCGACTGGGCTGAGATGTGACGCCCGCTAGGTATGTGGACGATGTGTAGGGCGACCGGAGCACTCCCAGATCCCTGCCGGCAGGGATAGAGACAGAGGCATTCCCTACCTTCTACCTGGGGGCTGACGATTTCGCTCGCTGCTTGAGCCCCACGCCATGCCTGACCCTAAGATGGCGGCCGCGCACTGACAGCGTTCTGCGAGGGAGGCCTTTTCTCTGCGTTTGCGTCCAAACTGCGGCGACATCAAGACACCCTGCCGAGTGAGGACTACTCCCCGGGCTTCCTCTCGAAAGATTGCAGGAGCCCCCAGATACTGGGCCCCGTGATCATCTCGACTGCAGTGCCCCTGAGTGGCGACGGAGTGTCCTTGAGCATCTGGGGGCATTGAGATGTGGTGGTGAAGTGGTTGGCCGCCAGGTGTCCTCCTGGTGCTGGAGGGTCTCCCACACGAGAACTGGGCGCAATACCCCATCGAGAATCTTGCCGCCCATCGCTTGCGGGTTCACCCCTCTTTTTGGTCAGCCTCTACTGGCTGCTGAGACTATACCCCATACGCAAAGGTGACTGGCACAGAATGGGATATCTCTCAAGTGCTCAACTTACAAGCCATGGCCGGGCTGGTGGCGGCGCCATCCATCCACTACTGAGCAGGACCTAAACGGACACTCAGCATCAGCACCTAGCCCCCGGCGCGGGGACCTCCGCGCCACCTGCCGCCGCACTTCCTCAGTTCGACCACCACAGCACGGGGGTCCACCTGGACCGGCCTCTATGCCGCCAAAGAAGCCAACGAGTAAGGCAACAACCAGGGTCTCTGATTTCTTTGCGCCAACGGACACACGCCTTCCAACTGGAAGGGACGAAGGTACAGGCGACATGGCCCTCACTAAGGACGATCTCCTGGCTACGCTACGGGAATTTAAGACGGAGCTTAGGAACGAACTGGGTCAAGACCTCCGGGCTTCGATCGACCAACTGAAATCTGATCTCACCGGACGACTCACCTCCCTTCAACAAGATGTAGACTCGGTGGGCACGAGAGTGCTGGACCTAGAGGCGCAATCTCAGGATATCAAAACACACGCTACCACCATGCGGGAGGCCATCTGTATCCTTGAGGACCAACTGCACCAGACGCAACTAAAGGCCGAGGATCTCGAAAATAGGGCTCGAAGGGAGAACCTGCGAATCCGAGACCTGGAGGAGGGGGCAGAAGGATCAGATCTGGAGGCCTTCCTGGAGGGGCTGTTCGCGGACGTCCTCGGCCCCCAGACCCTCAAGATCAAATTGGAAAGAGCGCACCGCGTCGGAGGTCAGCCGACGGGAGAACGGAAGCGGCCACGGGACGTGTTGGCTAAATTCCACTCCTACAAAGTTAAGGAAGCAGTCCTGATAGCTGCCAGGAAAAAGGGAACTGTCTCCTTTCAAGATCATTCCTGCTCCGTTTATCAAGACCTGGCGCCGGCCACTCTGGCTAGGAGGCAATTATTTAGGCCCATTACGTCGAAACTTCGTGACGATCACATCCGATACAGATGGACGTATCCATTCGGATTAGCCTTCGAATACAACAACAAACAGAGACACATCTCGGAACTGCGGGAGGGATTAGATCTCCTAGGTCTTCCCTCTGACGAACATGACTCCGCTCGTGGCAAGACGCCAGACCCGCCACGGAGTGGCCCTTCAAGATATCAATGGTCGGCTGGCTCCAGGAGGAGCCGTAAATGAGGGCTGACGAACTTAACTCGCTCTATTGTTAACTGTCACAGTGGCGGTGCTGCAACCGACCGTTGCTCATACCAGGCCACGCTGGTGTCAGGTATACTTCGTGCTTACAGGTGTCAGCACTCCCGCCGAACTGCTATTGCTGAGCACACGGATCTCTCTTTTATGGTGTGCTAACTATTTGGCTACTGGCAGCTCTCTCTGGCGGACACTTTCTGCAAACAAGGCCACCTAACGCTTATCACCCAAGGAGGCCTCGCCTCCGAACTCGACAAGTCTCATGGATCTGATTTAATGACAATTTCAGGCTCGGCTGGTTCCTAATTGACGCTGGGGCTGAGCTGCTTTGGGCTCGTCTTGCCAGGCTATACAGACTGCGCCAAAAGTCAGATAACGTACGAATGATTCAGGACGGGCGCGGACGGGGACCTCGGTCCTTCTGTGCCCCCAACATACACACCGGAGACACTTGATCTCTGGACGGGACACGGTCATTGGTGTCCTCAACTGTTGTTGGTAATGTTGGTTTTTCTTTTATTTTTGTGGGTGGGCGGGGGTGGGATTTGGCGATGGTGGCGGCTTTTTAATTGTGTTGTGCAGGCATATGCTCTAATCAGAATCCTTATCTCGCAACCACTTTATAGGAGTAAAACGCCATACCTGACTGGAATGGCCGACTCCCCAGGTATGCTCCGCAGGTCTAGAGAGAGGGGAGGGAACACACACCGGTTAAATGGTACTCTCCATAGGCTCATGGAATGTGAAGGGTCTTAATTCCCCCAAAAGCGGCAGAAGATCTGGAAATATCTTACAGATCATCACCTTGATGTAGTAGCCCTCCAGGAGACCCACCTCTCCAGGGCAGAGGACTCCAGACTTCGCCATCGACATTATCCACTGATTTATCGATCCTCCGCACTTACAAACATCGGGGGTTGCCCTTCTCTTTCACGGCTCCACGAAATTCCAGCCTAGGGATGTTTCGACAGATAAGGACGGTAGACTAGTTATGGTCAAGGGCACTCTACAGGGGGTACTATGCACTTTTATCGCAACATACGCCCCCAACACGGGGCAGTCACACTTTTGAACACGACCCTGGGGAAAATACGAGACTTTGCAGAAGGGAAGACGATCATTTTGGGCGATTTCAATCTGACCTGGCAGGCAGATATAGACAGCACCCACTCACGTAGAGCAGAACCTAACTCTTTCTCTGCAGACGCTAAACAACAGCTTCAGGACATGGGATTTTTAGACGCCTGGCGCACCCTTTACCCCCAGACACGCGATTATACTTTCTATTCCCATGTACATCGCACCTACTCCAGACTTGATTATATTCTCATCAGCCAGAATCTGATGGGGGCCTTACGGGCGGCCAAGATCTTTCCCCTCTCCATATCGGATCACTGCATGATCTCGATCTGTCTGTCCTGGAAGCACATTGCACCCACTACCCCCAAATGGTACTTCCCGGCTTCACTCACCAGGGACAGAGCATCTTGCACTGCACTTCGCGAAACTATCTCTGACTTTTTTATCTTAAATGCACCTGAAGATACTACTGTCTTTAATAACTGGGATGCCTTTAAGGCGGTTTTTAGGGGGAACTGCATTGCTTACAACTCCACCCTGAACAAACAACGTGCCAAAGAGCGGGTGGATTTGGAATTTGAATTAGAGAAAGCTGAAAGGCAGCACAAAGCCAACTCCTCTAGGGAATCCCTACGCACTCTCACCGCACTTCGAGGGAAACTTAGAGCTATCTATGATAACAGAGCAGAGTTTACCCTCCTAAAATTACGTCAAACATCCTATTCCCAGGGTAACAAGATAGGCAAACACTTGGCCAGACAATTAAAGGAGAAACGTGAGCGGGAAAACATAGGGGGGATTGTCGGCGAGAAGGGACAGCTGACTCATACAGATTCTGAGAAAGCCGTTGCCTTTGGGACCTTCTATCGGACGTTGTATATGGGGGACTCAAGAGACACTGACCTACAAGACAGCTACCTGCAACCGCTGCAGCTCCCCCGTGTCTCCCCTGAACAGAATGCCATTTTAACAGAGCCCATCACCTCAGAAGAGGTGAGCTACGCCATAAAATCCCTTAAACTTCATAAAGCCCCTGGGCCCGATGGCTATACGGCGTACTTCTACAAAACGTTTGCCCCGGACATTATACCCCATCTCACACGCCTCTTTAACAAAATGGCCACGGAAGGCATAGCCCCCCTCGATGAGCGAGGCAATAGTCTCGGTCATCCCCAAGCCTGGGAAGAATCCGCACCTATGCTCCTCATATCGCCCCATCGCTCTCTTAAACCTCGACGCGAAGATCTACTCGGCCATCATAGCTGCTCGGTTGAATGATCTCATGCCGGACCTAATCCACCCTGATCAATCCGGATTTATTAAAGGCCGCCAGACCCATGACAACACCAGACGCATAGTGCATTTGATAGAGAAGGTTACCAAACGAAAGATTCCGGCGGTGCTTGTAGGTCTGGATGCCGAGAAGGCTTTTGACAGGGTGGATTGGTCCTTTCTTTTTAAAACACTTACACACTTTGGCTTTGCGGATGGCTTTCTTACTATGCTGCGAGCCAACTATGCACAGCCGAGCTCTAGAGTGCAGGTGAATGGGATAGTTTCTGCCCCCTTCTCCCACACCAGGGGAACGCGTCAGGGTTGCCCGCTCTCCCCTTTACTATTTGCTCTCAGTATTGAACCGTTAGCGATGGCCATACGGCAAGCACCGGATATCAAGGGTATCCCCTTTAGTGGTGAGAGCCATAAAATCTCGCTTTTTGCGGACGATATACTTCTATCCCTTACTGAGCCAGCCAGCTCTCTCCCTACACTTCAGACTGAGCTGGAGAGATTCGAGGCAGTCGCGGGATTCAAAGTCAATCTAGACAAATCGTACATCCTTAATCTGACTCTCCCAGTGAACGAGGTAGAGGGACTGCGCCAGCATACCCTGCTCCAATGGACGTCGCACTCTCTCCAGTATCTGGGGATTCACTTGACGCCTAGAGTGGAGGAGCTGTATAAAGCTAACTTTCCGCCCGCCCTCAGCAAGCTCCGAGCGGACCTCACCAGATGGAAGCCTCTTTTTATCTCGGCCGAGTTCACGCGGTCAAAATGACCATTCTTCCTAAGCTCCTCTACCTATTCCAGGCTTTACCCATAGAACTTGATAAGGAATTCCTCCCTAAACTTAAATCTCTGATCATACGCTTTATTTGGCAG
This sequence comes from Calotriton arnoldi, assembly GCA_963921515.1. NCBI lineage: Eukaryota > Metazoa > Chordata > Amphibia > Caudata > Salamandridae > Calotriton > Calotriton arnoldi. The sequence continues at coordinate 142,064 of CAWUFW010019361.1, forward strand.
GGGGGCCGGGCGCGTTTTTCTTACTCGATACTTCGGCGATTACGAACAGCCGGAGGGGTAGGGCTACCAGATTTTGGCCTCTACTATAAAGCTGCACAACTATGAGTGGTGACAGAATGGGCTAAACGCGAGTCAGAGAAGCATTGGCTCCATATGGACCGCTCCATCACGGGTCGGTCTATCTGGGACCTCATCTGGCGTCCCAGAGGGGACAGACCAAAGAATGCGTACCTGAGCACTCCCACACGCACCACACTGAAAGTATGGGATACCATCTCCACGAATGACCAATGGACCACTTTCCCTTCGCCCTATACTACACTACATTTTAATCCAGATTTCCCACCAGCTATTCGGGAGGGACCTTTCGATGCCTGGAAGGAGGGGGATGCTTAGCACTGACGCACCTCTTTCATAACTCTGACATCCTCACCTTTGAGAACTGCAGACGGGAGTACGGGCTGGATCCGACTGAACACTTTCACTACCTTCAACTCAAACACTGGGCCACCTCGCCTCAGATTCGGGACGCAGCCACCCGACCTCTCACAAAATTTGAAACATATATACAGAACACCACCTCCATGAAAGGGGTAATTTCCTTCCTCTACAAGTACTTGCTTACTACTATGCACACACCGCGGCCTAGATATATACACATGTGGGAGGGGCTCCTCCAACGCGACATTTCTGTCCAAGAATGGGAGGGATTATGGTCGGACATTACAAAATTTAATCATTCCGTGGAGCTACGGGAGGCTCATCTTAAAATCATGATGGACTGGTACTTATACCCCTCGAAACTTAGGCGAATCTTCCCCAACACGTCGGATCTCTGCTGGCGGGGATGCGGGCTGGTGGGAGACTTTCGCCACATTTGGTGGGACTGCCCTACAATACGTCCCTTTTGGGAAGAAATTCTTGCTCACATTAAAGATATGCTGGGTTACCCCATCCCGACTACGATGGCAGAGACACTGCTGGGTCTTCGCAGCCCTTCTCTGGAACATCAAACTAAATCAGATAAGGCCATTATGTGGACATGCATTGGAGCGGCTAAAATAGCGATAGCGGCCGCCTGGAAGAAGACGGAAGCCCCCGCTATTTCACTTTGGCACTCTCGGCTCTGGAGGCTATTATGCCTCGAGAGACTATCTGATATCTTTCGAGATGAATACAAAAATTTTGAGTACAAATGGGGCCCTCTAGTCACCTTTCTCACCCGGGGATTACCGCAAGCCGTCTGTCCTCCCTCCATTCGAAACATGCATCTCTTTCAATTCTAACAACATACCAGATAGAATCCTGAGTTATCCTGACATTGGGTTGCCGCCACCATCTTATGTGGGTGGGTTTGAGGGTGGGTTTTTCTTTTTTCTCATTTTGTTTTTGGGGTCTTATTTGAGTTGTTCAGGGGTCTTATTTTTTATTCTCGGGAAACCTTCCCAGTTGGGAGGTGCCGAGATATAAAACTCGTCGCAAAAGAAAGACGGGTCGAGTGTAGTGTTCTTTCAATAGATTACCTCCGAGCTTGCAAGATACTGCAAACTGTACTTTTCTTTTAGGTAATAGAATGAGGAAAAGCTTGGACTGTTCGATTTGTGATACACTGCAACCCGGGCCTTAATAGGCACTACTATGTTTAGTACTCTAAATTTTTTTCCTTTGTTCTTCTGCTTTTATGCGACATTGTATTGTTATTTACGACGTCAATAAAAATATGTTTGACAAAAAAAAAAAAAATTAAAACAAGCACTGACAAAGACACTAGGGACCCGATTACGATGCGGGCTGGAACGGCTCTGACCGTCAGTCAGAGCCTTCCAGCCCGCATCGTAATCGACTGGTTGGACTCCTTTCCGACAGATCCATTTAGATGGGGTCAGTCGGAAGGGAATCCAAATCGGTTTTCCGAATGGCCTCCGACGGGCTCGGAGAGCTCGTTTGCCATTTGGAAACCCTGCAGTAATCCCTCGGCCGGCTCTTTCTGGCCGAGGGATTACGATGGCAGATTCTCACTGCCTTTCTGTGTCGGCCTTTCTGACACAGAAAGGCATTGGGAATCTGTCTTTGGGGGCCCCCAGCAGGTCTCCCATGGGTGCAAGGCCGCCGGATGGCAGCCTAGGGGGCACATATGGTGCCCCCCTGTTGATCCCTGCACCCCGTGGCAGGCACCTTGAGGTGCCTGCCACGGGGTGCAGGGATGAACTGCACCTCTGCTCTTTGCAATGAGAGCATGCGTTCCATTCGGAATGCATGTTCCCATTGTAAAGTATAGGATTGTGACCAAGCTACTTCCTGGGCTGGAACCGATGACAGGAGGTCGTTCGGTTCCAGTTCCAACCCGGCATCGGAAACGGGCCCTTTGTCTTGCTTTAATATGCAAAGGCAAGTGAACAAGGTTTTTGCATGTTTCTGTTTGCATGCATTAGCACATTCCAGTCAAACCGACTGGCTTTATCAATGTTTGTTCATGAGTGGCAGAGCTGTTACACAGTGACTGGTGAATGAGAACAAGAGCGTATGGCACAAATTCACAGGGCAGAAGGGCCTTTGTGTTGCATTAGACACTAGCTGATCCAGGCTACCGGCAAGGGCTATTGTGATATAGATGGGGTTCATCTATCACCAGTGGGAGGGATCTCTTCCCTAGCTTTGCAGGAGGCCTGGAAATGAGAGGTTGCAGGTGAGAAAGGAGCTGTTTTGGTGGGGGGCTCTGGCGGTGGCGGTGGCCACCTCCAGAGCTGTGGCGGAGTTACAGGGCGATCTGGAAGCAGAGGGGTACAGAAGGGTACCTCTGCGCGGCACCATGGTGGGTGCCAGAGCCAAATCCTAGGAGCCTCATGGGAGGTTCCTAGAAAACCGTGTCGGCGCCCCGTTAGTCCTTCGGGCGGTTGTGGGCCTGAACAACCGGGGGTTTGCTATGCTACGCTCCGCCCTGAAAGGGGCGTGAGTAATAAGGAACCATGTGTCACGTGATCCGGGAAGAGGATCACCAGAAGTGGCAGCACAGATGGGGTTCGCCCCAGTGCTGCTTGGCTCATCAGGCGGGCAGGCGGCCCAGACGGTTGCCTGCCCTTGGATCGCCCGTAAGATAACCCACCATATTACATAACGGTGTATGTAATAAACCTGCAGCAATTTTTACCCAAACAGGAAATGTGTTGTGTGTTTATTTATGAGCATGCATGTTACGTTGGAGGGGTGGGGTAGGTTGCCAATGCTGGTACTATGCGGCTGTCCGAGGCCCCCGCAGGCGCCACTAAAGAGGGCAGCCCTCTAGTACCAGCTGGGCACCCCACACCCCGTAGGGGCAGGGACTCAGGGAGGAGTCCCCCAAGCCTTGTCGCAGCGCGATAGGCGAGCATCACGTCCGGGGCGCGAGGACAGGGGAGGGGTATATAGGCCTCCCCACCATCTTGTCGTCCTCTTTCGCGCGCCCGGACACGCCGTCTGGGCGTGTCCGGGCACGCGAAGAGGACGACAGATGGTGGGGAGGCCTACCTCCCCTGTCCTCGCGCCCGGACATGATGCTCGCCTGTCGCGCTGCGACAGGCTTGGGGATCCTCCTGTCCCTACCGGGGTGTGGAGTGCCCAGCTGGTACTAGAGGGCTGCCCTCTTTAGTGGCCCCTGCGGGGGCCTCGGACAGCCGCAGAGTAAGACACACTTGCTCATTCCGAGAGGCCCAGTCATTGAGGTTTGGATTTCGGCTGGTATCACCATGGACGTCATATAGGGATCTGCAGCTGCAACCCCTGGCATGCCCCTTTCGACCCCTTCCACTGCCTTTGCGACCCCTGGTCTCATAGATGACAAATGCAGTGCAAGGAAAAGAAATTGAACGGGGCTCTGCCGTCTTTGTTTGCTTTCCTCAGCCGGCAGGATACCGAGACATTTCTCTGTTTTGTAAAATAATGTGGGAGTGTGAAGCACAAACAGTAAAACAAAATTCTGCAATCTTTCACTATTTCTGACCTAGTGGCCCCTTGTAAGGTTTCCATCAGGTTACTTTACAGCCTGTGCATGAAGGCTCAAAAAATAAAAGCAAAAAGTAACAAACTTACCAAAAGGTCTCTACATGTCTCTACATGTCTCTGGCTGTCCCTGGTTACCTGAGGGGAAAGGGAAATACAGAAGATGAACGAGAGAGGAGCCAGAGGAATTATGACAGAGGTGAGAGAGGCAATACAGAGTCATATAGGAAAGAGATAGGAAAAGCCAGAAGGGGGAAACAACTGGGAGGGGAAGACAGGTGAGAGGTGATTGACCCCAATGAGAGAGAGATGACAAAGAAGCAAGCAGGTGAAAGGTAGCTCAGAGTGAGCAAGGGAGACAGAAGAGAGAAAGAGACCAATGAAGAGAAGACAGACTCAAAAGAGACAACCGAGAAAGTTGGATGGATAGACAGGTGGGAAATAGAGATATTGTACACTGGTGAGAGAGAGGTTGAAACCATTGAGAGAGGCGACAAAAGAGACAGACAGATAAGAAACAGCTGAAAGAGAGTCAGAGAAGGATAGACAGGTGGGACACAGAGGGTATAAAGACAAGCAGATCAGTTATAAAGAGGCAGCTGAGAAAAGACAGGTGAGAGATAAACAGAGATACAAAGAGAGGTGAGAGAGCAAAAGGTGAGATAGAGAGGTCGGAAACGTGAGAATAAGAATAAAGCGATAGGTGAGAAATTTAGCTGAGAGCATGAAAGACATGTTAGAGTTAATAAAGAGACAGATGAGAAACAGATGGCTAAAGGGGGAGACAGGTGAAAAAGAGATAAATGATAAAGAGTCAGCAGCTTGTGGGATCTAGACAGCTGAGAAAGAGAGGAGGAGCCAGGTGAACCAGAAACACATGCTATAGAAAAAGGAGAATAGAAAGATGACAACATGGAGAAATAGGAGAGGAGAGGAAAGGTGCAGTAAAGAGGAAGAGGGGGCCTTGGAGAGAGGTGATATGCGAGAGGAAGCAAGGGAGAAGACAATGACAGACCAGAAAAGGAGAGATATGAAGGCAGAGCAGTGCAGATAAATATGCAACATGGAAATTTGACAAGGGAGAGAGATTTGAAACGCGAAAAAGAGGCGAGGTAAAAAGGGAGACATGGGCAAGGACGGACGTCAATTTCTCTAGCAAGTAAATATTTATAATATGGCACAGTATGACCGTTGGAAAGCATTCTTGCAAGATGATGAACAGGAGAGCAATGATGATGAGCATTCAATAGTTGTGCCTGGGTATCTGAGGCTTAAATTGCATATAACGGCCTTTGGCGTGTGAAGGTTGTAAATGGGCAGGTGATATGGATGCCTCTGTCATATCTTGACCCGCATCCAAGTTAAAATATTCATATTATCTAAAATGGGCTCTGCACTTTTTTCATGGTTCATTTCAGTGACATCTCTTCCTAGGATGACATCAGGTCAAAGGTCAAATGATGTCCCTTCATGTGATGTCATTGGTGTAAAAGGTTGTGATATCCCTTCCACTACTCCTGGCATTTTGGTGAATTGACGTCCATGGGTATCAGCACTCCAGTAACCAGTCATTCAGGCCTGGAATGGGTAAGACCTGAAATTATCCAGTTCACTTCTGCATGCAGTCCCCTATTTCTGTCATGTTACTGTACACACCGGGTGCATTTCGGTATATGTTAAAACACAGTGTCAGATGGTATGGTATTCCCACACGTCTACCTGACTTGAAATAAGGGCCATAGTAGGATACGAATGAGAGAAGAGATAAAGGCAAAGAAAATACCAAAGAAGCAGAGAAGAAGCCAGCAGGAAACAAGGTGAGTACAACTAACTGCAATGCCCTATGTCATTTGTTAATGGCCCAGGCAGAAAGGGAGCATATACTGTGAGAGGTTATATGGTATTACACTTGATGAGAGAATAGACAAAGAAAGGCAAGTGTGGTTGTACAGTGTAAAAAAGACAGACATGTAGCAGACTGGCACTACAGAAACAGAGTTTGTGATAAAGGAAAGCTCAGAAACATTGGTCAGAAAGAGATCTGCCCACAGCATGTAAGGGTATTTAGTAACAAAAGGTTTGCAGGAACATATTTTAATCAAGCACTGTCAAAGCCGATAGATCTGGCCATGGCAATTTGGGGCAATAGCTATTTTTTATTTTTTTATTGCAAACATATGCCACTAACATGAAAGAGGAAAAAGCAAATATGCCACAACCTAAACATGACTGATATATGCTTGTTAGCAATAACATAATAATTTAAAAACCATTCACAGAAGCAACTGTAATACTAGTGTGGTTTATTATTGTTATTATTATTATTATTATTATTATTATTACTATTATTGTTATTTGTGAAGGAGACAACTACTGTATTAGAATGTTAATGAAGCACTTAAAGTAGCACCTTTAAAAGGAGACAGAAAATAAATAACCACCTAACAAGCACTCCAATTGCAGGCAAAATAAATAGCTAGTACTTAAAGTTAATATATAAAAAATTAAGTTAAAAAGCACAACAGAAAAGAAAGGAATTATTTTAGGCAGATGTGAACAATGTGCACAGGCTTTGTGCAGTCACTCAAAGTGAAGTGAGCCAAAGGTTAAAGCAGACAGACCTATTGCACCGTGCTGTTTGTGCTGTATTATCTGGTGGGTGTAAGCAAAATCTGAATGATAGTTTTGCCTATCCAGGAGTATAAAGGGGAGTGCTCCTAGGTTCTTTGCACTCAACGATAATAGATACAAACTGTTTTACTCGAAACTTGTATTGTCAGGTGCGGTTTGCTATAGCCTCTTCCCCTTTTCTGGTTTGTTTAAAATCTGAATGATGGGGGCGTGGCTAGGGCGCGCATGGAGTGAGACGTGCACCATCGAGTCTCCGCTCCAGTGCCTCTCGCCCGTATCGCCAGCTTGGTCTCCGGGCTCCGCTCTCACCTGGGGCTTGCTCCGATCCCGGCCGGGACCTCCCGGGCAGTGTTTGGAGGCCTGGGGGTCCTTTGGAGGCTCGGTGTTCCTGGTTCTCTGTGGCCGGCCCTGGCGACCGCCATCTTGTCTCCTGGCCGCAGTGGAGCTCCGGACGGTGCTGGGGGCGCTGCGCCAGCTGGGAGCGCTGCCGGCGGTGGGGGCACGCGGGGGCCGGATACCTGCTGCACTCTGGTCGCTGGACGCCGCTGCCTGGACCCCTGCGGCCTCTTCTCTTTCGCTGGATCGGGTCTGCAGCCCGCCGGCCGCCATTTTGGGCCCCGGCTGCGGATGCGCGCCCGTTGGTGCCTACGGCGCCTCCCAGTGGGGGGGTGCAGGCGGTCGCTTTTGGCCAGTGGATCGCTCTGCCTCTCTGGTCCCGTGACGCCCCTGATCCTGGTGTGGGGCCCCTGGAGCATACGGGGCCTGGCGACGGCTTCTTCCTGCCTGGTGGACCCTGGACGGCGCGACGATCTTAGAGGGCCACCGAGCTGCGGTTGGAGTGGTGCAGGTACCGGGTCGGGGGGTCTTTTTCGCCCAAAAGTGGGCCCCCTGACGCCCAGCTCGCTGCTGCGACCCTGCCTGCCCTTGGGGGGCATCTCAGCGCTGGCCTTGCCCTGGTGCCTGGATCTGGTCCCCTAATTGGAGCGTGGTGCCTATGAGAAGGGGCGGAGGGGCGCTCACATCCCTGGGGGCCTCTTCATTGGCGCTTGTCCTGGGCTCCTTGGACTCTGCTTCACGACCGCCACGACTTGGGCCGCCCTTGGACTCCGCTGGGAGTTTGGTGTACGCTGCTTGCCCCTACCCTCTGCCTTGAGTGTCCTCACCACTGCTCCTGCTAAAATAGCCCTTTGCTTGGGGCGCTCTTACCTCTGGAGGGACCACCGACTTGAGCTGCCCTGCCGCCACGCTGCCGGCCGCGCTTGCTGCCTAGGGAGGCCTCCCGGGATCCTGCCTGTGGCTGATTGGACTGGCCCACGTCTCGGCTGTCCCGTCGATTCACACCCTTGGCCCTGACCTCGGCGGCTACTGTCCTCTTGGGGTCCCGCCGCCATGCCACCTAAACACAGGGCTCACAAGGACGCAGAGGCAGCCGCTGCCCGCGATAACCCAGTGACTTCCATGTGGGCCAAGGTGCCCCCTCTACGCAAGAGGGCCCCCCTGTCTCTTCAGGGCTCTCGGACACGCCAGCTCAAGCCATCCCTATCACTCAGGCCTACATGACGACCTTTCTGCAGGAAATCAAGTCGGAGATCAGCTCCCTGCGGCAGGACTTAAAAACTGGGCTGCAGGATGTCCGCAGGGATGTTGTGGAAATTGGTGATAGGGTCGACGGTCTCGAGAGGACGGTGGACGCCAGGACGGAGGACATCGAGGGCCTCTGGAGGAAGATGTCAGAACTGGAGGACCAGAATATCTCCTTACAATTGAAGCAGGAGGATCTGGAGAACCGCGGACGGCGGAACAACCTCCGTATTAGGGGTGTGCCATTGGGCACAGAGGGATCTGATGCCTTGACGTACACCGCAGACCTCCTGCATGCAATCCGTGAGGGGAAGGTACCACACCTCCTATGCTGGACAGAGCCCATCGCGTCCCGGGTCCCCGCAACCGCCCAAATTTTGTGCCGGACATTATCACCCGAGTCCATTTCTTTGCGGACAAAGAAGCCATCATGCGTAAAGTACAGGGGATCCGGTCAGTCTCCTACAATGGACTGTCCATTCAAATCTTCCAAGACCTTGCACCGTCCACGCTTCGTCGGAGGAAAGCTTTTAAACCTGTCACCGATAAATTGCGGGCCCTGGACATCAAATACCAGTGGGGCCACCCCTTTGCCCTAATGTTCTCCTGGGAGGGTCGACGGCGGGTTATCTGGTCCCTGCAAGAGGCGCTGCGCCTTCTTCGGTTGCCTGTGGACTCAGACTCTGATGATCCCCCCTCCTCTGGTGTTCGCCCCGCGGATTCGCTCCGGCCGTAGTGGTCCACTGTTCCCCCGCCTCGCTCTGGACGCTCTTCGAGGGACATCGACTCCACGCAGGCCAAACGGGACGCCGTCAACCATGTCCGCTCCCTGAGTGCCTCCCCATCCCTGGGGCCTTGACTGCTCTTCCCCTTGCGGCATGGCGCTTGTTAATGCTTCCGATGGGGCCTCGCTCCTGGGGGCCTTCTGTCCGAGCCTGGAGGCTAAAATGTGTTGCATGTTCAACGTCGCTGGGCGGAGGACTGGTAGCGGGGGCCTCCCGTCCCTAGTGTGCCCACCACTTCCCCCTACTTCTTCTTGCCGAGTCTTGAGGGAGAGTGACTTCTCCGGAATGTCCTACCTTCGGGGATCTGGGCTATTCCGCACCGACTCTGCACTACTTTGGCCCAGTTGGCCAGTTTATTTTCTTCTTTTTTTTTCCTATTTCTGGCTTTCTTCTTTCTTGCCCTACTTTGGGCCCCTTTTGGCAACGTCCTTGCGTGAACCCGCGGGGAGGCTTGGCTCTGGGGGGACTTTGGGGTGTTGGGGCATCCTGCTTGGGTCTGGTGGGACCTGTCCCTCTGTGCTTGGTATGCTTCCCCTGTTGGCGCTCTTGGTGGGGTGTCTCTCTTACTTCTATGTGGGGCCTCAGCCGACCTTCCCCTCGCTGGGGTTCCTAGCCCATCCTGTGGTGTTTGCTGTGCGATGCCTCGCTTCTCCTTCTCCCCTCTTCTCTTCCCCTTCTAGCCGCTACCTGCTGCTCCACCAAATGATGCACGCGCTTGGTCTCTCTTTCTTCCAGTTATGGCTGCCACACCTGGTTTGAAACTCGTATCCCTTAATGTGAAGGGACTCAACTCCCCCAACAAGCGGCGACAGATTTGGAGATACCTTCTCCAATTGAATCCTGATATTGTCTTCCTTCAGGAGACCCACCTGCTTAAGGAGGATATCGCCCGCATGGCCCATCCTCGATTTCCGCTTCAATTTTGGGCTTATACTTCTTCCAAGGTAGCTGGAGTAGCAATACTTTGTCAAACAGGCATTCAGCAGGGGGCCTCTAAGGCGGTACGCACTCCGGATGGCAGGTTCCTCCGGGTGGTGGTTCGGTTTGGCCACAGGACCTTAACTCTATGTAACGTTTATGCCCCCAACCAGGCGCAAGACTCATTCCTCTGGGAGACCCTGCGGGAACACGTGTCGAACTCGGATCCCCCTCCTTATCTTCGGGGGTGACTTCAATCTGGTGTGGAGTGCCACTGATGATCGCAGTGACGGTTCCTTCCACGGAACCGGGGCTATGTCCTCTGCCCTCAAAAATCAATTGACCGAGCTTGGCCTAATAGATGCCTGGCGCTACCACTCGCCCGATTCGTGCGACTACTCGTATTACTCTCCTGTACATCGCTCATATTCGCGCATCGATTATCTCTTTGTCTCGCATTCCCTCATCGGGGACACGCTCTCGGCCTCTATGTCAGACATTTCAATTTCAGATCACGCGCACCTTGAGCTCCTCTTTCGGGATTTGCTCCCTCACTCTAACTGCCCACCGCGGTGGCGGCTTCCGGCCCACATACTTCGTGACCCGGTTGATATTGAGGAACTTCGGGCTGCTATTGTCGCTTATTTTGAGACAAATGACTTGCCAGAAACCCCTTTTCCTGTGGTCTGGGACGAATTTAAGGCCACTATACGAGGCCATATTACCTCTATAGCGTGTGCCCGGGCCAGAGAGTCGTGCCTGCTTGAAGTTAAACTCTCCAGTGACATTAAGGCGCTGGAGCGCCTCGATCAGACTCAGCCACGGGCTGCTCACAAGCGGCGACTGGCTATGCTGCGCGGCCAGCTCCGAGTACATCGTACCAACAAGGCTGAACGGGCCTTACTGGCTCTCAAGCAGCGATATTATGAGGGAGGAGATAAGGTAGGTACAGTTTTAGCCCGGCGATTGCGGACACGTGCAGTTAAAGCACATATAGCTAATATTAAGTGCCCTGATGGCACCCGGGCCATTACTGGAAAAGCTAAACTCGACGCGTTTCATGCATATTATTCGTCTTTGTACGCTCAGGAGACGCCCCCTCTGGAACAGGTCCGGGCTGTCCTTGATAGCTGCCCTTGGGCTCCGATCACCCCTCATCATGCACAACTACTGGAAGCCCCTCTTTCACAGAGCGAACTTGCGGGCGCTCTGAAGGACCTCCCTCTTGGGAAATCGCCGGGCCCGGATGGTCTGCCGCTTTCCTTTTACCGGGTCTTCTTCCCACAGCTTCAGCCCTATCTTCTCCGTCTCTTCAATTCTTTCACGGACACGACGGGCCCCTCTGCTTCCGTGGGATTAGCCGAAATAGCGCTACTTCCAAAGCCAGGCAAGGACCTCGCACTATGTTCCTCCTTTCGCCCCATTGCCCTACTCAATTTGGATCTTAAACTCTACACCAAAATCTTAGCTAAACGGCTGGATCCGCACCTCCCGGGCCTGATCGACCCCAACCAGGTCGGTTTTATTCGGCAGCGACAGGGGGCTGACAATGTGCGTCGGATTGCCCATCTTGTTGGGAAAGCCCAGCACTGGAATATCCCTGCCTGCCTGCTGTCTCTCGACGCGGAGAAAGCGTTCGACCGTGTGGACTGGACCTTTCTCCGCGCTGTGCTCTGTAAAATCGGGCTTGGCTCCTTGATGGTGTCCCGCATCATGGCTCCTTATCTCTCCCCTACGACCCAAGTCCGGGTCAATGGCCAACTCACACACCCCATTTCTATACACAGAGGTACGAGGCAGGGCTGCCCCCTCTCTCCTCTTTTATTTGCCCTTGTGGTCGAGCCGCTTGCCATCTTGATTCGCCAGGCGCCAGACATACATGGCATCCCTCTCGGAGGCCAACAGCACAAGGTCGCTTTGTTTGCAGACGACCTCCTTCTCACACTGTCGCATCCACACACGTCTCTTCCTGCCCTTCACCATCTTTTGTGTCAATTCGAGCGGGCGTCTGGCCTTAAGATTAATCATGACAAATCCTGGGCCTTGAACCTTACCATCCCGGCAACGGAGCTCTCGACGTTGCAAGCGTTGGTCCCCTATAAGTGGGCCCAAAATTCCATTCGCTATCTTGGGCTTAACTTGACCCCTACCCTCGCTACCTGGTCGCAAGCTAACTGGCATGAGTGTCGTCGGTCTGTGTTGGAGGACTTGCGGGTCTGGAGACCTCTCACTCTCTCCTGGCTGGCCCGTATTCATGCCCTCAAAATGTCAATGTTGCCCAAAATCTTATACGTCTTCCAGTCACTTCCTACTCCTATCCCGCGTCATCAGATTCTAAGCTTACAGCGTGATTTCACCAGATTTATCTGGGGAGGTCATCGCCCGCGCTTCTCTAACAAAATTCTCATGTCACCCCGGGATAGAGGGGGCTTGGCTTGTCCGAACCTGTTGGACTACTATTGGGCGGCGCACCTTCGCTTTATCTCTGAATGGATGGCATGGGAGAGTGAAAAGGTGTGGTTTCACATGGATAGGGCGGTGACCGGGCGCTCCATATGGGATTTGCCCTGGCACTCCCGGGTCTCCCGCTCCCGCAGTGCTTATATAGCCGTTCCTACCAAAACTGTCCTTGACATCTGGGACCGGATTGCTGTACCCAAGGGCCTCACCACTTTCCCCTCTCCTCACACCCCCATCGCAGGCAACTCTCTCTTTCCTCCTGCTCTGAACCCTACCGTTTTCATTGACTGGTTGGATGGCGGGTGCCGTACGATATGGGACCTCTTTGTCGGTACTACCTTCAAGACTTTTGAACAATGCAAGCAGGAATTTCAACTCCCTGAAGGGGCTCGGCTTCAGTACTTGCAACTTCGGCACTGGGTTCACGATGCATCTTTGGCGTCGGCGGCCACACGTGCTCTCACTCCCTTCGAGCGGCTGGTCCGCTCGTTTGATAATTCCAGGGGTCTTATTGCACGCACTTATCGTATTCTCCAACACCCCCGCGGCTAACTCCGCATCTCTATCAGACTCGGTGGCAGTCGGACCTGGCCACGGACATTGCGCCCGCGCAGTGGGAGCGCCTTTGGCAGGACATTCCAAGGGTCTATCGCTGTATCTCGCAGCGTGAAACCGCTTACAAGCTAATGTCTCAGTGGTATTACCTCGACGATTACATAAAATGTACCCTACGGCTTCCCCTCTTTGCTGGCGATGCTTGATGTCACCCGGAGACTTTCTTCACATCTGGTGGTCCTGTCCACTCCTGGCCACTTACTGGAAGGAGATCCTGAGCCACATCAAACTGGTTCTTGGCTTCCCCCTGCCTGAAGCTCCAGATATGCTCATTTTGGGTATTAAGCCTACTAATTTACGCACACTGACGCGTGGCGATTGGCAGGTCTGTCTCCATATGCTGGGTGCGGTGAAACAACTCATAGCCCTGTACTGGAAGAAAGCAGAGACCCCCCCGATCACGGCTTGGTTCACCCGTCTATGGCATACCATGGCCATGGAGCTCCTTAGAGCGCGCTTGCAGGACCAAGACACTCGCTTTACCAGGCTTTGGCAACCACTAATCGATTACTTTTGTAGAATGGAGCACGCTCGCTTTATGCCCCCGAAACTCCGGGCGTTACGCCTCTTTGAAGATGCGCTGATTCCCTTTGCCTTCACTGTGCCCTCCTGAGCCCCGCGCCATCCAGCTGCCCCTGTTCCACCAGGTTGTCGTTCTTTGCAAGGATCACTTCCAACACCTCTCTTCCTTTTGTCCCCTTCCTTCTACTCTGCCTTCTTTCCTGTCCCTCCTCTCCTCTCTCTTTCTTCCTCGCCGTTCCCTCTTTCTTTCTTTCTCTCGCTGGTCTTTGTTGTTTGTCTTTCTTTCTCTTCTTCTATTACTTTGTTTGTTTCTTGCACGTTGTGTGCGTTTGTTCTTTGGTTTTGGTTCAATGCTCTTGGAGCTGTTGTAAAACAAACGCCTGCCACTTTTGATCACTACATCACGCGGCCGGCCCTAAGCGGGTTGTAGGCGACTTGCTGTGTAACTAAGTTTGTATGTCTGCTATCTGTATCGATACGCCATTGCATCCCCCTTTTGTTTTTTGCTTATCTTACTTTGCGGCCGGCCCGCCATGGGGTTGTAGGCGACATGCTGTATAGCTGTGGCTTATTTTTTCTCTGTTTTAATAAAACAAAACAGATTTACGACAAAATCTGAATGATAATTTAACAGAATCAGATGCTATTTCTACTTAAAACTTTAAAAATTCATATCTTCGTTTCCCCTTGTTAGATTTTTGTCGATTTGGTTTCATTTTGTTAATTAAATATTACTTTATTTTTCTAATTCGTTTTTAATTTCTTGGTGTTTTGACTTTATTACTGTTTTAGCACTGCATAAATACTCTACACCTTGCCCTAAGTTAAGCCTGTCTGCTCTGTGCCATAGCTACCAGGGAATTAAGCACAGTTTAATTTAGAACTTTGAGGGGACACCGTTACAAGCAGCACTATTATTTCTTGGGATGGGCAGTGACCGACTCCAAATAATGATACCTTTTTTTACATTTATGCTCAATGGGGTTGCTCGGGGATCCCATTGCCACCCCATTCTGTGATTCACGGATTATTTCGTTCTTTTTGTTAATAAACAATTGAAGACTTCGAATTGTTGTGTAATCAGATTTTCTTTAACATTTCCAAATGATTTTCTCATCCCAGAAAAGCTATTCACTGTCATCCAAAAACACTGTGCCTGGTCAGAACTGGTTTAATTACTGTCCTGAGTTTTAGCCAGAAACAAAGATGTTTTAAGAAAATCGTATTTGCAGCCTATTTAACAAACATCTAATCTAAATCTAATGTACACAGCAGATAGGAATGCAAGCATGAAAGATGATTTATGATCTCAATAGAATGACTGAAAGAGGTCATCTCTTATGTCTGCCAAAGGCACTATAGTACTCCAGAGTGTCATATTTCACAACAATGGGAGAGGTGTAAGGGAGTTCGCTTACAGTGTCAGAGTACATCCTCCAAAATCAGCTCACCATCAAAATACTTGACACACCCTAATAGAGTTGTCACACTATTGGGAGTCCATTGATTACTGGAAAGGAACCAGTGGTGTAGCTAGACCCACTGCCACCATGGGCGGCCCCTAAGTTTGCTGCCCGGTGCAGGTAAGAGCGGGGGGGGCAGCCGACGAACGACTTGTTCAGGGGGGCGGGTGGAGGGTGGTGGTCGAAAGACCGGACTTGCTCACCTTCACTGCCCCCAAAAACAGTGCCCCCCGCACCCCTCTTAGCTAACCCACTGAAAGGAACCACGAAAAGTGGTTTTCCTCGTTAAAAAGTCCCAAGGGGACAGGTTCATCATCATGCCCCTCCTTTATCATGGACACAGCACTGCTATCCACGGTAGGCTCTCCACGGTAGGCTCTCCAGAATATCAGAAACCAGTCTGATGGTCATGCAGGACATACAGTCCTTGAATATATTCTACCATAATTGTGTTTTAAATATAGCCCTACTGTTGGACTTGGCCCTTTTTGGCTAAAGTTCCCTAAACTTTTTGCTTTCCCCCTAGACCTTTTTTCTGACATGGTGTTGCCAACTTAGATGCTTTGGACACTTTGCCACTGCTAATCAGTGTCAAAGTGCAAGTGCTCCCTGTATAAAGTGTAATGGTAATTGGTTGTCCATGATTTGTATTTTTGCCTTACTAGTAAAGTCCCTAGTAAAGTGCACTATGTGTGCCAGGGCTGATAATGCAAATGCTACTAGTGGGCCTGCAGCACAAATTGTGCCACCCACACAAGTAGCCTTAAAGAGGGAACTCAGGCCTGCCACTGCAGTGCCTGATCGCAGGTTGTTAAACTGCCATGTTGTCCTGACAAGTGCACCCACTTGCCAGACCTTACCCTTCCCTTTCTATGCACATCAGACACCCCTAGAGTAGGTCCAAGGTACCCCCTGGGCAGGGTGCAGTGCATGTGAAAGGTAGGACATGTACTAAGGTGTGTGCCATGTCCTGACAGTGAAATAATCTCCATTTCGTTTTTCACAGTGGAAAGGCCATCTTGCCCATAGGATAAGATGGGGAGGCTATGTAATATGTTTTCCAGCCTATCTTCCCAAAGGCTTAAGATGGAGAGGTGAAGTTTAGTGTGCCTGAACTCACAATGTAATAACACATCTTTTTATGAAGGTGGTTTTTGCATTGTGTGTTTAGAAGCCACTCTTTTAGAAATGGCTGGGTTTTTGTGCTCTAACATTTCTGTGTGTCTCTGCCTGGTTGTGGATTGACTGTCTGGATTTGAAAGTGATAGGGTCTGGGGAATGTCTTGACCCAGGGGAGGAGGTGAGACAGCAACAGGCTGACCTGCATCTGGAGTGTAGGGGGAGGAGTAGCCCCTAGAGGTGAAGAGGCCTGGGCTGCAGCCATAAACCAATGGCTCCGGCCCCTGCTGAGTGATTGAGGATCCAGACCCCCACTATCAAAGGAATAAGGTGTCACTGGCAAGGAGGCACCCAGAACTGGTTTGAACAGGGGTCAGTGCCCCCTGAACACAAAGACTTCAAAGACATTTAGGGGTATAACTATGAGAGCTGAAGCCCCTGAACTTTGGAGAAATGGATTGATCAAGATTGAACAAGACTGAAGCTACTTGTGGTCAAGAGGAACCTTTACCAAGGAAGAAACAGCTGAAGAGACTAAAGGACTGACCCTTGCTGTGTGTTCTGGGGCTGGCCTGCAGTTTGCTGCTTTAACCAAGGAGAGGCTAAAGGGACTTTGCTGTGTGCTGTGTCCATCTGCTTGAAAGGACTTTGCTGTGTGCTGTGTCCCGAAGTAACTTATCCCCAAGGGCCCGAGGTGAGCTGGCTCCCTGTTGCGGAAACTCAGGAACACAAAAGTTTCCAGGAGAGTCTCAGCGACGCTGTGTGCGTGTGCTTTTTGCAGCCTGAGACCCTCATAAGAATTGCCCTGTGATCGTGGGCATCAGGAGTCCAAGCGAGTCTCAGCGACGCTGTGTGCGTGTGCTTTTTGCAGCCTGAGCCCTTCATGAGGATTGTCCTGTGATCGTGTGCACCAGAGTCCAAGTGAGTCTCAGCGACGCTGTGTGCATGTGCTTTGTGCAGCCTGAGACCTTTGTGAGGATTGCCCTGTTATCGTGCACACCCGGAGTCCAAGTGAGTCTCAGCGACGCTGTGTGCGTGTGCTTTGTGCAGTCTGAGACCTTCGTGAGGATTGCCCTGTTATTGTGCACACCTGGAGTCCAAGTGGGTTTCAGCGATGCTGTGTGTGTGTGCTTTGTGCAGCCTGAGACCTTCGTGAGGATTGCCTTGTTATCGTGCACCCGGAGTTTCAGTGAGTCTCAGCGACGCTGTGTGCGTGTGCTTCGTGCAGCCTGAGACCTTCGTGAGGAGTGCCCTGTGATCGTGCACCCGAAGCTCAAGTGAGTCTCAGCAACGCTGTGTGCGTGTGCCCTGTTGCAGCCTGAGGTCTTCGTAGCATCAGCGTCCCGGACCGGCAGTCCCGGAGGAGCCGAGCCGCCGGCCCGAGCCCGCCGTTGCCAGAGCGAGACCTCGAACCAACCTCGTCGAGGGAGGGCCCGAGTCCCACTGCCCGGAATTCACAAAGATTGCATCGGAGGCCCAAGTCGCGGGAAGAGGAGAGGAGACCGAGGTCGTACCCCCCAGGTAACGTGTGTCGACGCCTGGGGTGGGGTGCGGGCTCGGAGGGAGACGCTCTCAGCCTCTCCCATTCCTGCAGTGCGAGCCTCTGCTTTGGCTCGTATCGCGGCCCGTACTTGCCAACGGAGTAGCAGTACCGGGGCCAGAGTGCGGAGCTGCACTTTTTGTTTACACCATACCTGTGTGGGGGGCAACTGTTGACAGAGGCTGACTGCGAGTCAGTACGAGTGGCGGAGAGACCACCTGAGGCACCGTGATCGGTGCGGGAGTGTATTACGCATTGCATTATTTCTGCATTACGAACTACCTGATTGTCGTATGATGCCTTGCATTGTTTCTGCATAACGAACTACCTGATTAGTGTATTACGCCTTGCATTGTTTCTGCACAACGAACTACCTGATTGGTGTATTACGCATTGCATTATTTCTGCATAACGAACTACCTGATTGTCGTATTACGCATTGCATTATTTCTGCATAATGAACTACCTGATTGCCGTATTACGCATTGCATTATTGCTGCATAACGAACTACCTGATTGTCGTATTACGCATTGCATTGTTTCTGCATAACGAAATACCTGATTGTTGCATTACGCATTGCATTATTTTTACATTGCCAAGTGCCTGATGCTAGCATTACGAGCTGCATTATTGTTACATTGCAAAGTTCCTGATTCGAGCATTACGAACTGCATTATTTCTACATTGCAAAGTGCCTGATTCTAGCATTACGAACTGCATAGCATTGCATTAGGAGTGCAGTGGAACGTTTAGAAGTGCTCATTAATATCGCCAGAACTTACAAGGGCTGGCTGGCCTAACAATCGGCCAGGAAGAATATTACAAATACGCATATGTTGGATTTATATCATGTGGTCTTATCGTATATCTTTTTATATAAATTTATACTCGTTTTTATGAAACTCGTGTGGAGTCCATTTGTGGTGTCATCATTGGGTTGCTGTGAGCGTGATTGCAAATACTTTACACATTTGCCTTGAAGATAAGCCTGGCTGCTCGTGCCAAGCTACCAAGGGGGTGAGCGGGGGCTATCTGAGAAGGTGTCCTTCCTTTTCCTGACGTGAGAGCGAGGGTCCCTATTTGGCCTAAGGTACCTACCTCAGCCAACCAGGGATCCCGGGTCTAACATTTGGTGGCAGCGGGTGGGGATTTGAACACCCCCGTGCTAACATTTGGTGGTGTGGGATTGAAACGTGTATTTGCAAATTCACTCACAGTAATTGGTGTACATCACAAGTTTAGTGCAGACCACGACGCAACCACATATTGTGTTTTTGATTTGTTGGTTCTATTTTTGAGCGACCTTTAAGCCACACATCATGTCTCAGAGGAGTCAAGTAGCCAATGAGGCTGCAGAATTAGAGTTCCACATTGAGGCATTGCTTACCTACAAAGTTGATCAATTGAGGCAATTCTGCAGAGCTTTGGGATGTCCCATGAAAAGTAGCGCCAAGAAGGAGGAGCTGCAAATGGCCTTGAGGGCCTGGTGGGAAGCCAAAGGGGCTCAGGAGATGGGTGATGTTGAGGTGGATGAGGATGACCCAGGGAATGGATTTGGTCCACAGCATTTGCCAGTGGAGGGACCAGCCTTAGGGGCTGGTAGTAGCCATTCAGGGAGGAGTTTTTCACCAGAGGAGCTGGAGGAAAACCAAAGGGTCAGAGAGCATGAGTTGAAGGTTTTAAAACTTAAAGCTCAAGCAGAGGAGAAGAAGCTGCTCATTGAAAGTGAAAAGCGAGCAGAGGAGAGCAGGAACGCTCTCGCCTTGGAAGAGAAAAAGATTCTCTTAGCTCATGACTTAAGCATGAGGGAACTGGACATTAAGGTTAAACATGCAGAGTCCAGTTTGAATGGTGGCAGCGTACAACCAGTGCCAAGTGTGGATGAGTACAAGCGTGCACTGGATGATTGGGTGTTGGTGAGCATGGCGAATGATTTGAAGGGGTTGCTCAACTCTGCCCCAGTAATTGTTTTCCAGGATTGCGCCAAGCCGTGTTAGGGTGCAAGCTCTTTGATTCCCGGGAGCTGGCACAAGAGCCGGACCCCTGGTCATGGGTCCAAGGGTCTGAAAAGGCCTTAGAGAGGGAAGAGAGGCGAAGTAGAACCGTTAGGTCCCAGAGTAATGGGGGGGCAGGCGGGCTAGCGCCCTGTCTCAAAAGAGAGGGAGGGAGTGTGAGCAGCGTCCCCAGGGGTTCACCACCCCACTCCGGAGACTGGAGGGTTCCTTAGAGGAGCACCAGGTTGAAGGCCTAGTGCCTACTTGCCAGCGGTGTGAGGAAGAACACCTAGCGTCAGGAGGGCGTGGGGTGTCTGTAACCAGAGCTCCCGCGGTCCTGAAGTTTGTGGGTACCATTCCTAAATGGCAGGCACAGAAATCTAAATGGAAGGTTAAGGGAGGAAGGTGTCCCCCCGTGGGAAAACCCGTGGGACCGTGTCTAGCCAGTAGGGCTAGGTCCCCTAGGAGTGACCAGGGTAAACCCACTTCTAACCTGGAGGACAGGATAACTGGGAACAGTATCCTGACTGATGGGTCTTCCAGGGGTACCGCTCTAGGTGGGGGTTGGCAAGGGACCAGCACCCCTAGAGAGGCCCCAACTGCCAGGAAGTACCCATGGAGCGGCATAGTTGGCCCAGGGAGTAGTGACCAAGAGAACCCCCTGGGGTCAGGAAGCCATAGAACAGGAGGGTGTGCCTGCGGTAGCCGGCCTGGGTCCGTATTCTATTGCCCCAAGCAGGGAAGTCCATCAAAGTAGTTGATTGGTCTACCCTGGCTTTTGGCTGGGAGGGGGTTGTGTTGGACTTGGCCTTTTTTGGCTATAGTTCCCTAAACT
Source organism: Calotriton arnoldi (assembly GCA_963921515.1). Lineage (NCBI taxonomy): Eukaryota > Metazoa > Chordata > Amphibia > Caudata > Salamandridae > Calotriton > Calotriton arnoldi. Next base: position 162,503 of record CAWUFW010019361.1, read on the forward strand.
TTTTGCTTTCCCCCTAGACCTTTTTTCTGACATGGTGTTGCCAACTTAGATGCTTTGGACACTTTGCCACTGCTAATCAGTGTCAAAGTGCAAGTGCTCCCTGTATAAAGTGTAATGGTAATTGGTTGTCCATGATTGGCATGTTTGCCTTACTAGTAAAGTCCCTAGTAAAGTGCACTATGTGTGCCAGGGCTGGTAATGCAAATGCTACTAGTGGGCCTGCAGCACGAATTGTGCCACCCACACAAGTAGCCTTAAAGAGGGAACTCAGGCCTGCCACTGCAGTGCCTGCGCGCAGTTTGTTAAACTGCCATGTTGTACTGACAAGTGCACCCACTTGCCAGACCTTACCCTTCCCTTACTATGCACATCAGACACCCCTATGGTAGGTCCAAGGTACCCCCTGGGCAGGGTGCAGTGCATGTGAAAGGTAGGACATGTACTAAGGTGTGTGCCATGTCCTGACAGTGAAATAATCTCCATTTCGTTTTTCACTGTGGAAAGGCCATCTTGCCCATAGGATAAAATGGGGAGGCTATGTAATATGTTTTCCAGCCTATCTTCCCAAAGGCTTAAGATGGAGAGGTGAAGTTTAGTGTGCCTGAACTCACAATGTAATAACACATCTTTTTATGAAGGTGGTTTTTGCATTGTGTGTTTAGAAGCCACTCTTTTAGAAATGGCTGGGTTTTTGTGCTCTAACATTTCTGTGTGTCTCTGCCTGGTTGTGGATTGACTGTCTGGATTTGAAAGTGATAGGGTCTGGGGAATGTCTTGACCCAGGGGAGGAGGTGAGACAGCAACAGGCTGACCTGCATCTGGAGTGTAGGGGGGAGGAGTAGCCCCTAGAGGTGAAGAGGCCTGGGCTGCAGCCATAAACCAATGGCTCCGGCCCCTGCTGAGTGATTGAGGATCCAGACCCCCACTATCAAAGGAAAAAGGTGTCACTGGCAGGGAGGCACCCAGAACTGGTTTGAACAGGGGTCAGTGCCCCCCTGAACACAAAGACTTCAAAGACATTTAGGGGTATAACTATGAGAGCTGAAGTCCCTGAACTTTGGAGAAATGGATTGATCAAGATTGAGCAAGACTGAAGCTACTTGTGGTCAAGAGGTACCTTTACCAAGGAAGAAACAGCTGAAGAGACTAAAGGACTGACCCTTGCTGTGTGTTCTGGGGCTGGCCTGCAGTTTGCTGCTTTAACCAAGTAGAGGCTAAAGGGACTTTGCTGTGTGCTGTGTCCCCCTGCTTGAAAGGACTTTGCTGTGTGCTGTGTCCGGAAGTAACTTATCCCCAAGGGCCCGAGGTGAGCTGGCTCCCTGTTGCGGAAACTCAGGAACACAAAAGTTTCCAGGAGAGTCTCAGCGACGCTGTGTGCGTGTGCTTTTTGCAGCCTGAGACCCTCATAAGAATTGCCCTGTGATCGTGGGCATCTGGAGTCCAAGCGAGTCTCAGCGACGCTGTGTGCTTGTGCTTTTTGCAGCCTGAGCCCTTCGTGAGGATTGCCCTGTTATCGTGCACACCCGGAGTCCAAGTGAGTCTCAGCGACGCTGTGTGCGTGTGCTTTGTGCAGCCTGAGACCTTCGTGAGGATTGCCCTGTTACTGTGCACGTCTGGAGTCCAAGTGAGTTCCAGCGATGCTGTGTGCGTGTGCTTTGTGCAGCCTGAGACCTTCGTGAGGATTGCCTTGTTATCGTGCATCCGGAGTTTAAGTGAGTCTCAGCGACGCTGTGTGCGTGTGCTTCGTGCAGCCTGAGACCTTCGTGAGGAGTACCCTGTGATCGTGCACCCGAAGCTCAAGTGCGTCTCAGCGACGCTGTGTGAGTGTGCCCTGTTGCAGCCTGAGATCTTCGTAGCATCAGCGGCCCGGACCGGCAGCCCCGGAGGAGCCGAGCCGCCGGCCCGAGCCCGCCGTTGCCAGAGCGGGACCTCGAACCAACCTCGTCGAGGGAGGGCCCGAGTCCCACTGCCCGGAATTCACAAAGATTGCATCGGAGGCCAAAGTCACGGGAAGAGGAGAGGAGAGCGAGGTCGCACCCCCCAGGTAACGTGTGTCGACGCCTGGGGCGGGGTGCGGGCTCGGAGGAAGACGCTCTCGGCCTCTCCCATTCCTGCAGTGCAAGCCTCTGCTTCGGCTCGTATCGCGGCCCGTACTTGCCAACGGAGTGGCAGTACCGGGGCCGGAGTGCGGAGCTGCACTTTTTCTTTACACCATACCCGTGTGGGGGGCAACTGTTGACAGAGGCTGACTGCGAGTCGGTACGAGTGGCGAAGAGACCGCCTGAGGCACCGTGATCGGTGCGGGAGTGTATTACGCATTGCATTATTTCTGCATTACGAACTACCTGATTGTCGTATGACGCCTTGCATTGTTTCTGCATAACGAACTACCTGATTAGTGTATTACGTCTTGCATTGTTTCTACATAACGAACTACCTGATTAGTGTATTACGCATTGCATTATTTCTGCATAATGAACTACCTGATTGTCGTATTACGCATTGCATTATTTCTGCATAACGAACTACCTGATTGCCGTATTACGCATTGCATTATTGCTGCATAACGAACTACCTGATTGTCGTATTACGCATTGCATTGTTTCTGCATAACGAAATACCTGATTGTTGTGTTACGCATTGCATTATTTTTACATTGCCAAGTGCCTGATGCTAGCATTACAAACTGCATTATTGTTACATTGCAAAGTGCCTGATTCGAGCATTACGAACTGCATTATTTCTACATTGCAAAGTGCCTGATTCTAGCATTACGAACTGCATAGCATTGCATTAGGACTGCAGTGGAACGTTTAGAAGTGCTCATTAATATCGCCAGAACTTACAAGGGCTGGCTGGCCTAACAACCGGCCAGGAAGTATATTACAAATACGCATATGTTGGATTTATATCGTGTGGTCTTATCGTATATCTTTTTATATAAATTTATACTTGTTTTTATGAAACTCGTGTGGAGTACATTTGTGGTGTCATCATTGGGCTGCTGTGAGCGTGATTGCAAATACTTTACACATTTGCCTTGAAGATAAGCCTGGCTGCTCATGCCAAGCTACCAAGGGGGTGAGCGGGGGCTATCTGAGAAGGTGTCCTTCCTTTCCCTGATGTGAGAGCGAGGGTACCTATTTGGCCTAAGGTACCTACCTCAGCCAACCAGGGATCCCGGGTCTAACACCTACATAAATATTGCTTCTAGCTTGGGAAACGTGCAGTGCTCATAGGAGGAAATGGTGGCGGGCAAGCATGGACTGCTAGCAGGCTGATGTGGGAGAAGAAAAGCAAAAGATCATAGTCCACATGATTGGCATTACAGATTGTCAATATCGAGCTGTGTAAACGTTAAATAGGTTTTTGCAAAGCTGTTATAAAGCAGGGGGTTGTTTTAGCAACTCGTTTACTCCTAACATTATTTTATTTGTTTGAATTTTGAAGGACACACTCTTCCGAGCTATTAAAACCTGTTGCACTTTCTTCTAGATACAATCTGCTTTATGTTTTCTTTTCTTTTGTCTGTTACTTGGCTTTGGCCTGGGTGCAAACCTTTACTGTTCTATCGTTTTGTCTCTTTGGGAGAGGCTCAGTTAACTCTAATGTTCTTTAGATCTCCCAGTTGTAGGCACCCTGCCCCCTCCTCCGTACCTTGCCAATGTCTTCCGTGTTAGCCAGGCTTCCTCCGAGTAGAAGGTAGATGAACCAGTCCCACTGCTGTCTTGGCCGAAGTGCGCAAATGTAACCAACCCCAGTGGCCAATTTCTGTCTATATGGGGCTTAACAAAAAGTGCAGTTCCTCTCTCTCTCTCTCTCTCTCTTACTCTCTAATTTTTACACACATACAACACATTCAGCTACCACCTTGATATGAACATGTGCCGGAAAATTGCACACAGATATCTGCAGCTATTTTCTTAACCCACCTTTCTTGCAGAGATGACGCACCAGCAATTAAAGGTTGCATGCAGATGTTTGCATTAGGAACATTAGCCCACTGAGCTACCTTACTGTAGTTCTTATGATGCCATGCTGTTTTGTTACGAAAACGGTTGCTCGCTCGACTCCGCAGACTCATCCCACTACTGGATTTCCACCACACACAGTTTCCCCCCATGCAACCATTCCGCCATTTTGATCCGTATTTTGAACACTTTCTTTTTATGACTCAGGGCCCAAATCTGTAGCTTGACCCACGATTCTCATAAATCTCAAAGGAAGTTCATTAAAGACTGACAGGTCATTTTTGAAGCGATGCAAAAAATGAATGTCTCCAAATGAACAGGCGCAGGAATCAGATGCGGTGCTACCAGACGCCCAGGCAGGCAGCATGCATTCAAGGCGCATACCATACACCACTCTCCACACGTGTTACTAGAAATAGAAAGCCCACTATGGCGGAGAAACTGACACAGAAAACAAAGATGTACAGCTCCAAGCTACACAGACAAAAAACGGAGGCTTTTGCATCACTGGGTTCATAGATCTATTTTTCGTGCCTTCTTTAATTCATGTGCCCGTTACACCACTCGAGCAGCACTGGACAGTGGCAGCAAATTCCACCAGTATCCCAGTGCACAACCAGACCTCCCGCCCCCAAACCTGCCCTATGCACATTATGCCCAACCTGATATGTGAATGTGAGTTGTGCAGAAGTACCTGTTGAATGGCTAGCATTTGTTACATGGAGGACCATGAGAGGCGGAGCCTACACTCTGTGTTATGAACACTTATATTGAGGAGCATCTTTATAGTGATGGTCCTGAAGCAATCATGTGTCATCAGTGCGCAGGAGGCCCCAGACCTGATGTTGACGAAGGCGTGCCCATCACCTGCAATGAAGTGGCCCTAAAACAGGAGAAGGCCGCCTCAGGCTTTAGTAAAGCTGGTCAACTGGCTATAGCTCTGTCAAGTAATGGCCAGATCACCCCCGCAGACTGGTGCCAATATCTCTTTGGAACCTGCACATGACATCTTGGACACTAGCATATCTGTTTATGTTATCTTCCTTGTCACACAGGCAAAACAAGAACCATTGTGCTGATAAATGCTCACACATGGTCTGCCTATAGGAAGAGGGGGGCTGTAATGTCGCGGCCCAGACCGCGCTAAGTGAAACGCCGAGGGAGGGTGAATGTTGTAAACCCCCTCGGGCGTGACCCTGTTGGGCTAGCCCGGCGTACGCCTGGCTAGCGTGGTTGGAAGTAAATAAAGGGGGCAGGCGTGCTGGGCGTGACCAGTGACGGACTGACCAAGCAACTGAACGAGGTCTTTGCGTGTCTCATTGCCAGCCTTGTAAGGCCCCATCTACGACACGACATTGGCGACGAGGTGGTCTCACCCCTCGCAGCGCTCGTGCTTGCCTTACACCAGCCACCTGGTTTCCCTGCAAGCTCGTCAGGCTGAACACCGGTGCCCCGGGCGCCACCCCGCTGGCTCCGCCGCCTCCGTCAACGCTGGCCCGCCGCAGCCGCTGCGCTGCCTGCACCGCTGCAGCACGTGGTGTGCCGGGCCGCGACTCCGCTCACCCCCGTGGCGCTGAGCGCCGAATCCACCGACCGCGACACCGCCTGCAGCTTTTCAGCCCCCGGTGAGTGTCCTGATCGCGCTGCCAGGCGCGCGGCCGCGTTTCCCAACCGCTGGCCTCAACCCCATCACAGACCTCTCTGCTGCTCCCTGTCTACGCTGCCAGGCCTCCGTGAGCTTGCAGCGTTGCTGCCCAGGCCCTGCCGTCCCTACGACAAGCGCCAGCAACAGGCTCCTGCGATACCCCGCAGCCACTGCTGAGAGACTCTGCCGGGACATTTTTACTGGCCCGCCGGCACGTGCGCCACCTTGCACGTCTTCCACCAGTGCACGCCCTGGTGCGACCCCGCCTGATCACCTGTCCTCATGGCGACCGTTCCGCACCTAGAGCCTTTCATCATCACAGGCCCGCCGCCCTCCCAAGCGGCCCGCTGGAGGGTGTGGGTGGAGCGCCTAGAAACGTACTTTGACGCGGCGGACATCCCGGCGCCGCGACGTCGCCCCATGCTGCTTCACCTTGGAGGGGCTGACATACACAAGATAGCGAAGACGGTGCGTGAAGGTGGCCCTCCCAGGAACTACGCCACAATGCGCGACGCCATTACCGCCCACTTTGAGCCATATGCCAACCCGGATTACGAACGGTTCCTGCTCCGCCAGGCACGCCAACAACCGGACGAGTCAGTAGATGTTTTCTACGCGAGGCTCAAGGAGCTAGCAAGCACGTGCACCCTCCCAGATGAGGACGACGAGGTGAGGGCGCAATTTATCCAGGGTTGCGCGTCGTCGGAGTTGCGGGAACGCGTTTTGGAGGCCAACAACATGCAGATGAGGGACATCCTCACGTTGGGCCGCTCCAAGGAACTGTCCAAGGCGAGGGCGGCACATATGGAAGCCAAGCCTGCAGCGGTGGTCAAGGAAGAACCGGTGTGCGCCATCCGGACAGATGCCCGACACCCGCGGGCGAACGACAACGTGCCCGCACCGCAACCATCCAAACAGCCTCAGTCCAAACAGCCCCAGCGAAGCCGCCCGTGTGGGTGGTGTGGAGGCCCTTACCCCCATGAGGGCGCCTGCCCTGTGAGCGGGAAAACCTGCAGTGCTTGCGGGAGATTAAACCACTACTCGAAAGTATGCCGCTCGTCACGAAGAGGGACGGCGAGGGGCCCACGGCGGCAAGTCCGAGCACTCGACCCACTCCCCGACGACCCACACAGCAGCGACATGGACGACGACGAAGAGACCACAGTCCACGTGGTTCGAATGCTACATGCTCTGTCAGCCTCTCAACACGCCACGCCGATGTGCGAAGTCGACGTACAAGGCCAGGCGGTGGCCGCGCTCATTGACACCGGTGCCACGATCAATCTCATGGCCGCCAGTGTCTATCGGGGCTTATCAAATCCTCCCCCGCTCCGCGAGACCAGAATACAAGTCTATGCATTTGGGACTCAAACCCCCCTTCGTCTGTGTGGCGTCTTCCAGGCTGACCTCTCCCACGAAGACTCCCAGCAGCAGGCCAAAGTGTATGTGTCCCAGGAAGGAGCCGGGTTTCTGCTCAGCTGCCGCACCGCCCAGGACCTCAATCTCATCCAATTTGCTTTCACGGTACACGCCCAGGACCTCAGCGGGCTGCTACGGGACTTCAGCTCCCTCTTCGAAGGCATCGGCTGTTTAAAGGGCCCAGCCATTCGGCTGCATATCGACAAGACAATTGCGCCGGTGGCCCTCCGACACCGGCGAATCGCCTTCCATCTTCGCCCCAAAGTGGAGGCAGAGCTGCGTCTGCTGGAAAAAGCTGGAATCATCGAGCGGGTGACTGACCCCACCCCGTGGGTGTCACCCATCGTCGTCGCAAAGAAGCCAAAGCAGCCAAACGCAGTCCGGATTTGTGTGGACATGAGGATCCCGAATCTTGCCATCAAACGGGAGCGCCACCTGACCCCGACTGTAGATGACATAATCGGAGAGCTAGCAGGGTCCCGGTGGTTCTCAAAATGGACCTCCGTTCCGGATATCATCAGGTCCCCCTCCACCCGGACTCCACGGCCCATCACGGCATTCTCTACCCACGCAGGGCTTTGGCGATACACCCGCTTAAACTTTGGAATATCCAGTGCGGCAGAGGTGTTCCAGAACATTGTGAAGAACGTCCTCCAAGGCCTAGACGGTGTTCTTAACGTAAGCGACGACATCCTTGTGCATTCCCCCACGTTGGAACAACACCTCCTGCGCCTCCAAGCGGTGTTCGCTCGCCTACTGGACAACGGCCTCACCCTGCACCGGGAAAAGTGCGAGTTCCTAAGGCGAGACATTAGTTTTTTTGGATACCGGTTTTCGGATAAAGGCATCGGCCCGGACCCAGACAAAGTCAAGGACATACAGGAGGCTCCTGCCCCAACGTCCGTGTCCGGAGTCCGCAGCTTTTAGGGATGGTCACCTACTGCGGGCGCTTCATCCAAAACCTATCTGATCTAACCGGACCGCTACGAGAACTCACGAGACATTCCAGCCACTGGACCTGGGAAACAGAACAGGAAGAGGCGTTTCAGAATACTAAGGCAGCCCTCTCTGCTGATACCACGCTAGTGTTCTTTGACCCCAGACTCGAGTCGCAACTGGTGGTGGATGCCAGCCCGACCGGACTAGGAGCGGTGTTGGCACAACAGCTGAAAGGTGGGGAATGGGCCCCGGTCGCCTATGCCAGCAGGACACTCACCCCCACGGAACAACGCTACTCCCAAATCGAAAAGGAGGGCATCGCAATCCTGTGGGGGTGCCGCTATTTCCACATCTACCTGTACGGACACCCTTTCACCGTCATTACGGACCACAAACCCCTCCTTCCCCTGTTTCAAGGGTCGTCCTCACGTCCTCCACCGCGCATTGAAAAATGGATCCTACAGCTACAGGAATTCCAGTTCACTGTGGAGTACAAGCCCGGTACCCGAAATCCGGCGGATTTTTTGTCTCGACACGCTCGTCCTGTCACCGGGCCTGAAGCAGCTGAGGCGGCAGCCACGGAAGACTACGTCAGAATGATCGTGGAGCGCTCCCGACCACTGCCGATGTCGCTGGCAGACGTGGTGCTAGCCACGAAAGAAGACGACTGCCTCCAGATAGCCATCCAGGCTGTTGCATCCGCCAACTGGAAGCCGCTACAATGCCCGACTCAGTTCCGTACGGCGGCTGCCCAGGCGACGCTGAAAGCTCTCTATCTGGTACGTCACGAACTGTCCGTGTCAGCCGACGGCTGTCTCCTACGAGGCCCACGCCTGGTCCTTCCAGAGAGTCTTACCCAGCGAGCGGCCCTCCTGGCGCATGGCGCACACCAGGGAGTGGTGAAGTCAAAAATCGCCTAAGAAGCAAAGTCTGGTTTCCCGGCCTAGACCAGCAGATTGAAGCGGTTGTCCAACGCTGTCCCGTATGTCTAGCAACCAGCCTGCCCACAAAGCCCGCACCGATCATCACCGAAGCAGGCCCTACAGCTCCCTGGGAAAGGGCGAGCGCCGACTTTGGTAGCCTGCCGGGAGGAAGATACATGCTGGTAGTGGTCGACGATTTCTCCCGTTACCCAGAAGTCGAGTTTGTCTCTTCTACAGCGGCAAGTGAAGTCATCCCGAAACTGGAGAAGCTCATGGCCACCCACGGGCTAATTGGAGAGATCAGGACAGACAACGGGCCTCCGTTCACCAGTGCCGAGCTTGCCGAGTACCTCGCGTCTCACCGGATCAAGCATCGCCGTGTAACGCCAAGATGGCCCCAAGCAAACGGTGAAGTGGAACGTCTGATGCGTACGTTGAACAAGGCAATCCAAATTGCAATAGCTGATGGCCGGAACCTGGAGCAAGCAATATATCAGTTCCTGCGGGAGTACCGGCTCACACCCCATTGCACCACTGGTATCTCCCCAAGTAGATTGTGCTTTGGCCGGACAGTAACGGACACCATCCCGCATCACCCAGTGTGGGCTGAGTCACGGGTTCCCCGAACCAGTCACTTGCCAGGCGGACAAAGGCGAACCAAGACGCGTCCAGGAGGCGTCATGCGAAGGAGAGCAGGTTGGTGGTCGGCGACCGTGTACTGGTACGAGACCGCCACCCAGGCGGAAAGTTCAGGCTGCCGTTCGAATTGCATCCATGGGTCATCACCGAGGTCAAAGGCACGATGGTGACAGCGTCCAGAGGAAATGAGGTGGTGACCCGCAATGTGTCATTCTTCAAGAGAGTTCCGGACGATGATGACGAAGGATCCCTGCCGGAGAGCGAGCCCGCGACGGATACCCCAAGGGGTTCACCGGAGACATCGTTGGAGCGAGAAGACCCTGCGCTACCCATTGTGAACAATGGACAAGGCGCATCCACCCGGATGGGTGCCCCGGACTTTGACTTGAGCTCTGAACATTTGCCCGTGGACAACAGCCAAGGTGTGGGCGTGCCGTCTGACCCCGCAGCAAGGGGCAGCCAAAGCCGATACAGTCTGCGGCCCTGTCCGAAGCCATCCCAGAAGTACCGGGAATTCGTGGCCTGTTGCCGGGTTTTCCGCTGAAGGTGACGCTGCACCCTGCTGATCAAGTAAGACTGTTCCGATAGACTGTTGTTCTTTATGGACTAATATATGTGTTCATGTTTTGGGTTTTTGTTTCCCCCCATTTGGTTGTGGTTGATATCTATTGTAGTCCTCTGGGATAAGGAGGAATGTAATGTCGCGGCCCAGACCGCGCTAAGTGAAACGCCGAGGGAGGGTGAATGTTGTAAACCCCCTCGGGCGTGACCCTGTTGGGCTAGCCCGGCGTACGCCTGGCTAGCGTGGTTGGAAGTAAATAAAGGGGGCAGGCGTGCTGGGCGTGACCAGTGACGGACTGGCCAAGCAACTGAACGAGGTCTTTGCGTGTCTCATTGCCAGCCTTGTAAGGCCCCATCTACGACACGACAGGGGCCACTCATGTAGCAGAGTGACCCTTGCAGAAATATTGATGTTTTTATAATGTTAAATTCAGGAACCGTCAGTAGAGTTTGGTGTGCCTTTTTCCACACTATCCATTGATCGTTTTACGAATTTACAGAAAATGGATATGAATAAGCCTCTTTGCACGCTGTTTCGTTTAAGTTGTGTTACGCTGTTCTATGTTTTTAAAACACCAGCTGTGCTTTTCTCTGATTGGCCCGTTTCAGCCAATCTGAGACCAGCCTGGGAGGAGCCAGTTGTGCCATCAGGCATTAAATGCACGCCGCATCGCGGACGCGCTGTCAGTAGGAGTGGCGCTAGACAGAGGGAATCTGTTGACTGTATTAGAAAGCTAATTTGCAATATAAGCCTCTTTGCACGCTGTTTCATTTAACTTGTGTTACGTTGTTCTATGTTTTTTAAACACCGGCTGTGCTTTGCTCTGATTGGCCAGTTTCAGCCAATCTGAGACCAGCCTGGGAGGAGCCAGTTGTGCCCCATAGGCATTAAATGCACGCCGCAGCGCAGGCGTACCACTGGCGCGCCAAAGGCAAGCCCATCTGCGCCTGTTCGCGCCTGGGCGTCGCAGGAGCCAGGCACCCTGCTCCACTACCACCCCACAGGTTAGTCTACTCGCATGAAGCCTTGTTTGCTCTACACTTTGAAGCTCCTCGTGGGAAACACAACTGGTCCCCTGATGCATGCCCCTCACATTGGAATCGGTGCAACTTTGAGGTCAGCCCTTGCCTGCGCTCTGTAGCTCCCACCCCAAATGCAAAGGACTTTAAAATCTGCAGCCTAAACTGCTGCTCTTTGGCCAAGCACTATGCAGAGGTGTTTGACCTCCTACATGAAGGGTCGCCTGATGTTTTATTCCTTACGGAGACGTGGCTCTCAGAGGACTCCGTTGCTATACCAGCCCTGGCCCTTCCCGCCGGCTACGCCATGAAAAACCTGAATAGAGCGGCTGGGAGAGGGGGGGAATTGCAATTATACACAAAGTTGCCTACACTTGTAGCCTTATCCCAAAAGATATTTCTGATTGTGAAAGCGCACTTTTTAAAATTGCGCTGACAGACAATTTCAAATTCTCTGGGCTACTCATCAACCGCCCGCCTGGCCCATCTAAAGTTGTTAGAGAAGCCCTAACTAATGCTGTCACTACACTAGTTCTTCAGCCAATTTTAACGTTATAGGCGACCTGAACCTTCACTTGGAGTCACAAGAGGCTTCTGGCATCATCAACTTTCTTGGAGATATGGCAGCCTGCCAACTGCTGCAACTGGTCCCGGGGCAGACATACCTAGCTGGCCAACTCCTTGACCCTGTCTTCTCAATCCTCCAGCCCCCTTCCAATGTCCTGGACCAATCACTCACTCATCTCCCTGCGGATACTGCTAGTTGGCCCCAAATCACAACCTCATCGCAACCCCTCGATTAAACGTCCTTGGCACAAACTGGACCCTGCCGCCTTCAAAGCTGCCCTAAGCACCCAGCTCCCAGAACGTCCCGCTAATATAGAAGCAGCCAACAAATCCTTCCTTGGGTGGGTAACTCAAGCCCTGGATAATTGCATCCCTGTCAAACTAACCCAACCCAACCACGCGCGGGCCAATGCCTGGTTTGATGAGTCATGAACATTAGCAAGGAAGAACTGTAAGGTCCTAGAACGGGCCTGGAGACAGTCCTACGACCTCACAGCTAAAGCAGGGTATAGAAACGCGATTAAAGCCTACCATAAACTGGTCCGCAAGACTAGGGCCGTACACTGTGCCAACATGATTAATACCTGTAGCAACCCTAACAAAACTATTTTTACACTCTTAAAATATATGGTAAAATCCCCTCTTGCCCCTTACAGCACCATATCTTCCAACTTGCAGTGTGAAGTATTGGCTAAATTTTTCATTAATAAGGTCGAGCGCATCTAATGCAGTTTCTGCCCTGGGAATACTTCTTCCTGCCCTTGGAGGAGTCCGCCCTTTGGCCTTGAGACCCACTCCTTTTCTTTGTTTTCTCCTATTTCCACCAAAGCCCTGGAAGCTCTGTTTGCCAAGATAAAGTCAGGGACTCCAGATGACCCTCTGAAACCTGACCTTTTTATAAAATTCCAACAATGTCTCCTACCCGAGTGCCTGGAGCTGATCGATCTGTCTTTATCTTCGGCGTCTATTCCCAAATCGTGGAAACACGCCAAAGTTGTAACTTTGTTGAAAAAACCAACACTGGAGGTGTCCAAGCCTGAAAATTTCCATCCAATTTCTCTGCTCCCGTTTCTCTCTAAAATCACGGAATCATATGTCAACACTATCTTAACCAAACACCTGGAAGTTAATTCGATACTGGATCCATCTCAAAATGGCTTCCGGCCTCGACACAGTACAGAGTCCGCTTTGCTGGCGGTTACGGAGCAGCTACGGGCTTCTTTGGACAAGGGCAGAACCTCGGCACTGATTCTGCTTAAATTGAGCGCGGCCTTCGGCACGGTCTCCCATAAAATCTTGCTATACCGGCAAGGGCGATCGGCATCGATGGCAAGGCCCTCTCCTGGTTCTTGTCTTTTCTGTCCGACCGGACCTTTCAAGTCACACCCCCCCCTTTTTCATCCCTTACCCACCTGCTACGCTGTGGCGTCCCCCAGGGTTCAGCATTGAGCCCTACTTTATTTAATGTTTACATCCGACCGTTTGATGGCTAATGCCCGGGACATATATTTGGCGTCATATGCGGATGACACTCAGCTGGTGCTTACCTTCTCTAGCAACCCAGCCAGGACTCAGCGAAATTTAAGGAAGATCTAACTGCTATCTCTGACTGGATAGCTAACAACTACCTCCAATTGAATTCCACCAAATCTGAAGTCCCCTTGGTGGGCGGTACTCCCATCTCTAGGGCAGCCAGTGGTGGCCCCCTACACTTGGTGCACCCCCCCTGCCTAAATCTGTGGTCAAGAACCTGGGAGTATAGGTGGATAGCACCCTCTCATTTGAGGCACATGCTAAATCAGTGGCAGGCACCGGTTTCGGATTGCTACGTGGCCTAAAGCCTATCCTAGGACTTTTCGATTCTCACACCCGGCAGTTGATCGTCCAATCTACTGTCATGGCTAGATTGGACTTCTGCAATCCGTTGCTCCTAGGCTCCAACAAATCAGTGATCAAAAGGCTCCAACCGGCCCAGATCGCTGCAGCCCGCGCTCTGTACGCACTCCCCAAGCATTGTCACGTCTCTGACCTACTCCACCGGTTACGCTGGCTGCCAATGGAACAGAGAATTTATTTTAAAGCTCTCTGTATCATCCATGAGATCTTTTCGGGCCTTTGCCAAGGGATTTTGAGCGCTATTTGCTCTCCTTATGCACCCTCCTGCGCCCTGCGCTCAGCGGATCTGCATCTGGCCCGAGTGACTCGGGTACGCAGGGCCAGAGCGGGTGGCCGCTCGTTCAAGGCATTGGCGCCTGCCCTTTGGAGCTCCCTACCTCTTTCTATCTGTAGCATCTCCCATCACTGGATTTTTAGAAGGACTGTGAAGACTTGGCTATTCTCCAATCACTAAGCTGCCTCTGCTTCCCACTATACTAGACAATTAGCGCATGGCGCCCCGTTGCTGGGGCAGCCATGCGCTTTATAAATTTATTAACATAACATTTTTTTAACATAAACGTAATGCGAGCAACACTGTAATGAAACAGAAAACTCCCCAAGCACGTGTAACGCTAATAAAGCCAAAAAGTATAAAAAGAGCAAAACCTTCAGAGGAGCTTTCGAAGCCAAGCCATGTTAATACATGTTTTTCTAATTGCAAATCAGTATAGACGGACGCTGAAGATGGTCATAAGCCAAAAGCACGACACTTTCTTTTTTAAGTCAGGACTTTAATCAATTTTGGTAAGTTGATTCTGTCAGGTTCTCCTTTTTTCTCACCTTCTCTAAGCAACTAGACAAGACCTACAGCTGTTTTAGAGAATGTTTAGTAAAGCCTGACTTTTGCTGACTAACATACACATAAAATGTAAATAGTAAAAAGAAGAAAAATGTTACTGAGTGAAAACTAATAAATATTCTTACCAAAAGAAATGATAAACGTTTTCATATTGAAAAAATACCATTTCCTTTTAATTTAATCTGTTCTTTATCAAATAGCAACATCACAGTATGGAGAACCTATCACCAGAATCTATGTGAATCCCAAATACAGTCCATACATAAGCGTCAGTGCGGTGATATAATTTAGCCAGCGAGAGATTTACATTAATATTTATATTTACCTCCCTTTTCTTGGTTTAAATTTCCCTTTCCTCGTCATCAGCAGCATTTTTATATTAAGCCACCGTCCGTTTCAAAGTATATTATCTCTCTTCGTGCATCTCTTCCCCATCATTGGTGGCTTCAAATTATTGGAAATATTTGAAGTTCGAAATATTTGGCTTCACAGGAAGCTTGGCAACTGTAGGGAATGCAGATTCTTCCTGGTTCTTGATGGCTGCATTCCCTCAAAGCTGATTGGCTGTGGAGTTCTAAGCGTTTCATTGAGTGTTCTAACAAAGCGTAATTGAAATGATTTAAGCAAGATGCATGCAGGTTGGCTTAGGCAGTATGCGTTTTGCACTGGTATACACTGGGTCAGCCCTGCGAACGAGTTATCTGTTGATAAAGCACACAAGAAAAGGTAAATAGTGCTTCTATCCTTACATCTTTTAGTCTTTTCTTCAGAAGAGCATTAGAAAACTATACCCTCCTGCTTTTATAAATTAGCCATCAGCAGCAGAACTGGTGCCCACGTTCTTAAGGTTACCACAATGATTATGCTAAATCAGCTTTAGGAATTCTTAGTCACATCTACATTTCTTAACCAAGGCTAAAAAAACTAATGGCCAGATGTACTAAGAACTGGTCGCAAAATACTGGCAGCAATTTGCGACTTGTATTTTTGCGACCGGTGTGGTAATTTGCGAACCGACCGATGTACTAATAGTTAGCAAACTATAGATTTGTAGAGGGTCCCAATTTGACCTACCTCATGAATATTAATGATGTAGGTCGCATGCGACCCATTAGGAATCAAAGCCGTCACAGGGATGGTGGTCTGCTGGGGTCAGCAGACCACCATTTCTGTGATTGATTTTAAATAAAGCATTTTTTTTTTAATTCCTTAAGGAAAAACAGGATGTGTTTAAAAAATAAAATGAAAAGTGTAAGATGGGACCACTGCCTATTCTTAAAAACTGTTTTTGTAAACATTCAGAAAGGGGGAGGGGTCCCTTGAAACCTGTTGCCGAATCATAATTTGCGGTTTGTACCAAAGAAAGGGCATTATTGCAATCGCAAATGGCCAAATTATCAGAATCAGGGCATTTGCGAGTGCAAAAATGCTTCATACATCTGGCCATTCTATCAAAGTTAACAGAACATTAATGTGAAGTTTGCAAGGTGCATTTTGCAAAACGCGTAATGTCAGGGTGACCTCTTACCCGGGAATCTTATGAGCTTATACTGGGACTGCCTTACTTGTGGCCTCTATGGACTATAACTCTCCCCACAGCGAAAATTGTGTTTTATCCCTGGCTTTCAGCAGGTCGAAGGGCTGAAGCTCATGCTCCTAACATACATCCATTCAGGCATTGCTATGGCGCTAATCATCAGAGGCCACAGTACAACCACCTGCAGGAGAGTTCTTTGGATTGGCTACAGCTCTAGGATAGGTCTTGGTTATGTCGGCGCTTTTCACTAATAAATTTAAAGGGCCAATACACAGGATCGAGGCCGTCTGAGTCCCACAGAATGGTGGCACTTAGAATTAGAATAGAAACCTTTGCAGGACAAAATTCAAAATTAAAACCATGAAGGGTTATTCAAAACTTAAGAATCATTACAGAAGGCAAAAAGTAGTTAATTATTAATATTCAAATCAGCACAAGAAATACATAAAAATAAAGACAATTGTGAGAGGTTATAACATAAGGAAATTTGCATAAACAAAATGTAGTTCAGCATAAACTAGCTTAAACCTACTCAGTTTCCAAGTCAAGGGAGAGTGAAAGGGCCTTATTATGAGTTTGGCGGTGGCGGTGCAGCTGGTTCAACCGCCCTATTACAAGTAGGGCAGTCGGACTGCCATGGGACCGCTGCTGCCACCATGGGTCTGCGATCCCTGGCAGTCTTGAAGCAGTCTGAGGCCCCTAATATGCTGGTGGTGCCGTTGCGGCACCGCCAAGCATTTTAGGAGATTCCTCACCGCTACACTTTTCATAGCGATGAGCCCGCCATGAAAAGTGCTGTGGTGAGGAAACAAAGGGGGCCCTACAAGGCCCCTGTTACCTCTGCGCTAGGGAATGCATGCAGGGGGGCACAGGGTGTGCCCCCCTGTATGCATGCACCCCCAGTTCCTGCAGTCCATGCCCTGCAGGAACTGCCTTTGACGCTTCCACTGCAGTGCCTTTTTCATGGGCACCGCAGTGGGACCGCCAAAGAACCACCTGCCAGAGACAAAAAAAAGTTGTAATCAGGCGGGTGGTTTCTTATGGCTTTGGTGGTCATGAAACGGGGCGACGGCCACGCTCCAAGACCGCCAAAATCATAATAAGGCCCTAAATATAAATCAGCAAGAGAACCAACATGAAGTTTGCCTCCGAGGAAAATGCCAAAATATAAATTGGCAGAAAGTCTAATGTGGAGGCTGCACGGTTGGAAAGGCAGGTAAAGGTATGTAAGTATTAATTTGCAAATAGACCAATGTGGACTCATATAGAGGGTGCTCAATTTAAAAGCAAGGAAAAGGTCCGGCACATCTCACAGAAAAGGCACAGATTATAGGTTTCAGACGGTGAAAACCACTCACTCGACATGGTGTGAAATGAAGCAATAGTGACAACAAACAATGTTTTTGGGGAAGAACATGATACATTAAATTAGTAACATTTGGAAACCACTGGCGTAGCAAGGGGGGGTGGAGGGGGCAGTGCGCCCCGGGCGCCACGAGTTTTGGGGGCGGCGGCGGCCACTAAAATCATCGCCAGCACCCCCCCCCCTCCTCAGCGCGGCAGCAAAAGGCAGGGACCACCATGGGCGGCAGAGTGCCTAGCTACGCCACTGTTGGAAACACCTACTTTGCATACATAAGAATTAAATCGTTTTGCAACCCTTAAAATTAATGACCTTGCAAAGTAATTAAAGCATTGTACAGGCCTAGGCAAAGCCCTAGAATATTGCAAAAAACAAGATGACCCCAACATGGGTTCTTTCTAATATACACAAGTAGATACATTTTATCAGTACTATAGAGCAACACTGTTTATTTTATGAAAAGTAAAAACACAGAAGAGGAACATGCACTTAGGAAACTTGTTCATTCAATTTTAAACGCCTCTGTTTTCAGCAGCTTTAACATGGATGTCAGTGCATGCAGGCTGGGGCACAGAAATTTAAATTTGTGCCCAAGTTATGCTAACATAAACAGTACTTTCACAGTTACAAGAAGAACCCAGGAACAGGTAGGCCTGACCTGCATTTGTGCATGGATACAAAAGGACTGGCTACTTGCTTCCACTGCAATTTTCTCAAAATCCTAACTGTTTCTAGGACTGGCTGCTGAAAGTCAACCCTGGGATAAACACACCCTATCTAGATTTCTATCTTTTTTCCTTCTTGCGCATCTAAAGTATGGATCTAAAAAGACAGGTATTTTTGCCAAAATATTGAAGAAAACATATGGTGATACAAGAATATGATTACAATAATATTGAGAGTCATAAATGTCGTTGACATCAATATCGTAGGTAATAATTTCTTTTTAAAGTATTTTTTAACATTGTTGTTAATAATATAAATGTTTAACATAGTGCCGTATTTAATACCGCTGTTTTATGTGTAAAATGCCGCTATTTTATGTGTAAAATATTTTTGTGTATGTTTTATTGTTACATATCTATATATAATGTGACCAAGACCGATGCAGGCCGAAATGTGTCATTTTCGTTGAGTCGTAATTAAAGAAGAAATCATACAAAAGAGCTCTGTTGGTGCGGCTGGATTTCTTCTCAGTTCGGCGAGGAATTGATGTTTGTATATATATATATATATCTTACAAACTCCCTCCTCTTTGGAAAGACACAGCCGCACTCTCAACGGTGACAATCAATAATTTATTCAATTACAGCAGTGGCAGTCCTGACGCGTTTCGGTCACTATGACATTTTTCAAAGGTAAGCCTCGGCATCGCCTGAATGAACACTCCTAAGTCAATTGCTTCAATTTATAAAAAGAGTTCCCCGGTGGACGCCCCGATGGGCCGTTTCTAGAGCATGCTGGTACTTGTAGTGCACTGTTCAGTCAATCAAACCCCCCAGTGGGTGATGCTGTGTTCATTTTGCTGTGTGCTGAGACAGGTATTTTTGCCAAAATATTGAAGAAAACATATGGTGATACAAGAATATGATTACAATAATATTGAGAGTCATAAATGTCGTTGACATCAATATCGTAGGTAATAATTTCTTTTTAAAGTATTTTTTTAACATTGTTGTTAATAATATAAATGTTTAACATAGTGCCGTATTTAATACCGCTGTTTTATGTGTAAAATACCGCTGTTTTATGTGTAAAATATTTTTGTGTATGTTTTATTGTTACATATCTATATATAATGTGACCAAGACCGATGCAGGTGAAATGTGTCATTTTCATTGAGCCGTAATTAAAAAAGAAATTATACAAAAGAGCTCTGTTGGTGCGGCTGGATTTCTTCTCCGTTCGGCGAGGAATTGATGTTTGTATATATATATATATATATTCACTGAAAAAAACGTAGGTTTCAGGGGCGTTATAGTTAGTTGGACATTTCACTCGTACAAAACCATAGAAATTCCCCCGTTATAGTTAGTTCAGCTAACTATAACTCGCGCGCCCGCAATGCACTGCTGATGACGTCACATATTACATCACTCATGACATGGTCAGTGACATCACTCATGACATCACTGATGACATCTCAAATGACATCACTGATGACATCACTGATGACATCATCCAGTGAATGTGTGTTTTTCTGAAAATTAAATATGTTTTATATATGTATATCTCAAGGTCGATGGAAGAATAAATGGGTATATAAGTGTCTAAATGGATGATTTTTTTGTAAAATTGATTGTATAACTGACTGATTAAGTGTATCTTAGTGAATACATGGGTTAGTGAGTAATGTTTAAATATGAAAATATCTGTATCAGTCTCTCACTTTGTGTATAAGTGGCTGCATGGGTTGGTGAGTAGCTACATGAGTGTCTATATGGGTTATTAGTTGGTTTTTTGAGTATCAGTATGAGTGTCTGAGTGTCTGTATGGTTCGGTGGGGGTATTACTTAGTGCATAGATGCATGAATGAGTGACTCACTGTTTGTATGTGTTGAAGACAGCATGTGTGCAGGACTGTATAGGTGGATGAGTGTGTGTATGGGTGTGTTAGTGAGTGAATGACTGTCTCAATAGTGTCTTTATGAGTAACTACATATGTTTTAAACTAGTATATGTGAGTATTGGTGTATATAAGTGAGTATATGTGAGAGTGAGAGATTGGAAGAGTTCCTGTACAAATAAGTAGGTGTTTCTATAAGTGATTGTTTAAGAGAGTAAGTATGTGTAAGTTTCTGTAGAAGTAAGTGTGGTAGTGTGTGTATAACTGTATATGCAAGTAAATGGATGTTTGATACTTTGTTTGCATGTGTGACTATGTGTGTGAGTAACTCTAAGGATGAGTGGCGGTGTGTAACAGGATGTATAGGTGTATGAGTACATATGATGAGTGAGTACATGTATGAGTGACTGTATAGGGACTGTTGGTGAATGAGTGGATGTGTGTGTAGATCTTGGAATTACTGAATAGGTGTGTTGTAACTGGTATTGGTATGTCCATTGTTTTGAAAATGTCAGTTTGTATTTTTGAGTGTGTGTATCAAAGGTTATATTAGGGTGAGAGGAGGTCTGCCACTCTATCACAAGGATGATGTCATCAGTGATGTCATCAGTGATGTCATTTGAGATGTCATCAGTGATGTCATGAGTGATGTCACTGACCATGTCATGAGTGATGTAATATGTGACGTCATCAGCAGTGCATTGCGGGCGCGCGAGTTATAGTTAGCTGAACTAACTATAACGGGGGAATTTCTATGGTTTTGTACGAGTGAAATGTCCAACTAACTATAACGCCCTGAAACCTATGGTTTTTTCAGTGAATTTCTAAGGTTTTTAAATGCTAATTTCTAACTATAACGTGCCTGAAACCTATGGTTTTTTCAGTGAATTTCTAAGGTTTTTTAAATGCTAATTTCTAACTATAACGTGCCTGAAACCTATGGTTTTTTCAGTGAATATATATATATTTATTATACTATGTATACATGTGAAAATGTCTCGGTCCGCCTGTTTGCCTCGGTGGCACGGAAAAATGGGTGGAACTGACGTCAGCACGCCGACGAGGTCCTCTTATGGCTCCGATGACGTCATACGGTGTCGCGAGCGGAGCCGTGCTATTATGACGTCCTCGTTGACGTGGGAGAGCTAGGAAAGAATTTCCGTGGAATGCTGGTGCAGGGGATATTCACCTAAGTGTTCAGGCTAGTCCTTTGGGAGCAACTGTTTATGTTGCCACTCCAGAAACCAAAACCAGTGATCAGAGGGCAGAGGCCCTGCAGATGGCACACGAGGTGGGGTGCCCAGTCGTGTGCACCGGCGGGGCAGCGAAGTGACAAGCACCACAACCCACAAAAAAGGTAACGAGGGCACTGAATAACACAGGATCTTCTCTTTGTATCTGGCAGGAACAACGAAGTTAAAATGCCCTAGTACCAAAATGTAGAATTAGTGCTACAACGGTCTTCAAGAGGACCTGCGATGCCGCTTCTGCCTCCCGTACCCTGGAGGCGGCACATGGGTCACGCGGTACGGTCATACTGCGGTGGGACGCACACTCGTTGACCTCTCATGGCACTGCTCCACACTTCAGGGAGGACGCTTTCCATTAGCTATGTTTTCTGATGACGTTTCGCGCCGGCCCCGTCCAACAACAGAACTCCTTTAGATCCAAACAGACTCTTTCACTCTCTCACCGGAAGTGAAACCAGGCCACGCGGACACTTTCACAATACAACAGCCGGGAATGCACTTTTCGGTAAAAAACCACATTCCTTCCTCCTAATTAATCAAATAAACGTCTCACTGAAGAACAGGGGCCAGCTTCGATCGGTAAGCAGCCGTTACAACGACTTTTTACTTCGCGATACCATTACAACGCATGCATTACCACGCATGCGTTGTACATCGCGAAGTCATTACTACGCATTTTTAGAACGCATGGTCATTTACCACGCATGCCTTTACAACGAATTTTGTTGTAAAGGTATGTATGGTAAATGACCATGCGTTCTAAAAACATGTAGATGATCCACGTCGTTGTAAGGAAACAGAGGCTGTTCCGTTTCCTCACAACGACGTGCACCGCCCCTCAGAGACGACGTGAAGCAGGAACCACGAGGAGAGAGGAACCACGAGGAGTGAGAGGTAAGGGGATTGGGCATGGGGTGGGGGTTTCTTTTCTAGGGTTTAGGGTAGTGCAGTGGTGTTTGGGTGGTGTAGGGGGTCGTGCTGGGGGTAGTGTTTTAGGGTTTAGGGTAGTGCAGTGGTGTTTGGGTAGAGTAGGGGTCGTGCTGGGGGTAGTGTTTTAGGGTTTAGGGTAGTGCAGTAGTGTAGGGGGTCATGCTGGGGGTAGTGTTTTAGGGTTTAGGGTAGTGCAGTGGTGTATGGGTAGTGTAGGGGGTCGTGCTGGGGTAGTGTTTTAGGGTTTAGGGTAGTGCAGTGGTGTTTGAGTAGTGTAGGGGGTCATGCTGGTGGTAGTGTTTTAGGGTTTAGGGTAGTGCAGTGGTGTTTGTGTAGTGTAGGGGGTCATGCTGGGGGTAGTGTTTTATGGTTTAGGGTAGTGCAGTGGTGTTTGGGTAGTGTAGGGGTCATGCTGGGGGTAGATTTAGGGTTTAGGGTAGTGCAGTGGTGTTTGGGTAGTGTAGGGAGTCGTGCTGGGGGTAGTGTTTTAGGGTTTAGGGTAGTGCAGTGGTGTTTGTGTAGTGTAGGGGGTTGTGCTGGGGTAGTGTTTTAGGGTTTATGTTAGTGCAGTGGTGTTTGGGTAGTGTAGGGGGTAGTGCTGGGGTAGTGTTTTAGGGTTTAGGGTAGTGCAGTGGTGTTTGTGTAGTGTAGGGGTTAGTGCTGGGGGTAGTGTTTTAGGGTTTAGGGTAGTGCAGTGGTGTTTGGGTAGTGTAGGGGTTCATGCTGGGGGTAGTGTTTTAGGGTTTAGGGTATGGCAGTGGTGTTTGGGTAGTGTAGGGGGTCGTGCTGGGGTAGATTTAGGGTTTAGGGTAGTGCAGTGGTGTTTGTGTTGTGAGGGGGTCGTGCTGGGGGTAGTGTTTTAGGGTTTAGAGTAGTGCAGTGGTGTTTGTATAGTGTAGGGGGTTTAGGGTAGTGCAGTGGTGTTTGTGTAGTGTAGGGGGTCATGCTGGGGGTAGTGTTTTAGGGTTTAGGGTAGTGCAGTGGTGTTTGTGTACTGTAGGAGGTAGTGTTTTAAGGTTTAGGGTAGTGCAGTGGTGTTTGTGTAGTGTAGGGGGTCATGCTGTGGGTAGTGTTTTAGGGTTTAGGGTAGTGCAGTCGTGTTTGTGTAGTGTAGGGGGTCGTGTTTTAGGGTATAGGGTAGTGCAGTGGTGTTTGGGTAGTGTAGGGGTCATGCTGGGGTTAGTGTTTTAGGGTTTAGGGTAGTGCAGTGGTGTTTGGGTAGTGTAGGGGTCGTGCTGGGGGTAGTGTTTTAGGGGTTAGGGTAGTGCAGTGGTGTTTGTGTAGTGTGGGAGGTCATGCTGGGGGTAGATTTAGGGTTTAGTGTAGTGCAGTGGTGTTTGGGTAGTGTAGGGAGTCATGCTGGGGGTAGTGTTTTAGGGTTTAGGGTAGTGCAGTGGTGTTTGGGTAGTGTAGGGAGTCGTGCTGGGGGTAGTGTTTTAGGGTTTAGGGTAGTGCAGTGGTGTTTGTGTAGTGTAGGGGTCATGCTGGGGGTAGTGTTTTAGGTTTAGGTAGTGCAGTGGTGTTTGGGTAGTATAGGGGTAGTGCTGGGGTAGTGTTTTGGGTTTACGGTAGTGCAGTGGTGTTTGGTGTAGTGTAGGGGGTAGTGTTTTAGGGTTTAGGGTAGTGCAGTGGTGTTGGTGTACTGTAGGGGGTCGTGCTGGGTTCTAGTGTTTTAGGGTTTAGGGTAGTGCAGTGGTGTTTGTGTAGTGTAGGGGGTCGTGTTTTAGGGTTTAGGGTCAGTGCAGTGGTGTTTGGGTAGTGTAGGGGTCGTGCTGGGGGTAGTGTTTTTGGGTTTAGGGTAGTGCAGTGGTGTTTGAGTAGTGTAGGGGGTCATGCTGGTAGTAGTGTTTTAGGGTTTAGGGTAGTGCAGTGGTGTTTGGGTGGTGTAGGGGTTCGTGCTGGGGTAGTGTTTTAGGGTTTAGGGTAGTGCAGTGGTGTTTGAGTAGTGTAGGGGTCATGCTGGTGGTAGTGTTTTAGGGTTTAGGGTAGTGCAGTGGTGTTTGTGTAGTGTAGGGGGTCATGCTGGGGGTAGTGTTTTATGGTTTAGGGTAGTGCAGTGGTGTTTGGGTAGTGTAGGGGGTCGTGCTGGGGGTAGATTTAGGGTTTAGGGTAGTGCAGTGGTGTTTGGGTAGTGTAGGGAGTCGTGCTGGGGGTAGTGTTTTAGGGTTTAGGGTAGTGCAGTGGTGTTTGTGTAGTGTAGGGGGTTGTGCTGGGGGTAGTGTTTTAGGGTTTATGTTAGTGCAGTGGTGTTTGGGTAGTGTAGGGGGTAGTGCTGGGGTAGTGTTTTAGGGTTTAGGGTAGTGCAGTGGTGTTTGTGTAATGTAGGGTGTAGTGCTGGGGATAGTGTTTTAGGGCTTAGGGTAGTGCAGTGGTGTTTGGGTAGTGTAGGGGTTCATGCTGGGGGTAGTGTTTTAGGGTTTAGGGTATGGCAGTGGTGTTTGGGTAGTGTAGGGGTCGTGCTGGGGGTAGTGTTTTATGGTTTAGGGTAGTGCAGTGGTGTTTGGGTAGTGTAGGGGTCGTGCTGGGGGTAGTGTTTTAGGGTTTATGTTAGTGCAGTGGTGTTTGTGTAGTGTAGAGGGTCGTGCTGGAGGTAGTGTTTTAGGGTTTAGGGTAGTGCAGTTGTGTTTAGGTAGTGAAGGGGTCGTGCTGGGGTAGTGTTTTAGGGTTTAGGGTAGTGCAGTGGTGCTTGTGTAGTGTAGGGGTCGTGGTGGGAATGTTGTTCATTTCTATGGCAAAATGAACCCCTCATTTTGTTCCTTTTTAAATTAAATGTTTTAAGTGTTACCAGTTTATTCCAATCAAGATGGCTTCAGGTGTGCCATAATTTTGTCATAAGTAAGACTGTTAGCTCTCTAGTTGTTCTTTAGAACACTCTGGGAAGCTGCAGTAGAACACAAAGGCATCAACTGACAGGCTGCTCCTGTTGAAATATAACAGGAAGATATTTGAGATCACACTTGAAACATGTCCTAATTTTTCTTTCTACAGCACTAACCATAATTTCTATGACAAAATGAACCCCATCATTTTGTTCCTTTTTAAATTAAATGTTTTAAGTGTTACCAGTTTATTCCAATCAAGATGGCTTCAGGTGTGCCATACTTTTGTCATAAGTAAGGCTGTTAGCGCTCTAGTTGTTCTTTGGAACACTCTGGGAAGCTGCAGTAGAACACAAAGGAATCAACTGGCAGGCTGCTCCTGTTGAAATATAACAGGAAGATAGTTGAGATCTCACTTAAAACATGTCCTAATTTTTCTTTCTACAGCACTAACCATAATTTCTATGACAAAATGAACCCCCTCATTTTGTTCCTTTTTAAATTAAATGTTTTAAGAGTTACCAGTTTATTCCAATCAAGATGGCTTCAGGTGTGCCATAATTTTGTCATAAGTAAGGCTGTTAGCACTCTAGTTGTTCTTTAGAACACTCTGGGAAGCTGCAGTAGAACACAAAGGAATCAACTGACAGTCTCTGCCCTTGTTGGATGTACATGTTTTACTGAGAATGTCAGACTTCATTCTCACATGACTGAGAAAGATAATGTGAATTTACAGAAAATATGCTCTCATTTTAGCTTCTGGAGCACCTTCCAAAACTCTATGGGACAAGCATGTGAAAATAGTTTTCTCTCAAACATGATTCATGATATCCCAGCAGAAGGTTTTTCACAGGGTAAAATCACCTTAGAACACACCACAATTCCTGAAATTAGTATGGTACCATCAACAAATGAATTCTAATGTAACTAAAGTCTGTTATCACCCTTTATAGTTCTCCTTTTGGTAACCCTCAAAATCTTTGATTCACTACAATGCATTTCAATGGGGTACTATCATGTATATTGGTCCCAAGATGGCTGCCAGCAATTCCAGGATGAAGTGCTGACAGCCAATCAGATCTCACAATGACATGTGTGGTTAGGCTCCGCCCAGATATATATGTGATTTTACTTTTGATTTTCTCAGGAACTACTGAACGGATTTACACCATTTAACCAAAAGGCACGACTCTGAACCAAGGGCTACCTTTTTGCCAAAGTTGGTGTAATTCCGTTCAGCAGTTCAGGCTGTAGCTGCGATGAAAGGTTCCTATGGAAAATTGCATGGGGAAAACACGTTTTGGGACCCCCTTTTTCTCGGCCCCCACTTGACAAATCACCCCGAGACTTTCAGGATAGGAGCGGACCGGAGCGCGCCACGAGTTTTGAAAATTTCGCGAAGATTCGTCAACCGGCGTAAAAGTTATTTCAAATAGAATGTTGCGGATTTCCTATGGAAAATAGGTCCTAACTATAACTATCTACTGGCGACCGCCAGTAGATAATATATATATATATATATATATATATATATATATATATATATATATATATATATATAT